>CM050335.1:6565000-7060000 GCA_027405865.1 Salix purpurea | reverse complement strand
TACCGACACGACCAAGAGAGATGGCCTCTGTTCCAAGGAACATGAAATCGTTGCAGTGTTCCATGCTAGCAATGACACCATTTCCTTTGAAATGCTTCCTCACCGAAGCTGTCAAGGCCTTGTAATACGCCTTGGCCAGGTCAACTCTGCCACCATAGTCTTCACACAACATTTCCAGCAACTGCGAGCAGTCAATGCATGGCAGATTATGTATTTAATTAATTAAAAACATCATCTAATTAAGCTCTACCCTATACTTAACAAAGAATATTAGAATAATTCATCGATTATCTTACCAAAAGTATGTCATTAATTCAAATTAAGATCTAGTACTGCGTGATCTTTTTCCTATCTTGTTGAATATTTCTTGATTAAGAGGAATATTGATCATAGTGAAAGAAAAAGTGATGATGAAGTACAAGAATGAGCGTATTTATTATTTTAATATATTTTTGAATAGAAAACAATTGTAATTACATTTTCATTCAGTGCATGGAACTTCGCATTATGTTATTTTTTATAAACATGGTTGAAGTTATTTTTAAAAGTATTTTTTTTTATTAAAAATTCATCAAAATGATAAATTTTTTGTTTTTTTTAAAGTATTTTTGATAATAGCATATGAAAATAATAATAAAATAAAAATATTTTAAATAAAAAAATATATTTTTTAAGAAATACTTTTGAAATTACGTGATAAACAGTACCTATATTTGGTAAATCTTACAACTTAGAGCTTGATTTTTTCTGACTTTTTGTAACAAAAACAAACTTACCCAAGAATCACAGATTAAATTATCAACCATTTGTGTATAAAAAAACACACTTGACTAATTAGTATTGGAATTTCTCTATTTTATGATTGAATTTTTTCTAGATTTTGTTTGATGTAATTCATCAAGGACTTTAGTCGATCCTCTCTTTAATGATATATGTAGTGGCAAGCTAGCTAGGTTATTAGAAACTTACGTGAATAACGTCCACCTTGACGCCGTCGATCCCAACTTTCTCCAAGTGTGAATGAATCCCCTCGTACATCTGATCTACCATCTCAGGCGGCACAAGCCCCACGCCGCTGCTTACAATCTTATCGACGGCCAGATCTTCCATTGTCATCGCCAATCCCGGCGATAGTTTCGGTTTAACAAGCTGTGACGGTGGCAAACCGGAGACATCAGGCCTTACCCCACCCCAGTATCCACACAGTGCATGCCACACGTACACGTAATTCACTGTGCTAAACTCTTCCCTGAGATCCTTAATGAAAGCCCCCATTCCTCTATTATTTGCATCCATGGCGGAGCTCTTGAGACTAACGTAGTCCCTGAATTTGTAATTCTCCTGGAACTTCAAAAGTCTGCATGGCATTTGCTCGCCTGCATCAACGGCGGCGGTCATGCCTTCTTTCGTGACGGGGTCCTCATCACGACTGATGGACTGCCACCCATCATCAATCAGCACAAGTCCAGGTGGGCACCCACCTTCAACAAGACCTTTAACACCATCCCAGATTCCTTGGGGGTGCACGGTAAGGTAGAAGGCATCCCATGTGCACCAGCCAAACTTATCCACAATACCCGGCGGAGTTTTCTCCTCCAAAAGCTTGAAAGTTCCCAGATGAACCCTAACCACCTTCATGGCCTCCTTCATCAAATTGAATGGATCATCACCTGCATGCACATACACAACACTCCGGAATTCGTCGCCGCAAACTTTTGTGGACCCACTTTCCACACAGACGTCGACGGTGTCGTCGGAGGCGGCGCCCGGCTGGAGAGAAGCCCGGAAAGGCCCCTCGAGAAGAGGAAGAAGGAGAACGTAGGGTCGTCCTGAATCGTCAGACTTATCAAGCATGACCATCTGAGTTTCGTGCTCAAGGTCTCGGCCGTTGGAGCCAACCCAGTGGGTTGTCCACCAGACCTTGAACCTGAATATGCTCATGAACTTGATGTTCTTCAATTTCCCGATAGGGACAACGTGCCTGTCTTTGGATTCTTTCGAATCGAACCCCACAAAGGATCCGCCGGCGCTGTCGCATATTGTTTTTTCAGTGAGTGTAACAGGCGGCGATGGGCTGAGGGTTATATTACCAGGGACATCAGATAGAAAAACATGGCCGTTCACCACAAAATTTGACCCCTCAAGAGAGATCAGATACGGGTTATTGCCATCCAGCCCTGAAGAACCAGAGCTGGATTTGCTTAGGCTTGGAGCCATTGCTGATCAAGAACGCACGTACTTCCTTCAAAGAAAGAGAGCAATGGAGAGAGTAAGGAGTAGGGTTGTACAGTTTGCAGTGAGAAACAAAGAGCCAAGTGTGGTTATATATAAAGAAGAAAGTGAGACTCGAAAGCAAAATGGAAAGAAAAAGGAGAATATTGGAGATTCTATGTGATCTTTAAAGGAAGTAGTTTCCATGAATGCTTTGTGCTTGGCTGAATTTGAGCTTGCTTGATTTCTGTTATGCTCAACACAAATGGTAATTGCCTTATTTAAAAAGAAAAACTGATTGAGGAAGGTGAAGTGGTGTGGTGTGGTGTTGTTTCCTATTACTAATTAGTTGACCAGCAAAAGTTATTACAATAAATATATGAATTTTTTATTTAAAATTATCAAATAATCTTTGAAAATTATATTTGTAGATCCTTTTTATGCCCTTTAATTACTAATATATTTTTAAGATATCGTGATTGGCTATCGTCTAAATTAATTTAAGTTGGGAGATTAGTAATAAATTTATTTATCTAACACAAAAAACTTTTGATGTGTCTGTTTGTGAGTGTGTCGAGATTGTTTTTAAAGTATTTTTAGTTTATAAATACATCAAAATATTTTTTAATTTTATAATTTTTTTTATAATATCAACATATCAAAATGACCTAAAAATACCAAGAAAATTTAATTTAAAATAAATAATAAAAAAAAACTTAGTTTTTTTTCAAATAGTCACCTAGTCTGTATGAGTATTATTCGGTCAAAATTTAATATTTAATTGATGGATTTGTTTTTTTTAAATAACTAAAATAATATTATTTGATTCTTTTGTTTTTTTTTTCTGGGAGGAAGCCTTTTTCTTTTTCTCTCTCATAATATTCCACCGACTTGTGAACCTTCTACCACCTTCTTGCTATGAAGAGATCACTAGTCAGAGATATTCTTCTCTTCCCTTCTATTCTCCTCCTTTTTCTTTTCTTTTTCTTTTTTGGTCCCTAACGGAGCTTGGATTGGTATATAATATTCTAGCTTTTTGAATGATCCATGCAGCCAATTGAAACTTTACCCTAATTTTCTGCATTTTAGAAAGAAAAAAAATAGACAAGAGAGTTGAGTTCCATGAATTTAGCCAAGAAAAATCGGAGTATGTTCTCAAGGAAGCAGGTCGAAGACACAGAGTTTGTGATCTGCATAGTAGGTATTGAGTTTGAATTATGATTTATATTTCTTGTAAGAATTTAGAACAATTATAGTTTTACTCACTCACCTGTATTATAAAATATATTTTTCAGGAATGAAGTTTATTTATATCTAAATACAAATAAATAAATAAATAAATAAATAAATAATATCAGAGGCATGATTCGAAATTTGACTTTGAATCGAAAAGGGGCTGAATATACCGACGTGTGTGGTTGAGGAAATACCAATTCCTTAAGAGATTTTATGCCTTCCCCTCTCTCCTTCTCTTCTCAAATTCCTTCATGAATAAGGAAGCACACTTATCCTCTCTCTCTCTCTCTCTCTCTCTCTCTCTCTCTCTCTCTATATATATATATATATATATATATATATATATATATATATATATTTTAAGAGTCACTCTAAAATTATTAAAATAAAAGGGAAACATATTTAAATTAGACATAGAAATGTTTATTCAAGTTTTTTTTTTCTTATTTAGTTAAGAAATGCTAATTTTAGTTGGATTTTGTTAGCTATTTAAGAATTATTTTCCTATAAAAAAATAGGTTTCAAGTATCAATAATATTTATTATCTATTAATTAATAAAAAAATCAAATAATTAATATATATATATAATAATAATAGTAAAATGATAAGTATTATTCATGTATGTATGTATGTATGTATGTATGTATGTCAAAATTGAAATATGTGAATATTATATTGTATTAAAAAAATATAAATACAAATATATATTTCAAATTGGAATAAAAATATATTAAATTATTGTCTTATATATATGATGTAAAAGAAAACATTATCGATCCAAAAGCAAAAAGGATAATATTCTTATTTAAAGCGTGTGGAACTCTAGCAAAATGTTGTGTACAAATTAAAAAAATTCTGTATCGTGACTTTCCGGAGTGCAATTAGGTTGTTTTTTAAAGTGATTTTTATTTAGAAATATATTAAAAAAATATTTTTGGCATAAAAACAATTAATTTAAAATAAAAAAAATTATTTAAAAAAAAACACTTTTTAAAACACCATGAAAAACAAAAAAAAAATCTATTAAAAATGAACTTTTCAAACCAAAATAGATTTTAGGGTTTGAACTTTGAAGTCTCGACTCTAGAGGTGGAGTACCGACCATGTCTGCAGCTCTGAGGCCATCATCCACCGGCCTTAAAGATGAAATGCCTAATCCAATAATAATAATAATAATTAAAAAAAAAATTAGGTGAAATGTGGAGACATATGAATCTGCCACGAGTATTCCTTCTAGACAAGACATTCCTAATAGTATTTTGTTTTTATTTTTAAAATTTATTTTTGACATCAGCACATGAAAATATAAAAAAAATAAAAATAATTATTTTAAAAACACTTTTAAACTCAACTAAGTCACAGCACCCATTAATTAAGCCTCAATCCCATATAAAAATGAAGAGTGATAATCACTTCTCCTCTTCCAAAGATTATGCTAAATTTTAGGGTTTAGTAGGCTGATGATATTTTTGTAGAACAAACTCAGGCCAGACAACCTTCATAGTACTGCGGCATATAGGGTGACATGTTTTTATTTATACGAGCGATTTAAGGATTAGTCAAGTTAATTATGTTTTATACGAACCATCTACATTAAAGTCTTCGTTGATGACTAATGTCCATTGCATTCATAAATTATGGTTGAAATTTGGGATTAGGTTAAGTTACTGTCGGCATCTTTTCAAGATTCGATAGACGAGCGATGAGTATGTGCATTCTAAAAGTATTTTTTTTTTAAATAAATTAATTTTTATTGGTTTTCATATTATTTTAACATGTTGATATAAAAAATAATTAAAAAAAAAAACATCATTCTTATACTTTTTTAAATCAATTTTCCAAGGCAGTGTATTTCAGCCAGGCTTGTTAATTCCGTTCCGTTCCGGCCGGAACATTCTGTGTCATTAAAAAAACCGAGATAAATTGACGTTTATGTCTCGGTTTCTGGGCCGTTCAGAAATTCCGGCTAAATTCCGACCGGAACGACTTGGTATCGTTCCGGCTCAAAATCATAATATTTCTTTTATTTTAGAGCATCTTACTATCATAATATTTTAGAATTTTAGAAATGTTTCTAATTTTAAGATTATATTTGTTTGACTTTGTGTTTGTATTGTATAATTTAAAGTTAATTTATCTTGAATTTAAATTATACTTGTTAATTTAATATTTTAATTTTTTTCATATATATATATATATATATATATATATATATATTTAATTAATTAATTAATTATATATGAACAGTACAACCCCAAAACATTCCGAAATCAAAACGTTCCGTTCCAGTAAAAAAACTGGAACAGCGACCAAAACGGTATTGACAACTTGATTTCACCTATGTAGCCAAACACTAAAAATAAACATAAAATATAAAATTTGAACGATATGCAAGAGAGAAAGAAATAGGAAGAGATTACATCAAACGTTGGAGGATTCATCATAGTCATTGATGTATCCGAGGCAGGAAATTACATCATTTAGTTAATAAATCGTATTTCCTTGCAATAATTTATTGTTCACGAAAAGGAAAATAAACCAAATTGTCATGATCAGACTGGTAATATGTACTCACATCTATATCGCTCCTGATGCAACCACAAAATCAAGGTGCGTACACTTCCAAGTGACCCTATTTACCATCATTGTTCCCTCCATACTCGGTTGAATTTCCATTCCAGAAGGAATTTCTATCTTTGAATCGGCCGTCGTCGTCGTCGTGTTTCAGTGTGTGGATGTTGCTCCCGATGCGCGATGCTGTTGTTCGCCTGCCTTGGCTGTCATTTCTGCCAGTTGCTGAAGAGTTTTGATTTGGGGAGTAACTGGAGTAAGGCCGGTCTGTTCTTGCAGTGTTATTCTGAGGTGTTGAATTTGGACCTGTGATGATGAAGGTAAGGGTTAGAAAACACGTTCCGCAAAAGCACTTTGCGATCGGTTCCATTAATTCACAGACACGAGTGACATATAAGAAGTTTGATATTTAACTGTGAAGTTAGAAATCAATATGTTCTTTTAACTGAGCATCTTGCCAATCTAGTTTTTCAGCACACCGCTTGCTTCAACAGGAATTATTTCCAAGGATTTCATGAACATGAGAAATGATTGAAGAACTAGTAAAAAGCTAATTGAAGAGATGGGCTACTTTTTCATACGTTGCATATTCTGAAGAACTATTCACTTTTATTTCCAAAATAAAACAAAAGCACAAAGAAGAAAGGTCCCACTTCTTCTCTTTCAGGAAACCATTAACCCCCAACCACCCCTCAACCCACATAAGTGGTATGAAAAAAGTCATTCCACAAACAATACTGAAAAAATGAAGAGCCCAGTGACACGATTGTGAACAGAGGACAATTACCAAATTCAGACCACAAAACCAAACATACCCACCATAAATTTATATTTAGGAATATGTTTTAACAGTTACAGAGAATATGCAATTGTAAAGGTTCCAAGTTCCATAAGTGAGAGGGAAAAAAAAACAATTTTGTAAGATCATAGGCATAATGACAATAAAAAAAAATATCCTTCAAAGAGGCCATTTGCATTTCATATGTTAGGCCCCCCAAAAAAAGAAATCATAGTAGGGTATGGAAACTCACTATATTCCCACGTGCCAGATTGAGCTTGTCCAGAACTTGATGAGCTTGCACTGCCACCAAAGTAGGAGAGAGGATTGACATAAGATAGAGCCCTTTTGACATATGCAAAATATCCCCCATCATTTGCATTTGCTGAATCACTGCTAGTTGTAGTAGTTGCTCTGTCTGAGGAAGAACCTCCTCTCTGATAACTCGTGGCTCGCTGACGAGGAACCACCATCAATGCTTGTCTATTAAGCAGAGCCAACTCTGATAATGATTTACTCAAATCTGAAACAAGTTAAATTAAAAACAGATTTATAATGGACATGAACTAAATTAATAGCCTTGTTCTGTGAAAGTGTTAGTATTAAGAAACATTTGATACATGAATTGCAAATATATATATATATATATATATATATATGCAATACAGATAAAGGAAGAATATTCAGTGGGCTTCTTAATGAAATGAATTCTAGAATATAAAATTAAACAACAAGAAAGATATCATCTCTATCCAACCAAAGCATCATGCTACTTGTCAAAGTGCATCTGATGTGCATACCTTGATCACTGAATGTCTTGCGAGGATAAGGAATGGCGAGATCATATGCACCAATACCACCAGCGTGGTTTCTGTCCACGTAGTCTTTGACCATTCTCAAAGTGCTTGTCAAGGAAAACTTCTCCTGTAAGCTAACACCATCCGGCAGACGGATATTTAAATGAACTTCACTCAATACATTAATTGATTTTTTATCCTCCAATGTCCCAGGCCCCAAACCATTAGTAGATTTAGCCTTTTTATCTCCTCCTGCTTCTTTTATCTCAGTTGTAGTGAATGCTGAGGAGGTTTCTCTGGGAGCACCTGAATGATTACCAATAATCTTTTCTTGGGCAAGATGACCATCTTCAGCACCAGAAAATATATGATCAGCTATGGTATGGTCTGATTTGGTTATTGAACTGGGCAATTTATTGTCTTCATCAGTGGGACATGTGGACCGCTCATCCCCGGTAGTCTGCGACTTCTGAACATTTAGAGATTTTGTAGATGTCTTGTCATCCAAACTGGTTATTGTTTCCTGTTCATGCAAGTGACAAACCATCCAAGTATATAGTAATACCATTATTAAACCATAAAAGAACCTCACGAGAGCTGTAGCTTAATTACCTCAGATATAGGTAGTCCATGGCTCATCTTTTCTTCTATCACATCAGAAGCAGCCTGTGTTTCAAGCTCTGAAGGTTGGGTATGGCTGTCCACCAAAGGTGGTGAGACAACTGTACCTGAAGAACTTCCTTGCCTTGAGGAACCAATATCAGATGACCCAGAAGAAGGTGGTTCAGATTGCTTTGAATTAAGTGCTGCAGTCAAGACAGTTGCTGTTGTTTCCTGCACTTCATCATCAGAAATTTTAAGTTGAAAGGAGGAAAGGCACAAGTCACAAAATGAGAACAGGGTCCTAGAACGTGAAATCCCTCCATAGCTGGAGTAGAAAGAAAAAAAAACAGAAACAGTAACCACAAAGAATATCTCATTCTTGATATCTCAACTGATAACCTACTACTACTTGCAAGAACAAGGTCTGAACAACCTTCAGCTCCTTGAGTATTAGCAAATGCTCAAAGAGGAATCACAAGTATGACAGTTGCCTCGAGTAAATAACACTAGGAATTTTGAAGTTTATGCACATAAGTAATAAGATACACCACCATTAAATACCTGGATATGAAGGCTAAACCATGCCTTCTCTAAACCAGAAGCCAAAACTTCAGCAGTAACAAACCCTTCTGCGTAATCACAAACAGAAATATAAATTAGTCATATTTCTACAATATCATTACACATCAAGATTCAATGCGCACCAAAACCAGAGATTTCAAATAAAACACCATACCACTCTGCCAAAGTTGAACCCCATTGTAGCCAATAGCTGTTATGCAAGGAGAAGATTTCTGCGGGTCTTTGATTTCAAGTTGATGCAAGGATACCATCTTCCTTTTAAAATGTGACTTTTTTTTTCTGAAAACTTAACATGTAAAAAGTTTGTACAAAAGGATACAAATTGCTGAAAAATTCATGGCATCGGTGCTTCCTTCTTTGATATGCAATAAAATGCAGTACTTTGAGAGCGACTCCGTCACCTAAATGCAGCACAGCAACGTCAGAACCAATACAAGCTATATCATATAGCATTCAGAAAACGAATCCCAAATTGGAAAAAACAAAGAAAACCCCACTTTAGAATCAGCCCACGTGGATTTTTCCAGTTCAGCGGACTCCACATTTTCACCTGCAAATCAAAACAAACACTTCCACTACGTATGAAAACAATTAATCAAAAAATCTATTACTTTACACCACTATACTATATGCAATCCCCAGTTCAATATGGTGCCTTTGGAAACTATCTGATCACACCCAATTCAAAACTCTAGTTCTAAAATTTGAACTCAACACCAATCAATCCAGTCACATCATCACTTCCTTCCCTTCCGAGTAATGCAAATTCTTACACATTTTTTCATAAAAAAAATAAACTCAACAATGCATTGAGCCATGCTGTTCCCGCAAATCCAACGGTTGAGATTCTTCCGGAAAGATTTTCAGTAAAATTAGCATAATTCCGTGATAACACTAGAAGAAAAGGGAAAATACCTGAAATGTAAACAACAAAAAGTTTCCTCTGTTTTCTGGATTCAAGAATTGCTTCAGGTATTGAACCTTTAAAGGTAACTGCAGATACTGAGCTCTCCATCTGTTTATAACCAAACAAAAAAGCTCAATCAACAAGTTATGATCACAATTGATTCAAACAGTTAAAATAGAATATAAATTAATAATTATTTAACAAAACACTAAGATCGAGTAATTTAATTAATTAACTTCACCTAGGTTTTTGAAACCAGAATACGAGAATGGCACTGATGGTCCGGATTGGAAGGAAGAGTGCAGAGAGAGTCGATGCTTTTCTTTTCTCTTCTTTTTTGTTTTATTTTGGTCAAACGTCAAAATATAACCCCGGATTATTGCAGTATTATCAATTTTGCATCCAAAAATATCTTTTGTATCAATTTTACCCCCAGATTCTTTTCATTTCTTAGATAATACTGGTTACTATTGAGATAAAAAAAAATCATATATCCTTATATTTTTTATTTTAAAAATACAAACTATTTTATTCTAAAATTATTTTAAAAATAAATTTACTTCATGGACCTATCTATGTCTTTTCAACTAAACATGTTTTTATTTATTTTTTATATATTTTTTTTATATGAGACTAATTATAAATTCTAATTATAAATACTTAACAAAAAAACTGTTAAATTATCTATACAAACAAATTGGTGTCTTTTATTGCAAAATAAAAGTATAATTTGGATGAAATATGGATGGAAAGCATTAGAAACGGAAGGAAGTTTTTTTTAATTGGGGATTACTAAAAGTTTAAGGGTAAAATTGATTTAAAAAATTGTTAAATAGTAAAATTTTCTTTATCACCAAAACTAATCTCTTTATTTTTTTTTATTAATATGGGTATCCAGATAAGTTTACGTGTATTTCAATTAATTTCATGAATTCTAAAGTTAATAAATATGTAAATTTTCAGTAATTATTATATTAACAGCTACAGAACTCGAATTTGAAATTACAGGAAAAACAAAATCTTATCACTAGAATCTCTTTTCATCAGTCCATCGTCGGTGGCAAAAAAACACCATGTATTCTTTCAGGTTTTTTCTGCAACTTCATCAGGTTTTAGAAGGCAGTAAAAGACAATTGTCTGGCAATATTCCATGTCAGAGAGGCAGTTTCTACCTGAAAGTTCAACTATATTTTTTTCCCGTGGTTGAAAAGAATGAAAAAAAAAAAAAAAAAAAACAGCTAGGTAGCTCATAAAAAAAAAACAAGGCACAAACATCTACGAAAAAGCAATTTGATCCTTGCATAGAGCACTTATGCTTATTCTTTTCCTCAGAGAATAATATAAATTATATTATGAATCTCATCCCATTCAATAACTTAAATTTTTAGATGAGATGGTTCTTGACATGGTATTACAGCCTTGTTGACCCAGCAGTCACGCGTTCGAATCCCATCACCCTCATTTTATTTGATAAAAATCAAGCACAAGGTAGTATAGACTTGTGTCCAAGTTTCAAGCTCAAAGAGCTTTCACTTGAAGGTGTTAGAGAATAATATAAATTATATTCTGGTACCTCATCTAATAACTTAAAGATTTAGATGAGATGATTCACCAATAATTTTTTTTACTGGAACTCAGCTTCATACTGCACATTTAACACTGCAAAGCTTCCAACTCACATGCCAATTCCTGAGCATATCCTCTGCCCTACTTTGCCTCCAACCCAGCTTTTCTTCGTCATCCCCATCATCATTCAATTCAAGAGATTCCACACCCAAGATTCCATCTTTAGACATTTCAACCAGCTGTTTATGGGAGGAATGGTTCAAGATTCCATCTTTAGACATTTCAGTTGATTGGGCATCTGATTGATGGTGAAGTCTTCATTATTGTTGCTGTTAACTTCAGAAGTGGCAGTAGAAGGTGAAGAATGATGTAAAGAGCAAGAAAGAGGTGTGCTTTTGCATACTTTGAAGGTGGTGGTGATATAACTTATATAAGAGCATAGGGAAAAAGTTATTTAAAAAAGTCAAATTAATATTATAACTTTTTAAATAGTATAAAATATAGTTTTTTTTTTTTATATTTACATTTTAATGGAAAAAAATTATTTAGAGAAGTTAATTCTATTTTAATATATATAACATTAATGTAACTATTTATTAATAATAAATAACTAATATAATTACAATCAAAACAACTTTTTTGTATAAAAATATATTAAACATTTTTTTGGCTTTTTTAATCAAATATGTAGGAATAACTCTTCATCTTAAAAATGTTATTTTAGCTCTTCAATAAAATTCTCCCCTAAACTATAAAAATGAGGAATGAAAGCTATTTTTTTTTTTTGTCTTTTCCCTTTTAACTTTTCTTTTAACTCTCTTGTTAGAGTTGATCTAAAAACTAGAAATCCAATGCACTCCATGCTTCCACTCATCACAATCTCCTGATATTATGTAGTGTTCTAGACGAGATAGGAAATGGACTGTTTTTTTTTGTTTTTTTTTATTAATATAGATATTCAGGTCAATTTACATGCACTTTAGCTCATAATCATTATAATAGCAATCATATAGCTCGAATTTGAAATCACAGGAAAAACAAATCTTTTAATCATAAACTTATATAATTGGACCACCAAATAAATATTACCGAACCACACAGAGAGCAAACCATCTACTAGATAGGTTTGTTTTGGTCCTTCTGGAGAGGGTTCACAAATTCAAAGAATCCATCTTAGACTATTACAAACTATATTCTTATTCCTATGTAGATTCTCAAATGTTCAATTTCGAATACAAACTATAGTTTGAAATATCTTCATACAGAACTTGATGAGCTCAATTAGAATACTAAAACTTGATTAAATCAATTTTCAAGTTCAACTATGCTCCCGCATTCTTGTCCATTGTCATAATTAATTTTTTTATTTAAAAATATATTAAAATAATTGCTTTATTTTTTATTTTTAATATTAACATATAAAAATAATCAAATATGGGAGGAGGCAAGGCATTGATGAAAAAAAAACGAAAAGGGCTGGAGCCCAACAGAACAATATTGACATGAAGTTTCAGTAAATTATGAACAACATTTGTTAACGATCATCACAAAAGGATCGTTTGAAAGCAAACGATAATCATTCCAGTTGCCCACTTCACCACCAATCCCAGGGTCAATTTATGACTGGAAAAAATAAAAATAAATTCAGCAGCCTGAAGTACCAGCAAGAAATAGACAGGGTAACAATGACCCTAGAGAGGACAACCCAAGCCCACACACCACATCTCTCATATATTAAAAATTAAAAAAAATATATATATATATAGAATTACCCGCAGAAATCCACATGCAAATGAAACCAAACTGTGCAATTTGAAGAAATTCCAATACGAGAAACTGACTTCTTTGGTTCAGGTCTCTGGAGCAGCAGGAGCAACTGACTTCAAAAGTGGTTGGAGAGCCTTGACAACAATGCTCATATTTGGTCGGAACTCAGATTCATACTGCACACATAATGCTGCCACGGCTGCCAACTGCGATAGGGAAAACAACAATAACATGAGCACCTAACACACTGCATCCACGTGGCTCACGCCTGTGCACATGCCTGGGACAAAAATAATGGAGAATAATGATACCTTGGCAACTCCTTTAGGGGGGTATTCCCCCTTCAGCTTTGGATCTACACATTGTTTAACCTTGTCTTCACTCAGTCTTGGAGTGGCCTGCAAAAACCAAGTCAAATGTCACCGTTCGAATCTGGAAGAAAGATGATTGAATGGAAAAGAAAATATATTACTTCCACGATCGAGGCGGGAAACTCACCCATGTAACTAGACTCTGTTGCCCACGCGGCATGGTGTGATCAACAGGTTTCCTCCCGGTAAGAAGCTCTAGGAGAACTACTCCAAAACTGTAAACGTCGCTCTTCTGTGTCAATTGTCCAGTCATTGCATACCTGCAAAATAGTTATCAAGCCGACAATCAGCTGCATCCCCTAAGCAATAGCAGTTATTTACAGACATTATACGAGATGAAGATACAGTGAAATGGGAATTTCAGAATATACAGAAGCATATTTTAGAGAAAAGTTTTAGACATCCATTAAAGAGCACCCGTCAAAAACTTAAAATCTTATGCTAGAGTGCAGTAGGAGGTCCACATTGCGCTCATAAACCATCACTGCAGATAACATCAAATATCACATCTCAGCTATTATCCATAAAATCAGCAATGTCAAAAGGTAAAGTCAGACGTTCAGAAAGCAAAATAACTTCCAACATCCAGCAGGCAATACAATAGAGAAGCAACACAACTCATCCAGCTTCTCTGGTCATTCAAAAACATTAAATCTAACTTATCTCGATGATGATGTTACTTAACCTTATCCATAGAGTTAAAATTCTCCAAGCATGGAATGATGTGGCTGGCACATATTGGGATCACTCAACATCAAATTGTGCTTATAAACTGTACTTTATGAAAACACTTGTAGCAGTTTGCAATGAAGTATGCACATAAATAGCTACAAGTAGAATAAACATGGCAACATAAAAGAAGAGTAGCAGAAGCCTTACTCAGGAGCATGATAGCCAAAGGTTCCTAAAACTCGAGTTGAATGAAGGCGAGCAGCCATGTCAGGAGCCTGATTTGAAAGGTTAAAATCTGCAATCTTTGCTTTGAAGTCTTCAAAGAGGAGCACGTTACTTGATCTGACATCTCTGTGTATTATAGCTGGTTGTAACTTCTCATGCAAGTATTCCAGTCCCCTTGCTGCATCAACTGCAATTTTCACTCGCTGAATCCAGTCAAGCACTGGTCCTGGCTGTGCACCTTGAACTCCCTTTCTACCTACCATTGCAATAATATAGAAAGTTAAATCGACTGCATTAGAATGAAGATGATGAGCAGACAAGATGAGCTCATACCATGCAATATGTCATGTAGGGATCCCATTGTTGCAAACTCATATGCAAGCACTCGGAGATTTCCTTCAACACAGTACCCGAGTAACTCCACAACATTTTCATTCTTCAACCTTGAGACCATGGAAACCTGGGTAAAGAATTTCAGATGTCTTAAGAGACAAAAAGGAACAAATTGCAGGGTGCAGAGCAGAGTAGATTGTATAAGAAACAGATAATTGGATACAAGTTCTTCCTTTCCCTTTAAAATGCAAACACACCTGAGTCAAAAATTCAACATTTGTCTCTGGCTCACTTGCAACATCAAGTTTTTTTACAGCCACAGCTTTACCATTTTCTAAGCTTGCATAATAAACTCTTCCATAGGAACCTTCACCAATCAATGCCTTCGACCCGAAATTGTCAGTCTTCTCTTTCAGTTCTTCCAAAGACAATGCAGGCACTTCAATAGGCGGTGCTTCCTTCTGTAATTCAGCTTTAACAGGAGCTGATACTTTTGAGCCTTTAGGATACCCTAAAGTTAACGCAAAAGGAAAGGCAAAATAGAAAGTTCAAAAAGAGCAAACATACACAATCATATAAACTCCAGAAATGACAGAGCAGGACTTGGAAGCAGAAGTGATGAAAAAACCTCCTTGTAAATGCATGTGTAACTTGTAATTGGCACCAAATTCATGATTGCTCAAAGATAGAAAAAAATAAAATAAAGCATTAAAAAATGGTAATCTCTAATGAATAATTTTTTTTAGCAAATTCTCAAAAAAATAAAGCTTGATTGACAAAAAAAACTGAAATGAATAAAGCAAATAAAAACTTGCTCTAATGAAATTATCAAAAAAAAAAAAAATAGCACGATTAAGTTCAGCATTCAATATGAAAACTGCAAACAATATTAAAAGTGGTAATCTCTATGTGCTACGAGCCCCATTAACATAATAGAGAAAGCTGCTATCTAGAGAAAGCATAACCAAATTGTATTCTGAAAGAGACAGAATCTAAATTGTAGGATCAAAACCATCATCTTTAAATCTCTCAATTCTAAGAGTCAAATGCACATGCTGTTACCAAAGAAGTGATCACATAGTCTGCACAAAACTACAAAGACCAGATTGGCAAACAACATAAAATTTCCCATACAATAATATAGTTTCCCTCTATATCATTGAACTTAACCATTCAATAATGTTGATCCAACCACTGCACTCCTTGTCAATAAGCAATAAGAAACCATAAATAGATCAAACCCTCAACTTTCTTTAAAATCCCATCATAATTATCAAAATCAACATGAATGCAAATTCGTTTTTCCCTCCCCTTCCCCTCCCTGATTACTTGAAACTGTTAAACAATAAGATAATCTAAGGTTCAGAGTAATGTACCATCTCCATAGTTTCTTGGGCTTCTCAAGCGCTCGCTTTCATATGGCGGGTACGACTCCTCTACCTGACAGGTACAACAAAGAAACCGACGCATCTTGTTTTTTTTACTAGGAAATAACTTGTCTCCACCCCCTTCACCAACTCCACCTCCACAACCTCGTGTTCTCTCCAATCGCACAAAGTGCCCAGGAGATGGAGCATGTGCCTATACATTCAACATCACATCTCATAAGCAACAGCAACAACAATAATAATTGAAATTAAAGGGAAAAAAATAAAATATGATAATTATTTAGACCCCAGAAATGACAAAAAAATCAAGAGCAAAACCAAATTACCTTATAAATTAACCAAAATTAATCATATTCTACCATTGATTTACGTTAATTAACACAAAATTTGATAGCTAAAACATCATTTCTACCATTACTTCCAAAAAAACTGAGAAAAAACCCGCTATGGCAATTAATCAAATTAAAGACAGTATTCAAAATTTACGGAAGCAAATCTCTATCTCAGACTTGAATTAATTAATTAATTAATTAATTAAGCAAACCCTACCGCATATTTACGATGAATATAACCCTTGTCCATCAACATCATAAAATACAAACCCTAAGAATTGGGTGTGAAAAAAAACAAAAAGCAGAGAGGGTGTTAAGGAAATGAAGAAAGAACAACGAAATAACACCTAATTTTATAATTAACTACTCAGAATTTTGACAGTGAAGCATTGAGATTAATAAACAAAAAAAGGCACAGATCATGAGAGAAATACAGAGAAAGCCAACCAATTTAGAGAAGAAAAAAACAAACAAATCAATGAATACCTGTATTCGTGTGTGTTTTAGGATTTGGCAATTCGTTAGGTTTATATTCTAAGGAGATAGACAGGGAGAGAGATTTGCTGTTTGCTTATAAGAGGAGAGAGTGACGGAGAGAGACAGGGGGGAGAGAGACAGGTCGGCAGAGCGGAGAAGAAGAAATCGAAGGAAGGCAAAGAATTAATCTGCTATTTTTTAGTTATTATATTAATAATAGTATTTTGTTTTCTTTTTTTATTTCAGTTATCATTTATGTCGGAGAGATTTAGTTAATTACAACTTAGTACATGTAGTTTGTAAGAAGCCGTTGATTAGTCCTTGTAGTGTTGAGGAGGTCAAGAAGGAATGAAATTGACGGAAGGATAAAGTTATGGGACGACTAAAAAGCAGGCTTGTTAATTCCGTTCTGTTCCGGTTGGAATAGCTTGAATATTTCATGCTATTAAAAAAACCGAGACGAAATGGTATCATTTTCGTCTCGATTTTAATTTCAGTCCGTTCTGAAAATTCAGGTTGGAATGCCTCGGTACTGTTCTGGCTTAAAATCATAATATTTCTTTTATTTTAGAACATTTTACTATCATAATATTTTGGAATTTTAGACATGTTTCTAATTTTGAGATTATGTTTGTTTGACTTTGTGTTTGTATTGTATAATTTAAAGTTAATTTATTTTGAATTTAAATTATACTTGTTAAATTAATATTTTAATTTTTTTCATATATATAATAATTAATTATATATGAACAATACAACTCCGAAACAGCACGCCGAAACGCTCCGAAACCAAAACATTTTGTTCTAATAGAAAAACCAAAACGACAACCAGAACGGTATTGACAACCTTACTAAAAAGTATAGGCATTGAAAATAATTTTTTTTCTTAAAAAGGAATGGAATTGATGAAATGATTAAGTTTTGAGTGGATTATTTAAAAGTATAGGGACTGGAAATGTAAATTTTGAGACACTGAGGGTTAGTAATTAATTTATTAAAATAGAAGGAGTAGATTGTGATGAGCTCATGTATTTCCAAAATTAGTAAAGTTGATTTTGATTTATTTTTTTTCAGAAATATTTAAAATAATATTTTTATGAAAATATCTAAATACATAAAAAAATAAAATTAAAAATATATTTTTTAATTGTTTTAATAGCGCTTACTATATAATTGCTGTTTGATTTTATTAAAAGAAAATAGAACTTTGATTTCTAAAGAAAAAGGTGGGGGCGGTTGACAGGGAGGATAGAAAGAGAGAGCGAATCGATGGTCGTTGAATAATGATGGTGTTTTTTATTTGTACTTTATGTGTTGGAACCTTTCATTACGTGTATGTTTATTTTAATGGTAAAAATTATAATTTTTAATTTTTAATAAATAAAATATGTTTGAAAATAAATTATTTACGTGTTTTGAGGGGTTGATATAAATAGAAATATTCTTCTAAATTTACAAGTAAAGGGCATTTTAAAAAATAACAATTATTAATCTTCCAAAAACTAACTCTATAAATTGAGATAGTTTGAGAGTAAGGTCATTTGTTTTTTTGTTTTGTTTTTTAAAAATAGTTTTTGTTTAAAAATACTCTTTTATTTTTTATATTAACATGTTAAAATCATTTACCAAAATTAAAAATATTTATTTTTAACATTAGCGTATTAAAACAATATAAAAAAAAAATCAAACTATTTTTTTTCAAAACAATATTAAATTAATAGTTTTGATATCTTTTTATATAGAAAATAATAATATTATTTTTATATATTTTTAATTAAAAAATATTTTTTAAAAATATATCGCAATAAATTACTAAACATACCCTAACCTTTTCTCTCTCTCTCATCATAATTTTATAATTTACATCAAGATTTAAACGAATAAATGAGAATAATTATTTATTTAATAAAAGCTAATCATCACTTTGATCTTGAATTATTTTTAAAATCATAGGTCTTCTAACTCAAATATATTATTTATTATTTATATATATTCATTGTAAAATTGTCTTGTTTTATTATAAATAATAATTCTCATTTTATAAAATTATTAAAAAAATTAAATTAAAAATAAACTATTTCTGTCATGGATCTTCCAATTTTGAACTAAAAAAAGCCCATTAAAAATCTATACTTCCCAAACTACTTGTCGTTGAAAACCCCTCGAGCACTAAACCCCACTCTCTCTCTCAGCTCAGTCACAAGAAAAACTCTCAAAATTCCTCGGAAACCGAAGGCTCTTCCTCTCGCTTTACTTGATTGACCAAAGTTTTGTTCTTTTTTTAACCCAAGATGGATGGTAATACATCAGCTGAGCCCGAAAGAAGAATCACAGAGATTGAAGAAGAGCCTCTCCTTCAACAATCACAGGAAGAAGAAGACCATTCCTGTTCTTTTCCCTCTACAGTCTCTCCTAAAGGAGCTTCAAGTGAATCAACTTTGGTGATTCTTTCACCTACACAAGCATGCCAAGAAGAAACCAATAATCAAGACCAACCAAGCCCAACTTCTTTCAAGAATGTAAAGTGCTCCACTTTAACTGAATCTGATACTAGTTTTGGTGAGAAAGAAGAACTGGGCTTGGAAGGAAATGAAGTAGAGTTTGACTCTTCGATTGAAAAGAAGGTTGCTTATTGTGAATTGGTTTCTGGGTCTCTTGAAAGTGGAGATTTTGATGATAAGATTGAGAATTCTGGTGTGAAAGTGCAAAAAACTGAGACTTCTGTGGATGGTGAATTGAAGAAAGGAGAGATTGAATGGAGTGTTGATGGTGTGAAAGAAGTGAAAGAGAAGGGGAAATATTTTGTAGGAAGTGATTGCTTTGAGACTGGGATGGGTTTAGGTTTCGATAACACTAAAGAGTTTGTGATGGTGAAAGAGATTGGAGGAGAGAGTTCATTGGAAGCAAAGAAGCAGCAGTTATTGGAAGAACTTCAAGACGGTTCTATCTTTAAAAACCAAATCAATGTGGATAATAACGTTGATGGTTTTGACACTGGTGTGGGAATCTCGGGAAGACTCAAAGGATCTGATGAATCTGTTAAACGTTCTTTGAAGACTGAAGTGATTGATCATACAGTGTTGATTGAACCAGCTTCTGTAACCAAAACTGGTAATGGTGGCTGTAATGTTGCCGAGAGGAATGAAAAGAAGAACGGTAAACATGAAACTGATGAAAAGAAGGCAAAAAGGCCGCGGAGAAGGGGAAAGATTGCAACAAAGGGTGGTTTGGAGACATGCGAAGGGCAACAGAAAGTGACCCAAATTGGTGAAGCTCAAAATAGAACAATTGGTGTTGGTGAAGTTCGAAATGACTGTGAAACAGACAGGGACCAGAAGAAGAGGAAGTACTCAAGGGAGGAAATGGAGGCCCTGAGGTTTGCAAATATTGCAGAACAGCGAAAATTGTGGAGAGATATATACACTGGACTTGGAGATGATGCTGTGAAGGGCTATAAAGACCTGGCAAGTTCAAAGCATCACAAGAACGCTTCCTTGAACTTCTATCCTTGGAAGCATTTTGGAAGGAAGGAGCCTGGTATTCCTGGTAAGTGTTGTTCTTGTTTTTTTCTCCTCCTGTTTTAATAATATTTTAATACCAAAATGTTTGAATTGTTTGCCATCTTGGATCGCATTTGTGATTTGGTAACATATTTGATTCATGCTGTCATATTCGTAAGAGGCCTTAGCATCTCCTTGACCTATGTAATTGAATGTGCATGCTGACATGCAACGGGTTATGGCATACTATTTTGATGAAATAGGAGTAATTTAATGTACTCTGTTAAAAATTGATTCTTTCTGTTTCACATTTCATTTTAAACTTCTCTGGATCATTTTCAATGTAAGAGTGGTGGAGTCTACCCAACCCTAAGATGGCGGTCCATTTTTGGATGGGACAGTGTTGAGCAAAAAAATAAAAAATCATAGTTAAACAGAAAAGCTTGTAAAAAGTGTAAACTTGCTATGCTTTGCCTGGAATAGGTCTACTTTGTCGTTTTGATAACTTCATCTAGGATATAAGATGGTGAGTGTTATCATGACCTTAACTTCATAGTTGGTTTGAGTCAACCTTAGAAGGTCTTGCAAACAAAATGCCTGAAAATTGAGCGGCTTCTGTTACTGAAACCTGATTTTTTCCTAACTTTTTGTTGGGCTGTAATATCATTTTAACCCTATGATTGCTTCACACTTGTTCTCTGTATTTCCAGTTTGATTACTGAAATCAACAAATCTATTCTTGGTCACTATTGTCTCTCTTTTTTCCTAATGATCTCATCATCTAAATTCTTGGTGCTCATGTTTGTCTTTCATCTCTTGAATTCTGTTCCTTTTGTTGTTTGATTTGAATAATGAGACTCCAATTTACACTTCTTTTGTTGTTTTTTTCTTCCTCACATTTTCTTTTCTCATTTTCTCGCTTTCGCGTTCTCCTCCTCTCAACTATTTCTGGTTTTTAGCTCCTTTATTTTGAAAATAAAACAGGTAAATTTATCATTAAGATGTCGAAATCCTTTGAAATTCTTTCTTTTCTCCATCCCTTCCCCTCTGAATTCAGCTCTTATTTTGTCAATTTGATAGGTTCATTTTCTGTCTGGGCAGGTATGGTTGAAGCAAGGGGAAGATGGAACCATTTGAATGTATTTGCACATTGAAGAATAGCCTGAAGGAATCTTGCTAGAGTCCTTATGTGCATCATATCCACACATCTGCTGAACTGTTGCTCTGATTGCTGTGTTCATGCTGCTTGCATATAGTCATTGTACATAGAAATTCTCTCTGTTGGCTAACCTAGATTGTAGTTTTTGGGAGCCTAGTGTTGTCATTCAACATTGTCCATTGCATTCTTTTGTAATTGAATACTAAAAAAGAGATGCTAGCTGCTACTACTTGTGTGAATGAACAGAATGTTGTGCCTGTTACTGTTATTTCCACTTATCATTTTCTCATTTCCCTCTAGCTGAAGTACCTTGGTGCTATCTATTTATGTATTTATTTTGGGATCAAGATTTCCATTGTTATGGGAAATGTGAGGGACTCTAAATTTTGAGATTAATCTCAGGGAAAGAATCTTCTGAAATTGTGGACAATGGATTAGCAAACATGGAAGGAGATGGGGTGCAAAATGCGGATCTCTGGAATCCTGCTTGCAGTGACAGTATTGAGGGTGACGGTGCTGATACAGTTTTGGAAGAAGAGTATGATGAAGAAGTTGACAGTGATGATGATTATGCCAGCATTCAGAGGCCTGCTTTTGCAGTAAAAGGAGAACCAGATTTTGATTCTGGACCTCCAGAGGATGGATTAGAATTCCTCAGGCGTGTCAGGTACCATTCTGTGTCCTAGTTTTCTTTCCATATACCAATTATCGATGCTAGTGTTAAAATCCAAAAAATGATTCCAATGGGAAGTTTGACTGCAACCCTAAAGTTCCGACATAGTTTATGACAGTGACATAAAATTGTAATGTTGTCATCAACTTCATATTCTTTCTTCTTCTGTTTAGGTGGGAGGCTGCTCACATTCCGAAAGTTAAAGTAGCCAAGCTTGACAGGAGTAGAGTTAACAAAGAACAAACTGTTTATATGCCCCAGATTCCTAACATTGCCAAGTGTCCAGAGTATTTACTGCCATTGAAGCAGTGGGAGGATGCATTTCTTGTTGATTTTTCTGACCTGCGACTGGTATAGTTCCGGTGTTAATCTGCTTTGTGTTTACGTGGTAGTTTTATTGGCAAAACAACTCTTTTTGTCTGTTTTAGCCGAAAAGATTCTCTGAAGTTCTGTAAAATGTTGTTTGTTTTGTAAATGCAGAGATATACATTATTAGATCCTTTGTCCCAAAAATCATACCTTCAAAAGTGAAAGACTGCCAACTTTTTTGTTGAGCGAAGATTTGTGATTTTAGAGAAACTTTATAGCATTCATTTGCACGTACAATAGGAAAAAAACTGAGATTAGCTTGAATTTTTTGAACCCATTGGCGATATTTTAAGGTCTTTAAGAATCCTCCCTGCTTGGTCATAAACATCTAGAAAGAAAAATAGAGAATGTGTAAAACTAATGCTGAAAACTGACTTTGTTTTCTTTGTTTTTCTTTCTCTGAATTACAGTTTCTGTCTCAAAATGACAGTTCCAGCACTAAAATTACCCAGAAGATGCAACCAGCAGCTATTGTTCTTGGGAATTCTTCCCCTCAGCATGCTGAAAGTGTTGTTGTTGAGAAGTTCAATATCCATAGAACTGAAGCTGATGAAGTCCAATCCTACGAACCTATTGATATTTCCAGTGCTGAGAATGCCATTGATCAGCCATGCATGGCGAATGTTGTAACGTCTTCTCAGATTCCAACTCCTAAAGCTTCTTGCAGTGATGCTTTATGCAACTACCCTACCTTGTCTGTGATTTTAGCCATGGACTGTGTTGCTCGAGTTTCAATGCTGAGGAAACGCATAAAATTGGCAGAAACCATGGACACACTGTCAAAGAACGATTGTGTGTGGCTATTTTCCTTATGCGCAGCAGTTGATGCTCCGCTAGATGCTGACACGTGCGCTGCTCTGCGGGGTCTGCTCCGAAAATGCGCAAGCTTGCGAGCTAGCAAATCTGAGCATGATGATGAGGTTATCATGCTGAATATTCTTGCCACAATTTCAGGCAGGTATTATGGACAGTCTGAAAGCTGAAGCTTATCAGTTCAACTAAACCATGTCAACATTAAGGAGTATGTTTATATTTCTTGTATTTGAGTATAGCAAGTTGCTTATATTTTTTAATCTGCTATGGAAATGGCTTCTGTGTTTGTTCAGCAGAGGCCAAATTAGAGTTTTTTTGAATTTGGGGTGGTTGAATTATGAAATTTTATTTCCTCTAATATAATCTCCAGCAGTAAAAACCATCATATATTCTGCTTGCAAGTTTGCCTGTTCAACATGCTTATATCTCATAATGATGTTTTGAACTATTTTTTTTTTAAAAAAAAGAATGAAACATAATCGTGTTTAGGTTAACTGGATTAAAAATAATGGTTTCTTAAATAATAGCACGCAAAAAAAAAAAAAAAAAAAAAAAAAAAAAAAAAAACCACCGTGTAAAGCCAATGGATACCTGGAAAATTGAACAGGCACAACAAGACTAATACATGGGCCGGGGAGAATATATGGGCCGAGGAGAATATATGGGCTCAATGAGCTAATACATGGGCCGAGGAGAATATATGGGCTCAATGACTAATACATGGGCTCGATGTATAGTCAGGCCCACGAGCCCATAATGCAGACAGTTTGAATTCTGTTTGAAGTTGTTTGGTGAAGTGAATTAAAAATAAAATAATTTCTGCAGAGATGGTGAGCATGCTTGAATTTAGTCACAGGAAATAAATAAATAAATAAATCTCAAGCGGCTTGTTTCGCTTTCTGTAGAAATTAATCAGTCCCAGTTGTATTGCATCCGGCTAAATACATATTGAAAGTCGACTGATATTTAAATTTATCTTAAAAGAAATAAAATAAAAATACCCTAAGAAATAACTTGAAAAACTGTTCTGACAAGCTACTTCTTCTAACCAGCAAATTCATTAAAATAAGACATGCTCCTCTCTCACTAAACATTAAGCTTAAGGTTGCTCGATCTTCTTTGCATGTATATCTATCTATCCATGCATGGCTTGTATTAATTAGCGACGTCTCCATCCTCCATTAATGTCCTCCTTCCAAAAACACCATCTGTGCGACCTTCTTCATGATCGGAGTCCTTGACGAGGACGAGCCAGAGCTCCCCGTTGCGCCGGAAAGAATAGATCTGCACATAGTCATTTCGACGGAGCACCGCCGCATTCCTAACCACGACGGCGTTCCAGCTACTTCTCAACGCATAGCAACTGGTGTTCGCCATGTCCCACTGCTTCAGCCTCAGTTGACTGGTCAACGTGCTATCTCTCTCATCACCGAGACCCAGTTCTACCAGTGTAACTCCGATGCCATCACCATGGCAGATTCTCGTCTTCTCAGCACCGACTAATAGATTCTCGACTTCATTGATTTGCAGACAGGGCATTGTGAAACGATCATGGTGTGGATTCATATCAGTCTGGAACAGTTTCTTCCTTATCCTTAGCTTGAAATCCTTGTCTCCATCTTCTCCGATCAGAGCTTTTATTTCATCAGAGAAATCAAAACCCAGGTTCAGCGCCCTGGATTCATGACTCTTCCTTCGCTTGCTTGTTGATGACCTCGCTCGCTCCTCCTCGTCAACATCTTCAGGTCTAGAGCATTGTTTTCTATTACTGCTATTGATCATCTTTTTCCCTTTCTTTCTCCCCTTTTTCTTTATTGTTTTGGAGTGATTGTTTCTGTTGACAAATCCAGTAAGAATTCTAGCACCCTCCTCCTCATAGTCATCATCATGACTACTTGGGCTTTTCCTGGGATACAGAAACCCTAGATCTATACTTCTTGATCTCTTCTTCTTGGGTATGACAGGCAATTTCCCATATGAGCGTGTAACTTGATGAGCATTAGGGGGGCTTGTACTTCTGGACTTGGTGGAAGACTCCCTTCCGGCAGCATTGATCCTCAGCCACAACAATTCCTTGACAATTTCCTTCTCCACCAATGTAAATGCCTCGCCAATGTCATCTGTTTCTTGCCTGTACCTTTCAAACAGTTGATCAAAAGACTCATCCTCGTATTCATGATCAATCATATGATCAGATGTGAATTGGTGATCACTCTGACCGCAATCGCACATCGTATTCATGATCAAATATACCTTGAGGGATATATATATTTCTCTCCTCTTCCACGCTAAATCTCTAACTCGAAGAAGCAAATTACTCAGGGACAACTCGGAAGAAAAGCAAATTAAAGAACTCAATACAACTCCTTGATATATTGGGGAAGTGAGGCTGGCTGCGCACTGTATGCATATTTATATATGTAGGGCAATGTACATGCAAATCCATGCACCATCCGGACATATATATATATATATATATATATATCCTTGTACTATCTGGACTTAACGAACTAGGTGTTCTAATTATAGGAAGACTCTACCATGTAATGGTGGAGGTTTGTACTAATTCTAATCCAACTGAATAAAGTTTTTTTTTTTTTTTTTTCCTTACAGTTTCCTGATTTACAAGTGATTCGACAAATTAAGAAATAATTGAAAGACAATAGCTGGATACATACTCTTACGTAGTTTGTTAGGTCTCTGGTTCTCAATGGCAATTTCATTAATACCTTTCTTATTTGAATATTCCTGGTTAAAGTAGATTACATGGACCGGACTCTTTTTTGTACGGTTATTTGTGGTTAGTTCTGTTTTGATGCTGCTGGCGAGAGCGCCAACACATTAATATTAAGCATTGCCATGTAATTTATTTGATAATATTTTTAAACATTTTTAAAATAGGCATCATTCTTCTTTTATTTTTGTACAGGATGCTTTTCCCATAATTGTTTAAAAAATTTGTTTATAGAGTTGGGGCTATTTTTAAAAAGTTTGAAGGTTGTTAATATCTTATGAAATTAAAATTGTCTAATTTCATAAGATAATTAACAACCTTCAAACTTTTTTAAAATTGCCCCAACTCTAAAAATAGATTTTTTATGTGTTTGATGTTATGATATATACTGTTTTCTTAAAAGTATTTTTCATTTAAAAAAAACAATTTTTTTTAATTTCAATATAGCATATCAAGACTATTCAAAAACCACTAGAAAAATATAAATAATACCTTTTCATGCTAAAACCGTAAAACGTATCCCAGACTCAAAGCCAAATAGACCAATTCATATTAATTAATCTTATTATTTCGGTTAAGCACGAGGATGTAGGAGCAGCACAACCCCCGGCTTCACGAACCAAAATCTTGAACCGTTCTCTGTAGCGTCTTAATTCCATGTAACGCACAGTAACCTTGCCTGGCTTGCCACTGTTACTCTTTTTAGGATGTTTAACACTTTATTTTAAAATTATTTTTGAAAAAAAATATATATTAAATTAATTTTTTTATTATTTTTTTTGGTATTTTCAGATATTAAAAAATAAAAAAATATTATTTGATGTATTTCTAAATAAAAATAATGTCAATTAGTGGATTCATAAATCGAGATCGAACACATGAGAATGGGTTTTCATTTCGAGAAAAAATCACATAATACTAAAAGAATAAGCTATTGTCAAATGAAATTGAATAGGAGGTCATTCAAACAGAACCCTGTATTTTACAGTGACTTACAAATGGTGTACTATTTGCTGCTTTGTTGCACTATATCGGAGTTGACAGTCACCCTTACAAGCGCCAAAAAGATTGTATGGAGCTGCCTATCCCCCCCACCCCACCCTGGTTTTTTTACAAATGCTTGGACGTCGGCCTGTCTGGATTCTGGAGTTCAGTTGCACTTCCTTCTGATACTCCATTTACACAGGCACTCTTTTGCCACGATATCGATCAAAAAACTGTGCATAGATTAAATACAAATCAGATCAGCTTCTAATGGTGAAGTGTTCTGAACAATGCATGTATATAAATGAAATTGGGAATTCTATTGATCAATAAATTTAACTGCTTCCAGCGCCAGCCAGCATAAATTGGGAATTCTATTGTGCAAACCCCTTGTTTATGTTTGAAATGCCAAAAAGATTTGACCAACAGCCCCCCTCCCACAAAATCCTCTGTTAATTCTGACTGCTCCAACCAATTTTTCTACTACAATCCGTCCACTCTGTGAACCTCCCTACCTAATCAATTATTATTTTTCCCCAGAGAAAGCCTTTAATAGAAGTGGCAGGCTAAAAATCTAATTCATTGCACTTGCTCAAATTCCACCCGTCCTAAAATCTTTCATCACGGTTCATCAATCATCAAATTCCATGCATCTCCTCCTCCACTTGCTATGATCTGAACCAGGGATTTTCATGAATGCTATTTCAACCTTTTATGAATCTAGTTGATGCCCATGAGAGATTTTGCCAAGTACAGGCCATTCTATGCAGACATAAATTTCAACCTTCTTTGCATATAAGATCAACTCTTGATGCAAGTTATGTTACTAGCAAAGACATGCCAAAGCCAACAAAAACAATGAAAATTGTGCCAAATTCCATTTGTTAAGTATTTGCAAAATAAAAAGTTTGCAACAGTAAATAAATAGTCAACGTTCCATTTTAGACAAAAAGGGAAAACAATCAGTAAAGATCAAAAGTAAATAAAACGTATGTTTAGAAACAAGCATGCAGCTAACCTATTCACAATTGAAGGAAAGGGTGTATCAGAAAAGCAAAGGGGTGACAAGTGGACAAAAGTTGTTTAAGCAAATAATCATTCTATGGAATCAATAATATAACCAAATCACCAGATAGCATGCCAAAAGAAAAATTAAAAAAAAAAGAAAGAAGAAATAGATCAACTCCCTAATGAGGTTGGCTGTTCTACCGTTAGCACTAACATGATTCGTTCCACGTGATATTTTAGCATAATAAGGGGTAATCAAGATTTTCTATCATAATTTTTTAAACTTATTCATTAGATGCACTAAATGACACAAATCAGCTCTGTATGTTCCAATGCCCAATGCAAGCAGGCATGATGTCCAAGCCAAGTACACACATAGAACAGTTTAAAGACTAACTCATATGATAAGAACATATTATCTACAAGGATGGAAGTATGAAAATAGTTTTTTTCTTTCAGTTCCAAAGTAAACATACCGATCTCACAAAAGGCTGTTGAAATACCCATCCAATAAATGGAATCTTCTGAATGAAAACTGCCAGTGTTGGCCAGAAACCACTGTACAAAATTCCCATCAGCATCTTCAACGGGATGATGCATGCATATTAACTATAAACCATTTAGAAAAATATGCAACTGACCTGAAGAGAACAATGAAACCATATGCTTCCAAACTCATGCCAATAACTGGCCATCCTATGACCACAAAGAAGAAGCCAGCACCAAATGAAATGGTTCCCTGCATAACCAGCAAAGCAAACATGGTGTAAAAGTGAGCATGAAATACATGCAGATGATGCAAGGTTCACATATGCACACAGAAACTGGTAGATTAACTACCTTAAAATTCTGGCGTTTCATGAAGAATTCCATGGTAGACTTTGGTCCAATAGTGAGACTGACTCCAGAAATGAAAAGGATCTGGTCAAGTACCGCAGAGAAAGAAGCAGCATTAAACTGATATCATAGCACAATCAAAACAGAGCCACTCCAATACAGGCATGCATGGCATGGCACTTACATTCCCCATGGCAAGAAATCCCTTGTCAAAGAAGAAGACAATTCCCAAGAATGAGAAAAATATGCCAAATCCAGTCAAACCTAAGCCAATCTCTGTTTCGTTTCACAAAAAATAAGAGGTATAAGAATTTAAATAGAACAAAAGATTACCAAATTAACACAACAAAAAAACTAATATTTTTTCTGCTATTCTTTTTCCCAAAAATGGACAAGTAATTCATGCTCAAAGTAACAAAGAAAAATGTCATTATTCACAGGAACACAGAGTCAACATAAGGCAATAGCTATGAGCATAAGATACATAGAGTAATCAACCGTATGAATTGTCATTGCAAAGCTATAGCATTGCTTAAGACTCCTCATACAGTTCAAGCTTGCCAAATTTTCATCAACCCACACAGACACTGCTATGCAATATATATTTCCCACATAAGGTTCCTCAGGTCCAATGTTCATCATCAAGAATACCGAAACAATTCTAAAACGGCAACCCTAACAAGTTACTACAAGCCTAATACAACTGCTACAAGCTGTAACTACTTCATTAATTTTCAACGAATAAATAATTTATCAAACTCACTAGTAACAATAACATGCTAACGCAACTAATTAAACAGCTTTACCGCAGTACTAAACAGAATCATCTGTGCAAATAATATATCTCTCTCTCTCTCTTAATTTTCAACAAATTTCAAGTCAAAACAGACACAACTTCACTTTTAAAAATTAAAAAAACCTCCACAAAAAAAACGCCGTCATGCAAATAGCATGTACTAAGAAAGAAGATAGAATTTTACTCACTTTTACGGTCAGTCATTTCAAAGGACACCATCGTTAAAGCTGTTGGTGGAATCTTCACGTACTAATCACTTTAACTGAAGAAAAGAAAACAAGAAGCAAAATCAGATCCAATTAAGGTTAAATCATGCAGCGTTAGCTTCAAGTTAGGGATTTAATTGAAAAGAAGAATCACACGAGATCTGCATGTGCAGGAATCGTTAATTTTGTGTTACCTCAACAAATCAGGTACAGAGAAAGAGAGAGCACAAAATCTATCTTCTAGAATGATCTATCTGCGAGAGAGAGAGAGAAATCATATCGAAATAATTATTATGCATTTCACCAATTAAAAGAAGATAAAAAAACAGTGAGCGAGAGAATGAATCGAAAGAAGTTGTGCTTGGATGCTGATAAAACAAAGAACGCCCTGAGTTTTTCTTTCTGTTTTTCTCGACAGCCAAACAGAAACTAAACAGAGAGAGAGCGGGTGACCTGAGATTTGAGAGAAGCGAAGAGCAGGAAAGGAAATGAAACGAGAGAGAGAGCGTGTCTGTTGTCAGTTATTATTCTCTTCTTATATAATATAGACAAAAGGAAATTATTTTTGTTTTATTTCTTTTTTCATATGAAAATATTTTTCAAGATTATCATCCATTTATATTTATTTTATTAGTTAGCTTCGCTGGTTAAGTATTTGATTATTCGTTGGTGAGTGATGTCGTTTAGCCAATAAAAATTGGACCTTTCCCTTTTCTAATTTTTAATTCTTTTCTTAATCAGGGCAACGAGTTCAGATAGGCCCGGGATGAGTTTGGCTCGGTATAGCAACTCGGTTTATTTTATATTTTAAATTCAGTTAGTTAGGTTAATCTTGAAAACCTATAAATTATAATTCGATTTATATTAGATTTTCAATTAAACAAAAAACATTAATATCTTAAAATTTAGGAAAACAAAATATATTCCCTAAAATCATGAAAATAAATAAAATTGATTTTTTGTAAACAATGTTGGGTTTTTTATAGCAATGCAAATTAGCCTACACACCAATGGGTTAATAGTTTAACACGATTAAAAAATAATAATTAGCATTGGTTATTAGACAACGACACAATATGTTAGGTTTTGAATAACAAAGAATATATGGATCAATCATTGTTATCAAACCTGATTTCTAGTCCAATTTGATTCAAGACCTAGGTCATGAGTCAATTAGGTCTAACCCAAATCTATTTCAAAATAATATTGTTTTAAGTTTTTTTAAATAGAGATAAGTTGTTTGGACAAAAAAAATTAGTTGATCTTACTTAGATTTGCCTGAGTTAATAAGAGTATAGGTTGATTCACTAAGTCATTTAGATTTTACTAGAACAACTCTCAATTGGTTTGAAAGCAAGTCTAACTTAAGTTAGGTTTCAAGTTCATTAGCTAGGCTACTCTTGATAACTATGGTAACAACTATAAAATATATTTTATGTAATTAGTTTTCATGTATACTTAATGAGTTATATCATTGATCATTAACCCTTTATTGAAAACATCTTAAAAAAAAAAAAAAACAGGAATTAGTATCTGAAAAATCAAGGGGTGAATCAAGACTTATATTTTGAGTAAATGTTATTTATTATATTTATTTATGAACATTCACCAACATTTCTTCCACTAAATTCCTCATATATTATAACAAAAAATCTAATTAGTCTATCATCGAATAAAAAAAAGGTAAATTTGCGTTAATTATTTTTATTAGAATATTAATGGTTGAAAGGTTCTTTACAATTAGCATTTTCTTGACACCAAATTCAAGGACAAGGAGATGTGAACAAACCAAGCTTGTTGTAATCCTATGACTTTTTTTCATAACACATTCTAATGAGCATATTCATCACACAGTTGCCCCTACTTCACTTTCAAGTTCTTTGCAAGGCCTCAAGCCACCATCTCGATTTTAGGATGTAGAAACATATTTAATAATGGGCCACTCGAATCATAAACAAGTTAGAATCACATAAAATTATGACTAGTGGAAGTGATTATACCAAGCAACAACACATATAATATTAAAGTCATGAAAAAGCTTTAGCTTTGAAATATGTCTCTCCATGATTGCATCATAGAATCTTTGTATGACTAGGATGGTCCCTTGTTGATGAGATATATATGGAGGCTAGATGTTCACCTGAAAAACAAGTATCTCAAAAAACAAAACTCTCTGATGCTTAAATTAGTAAAATATATTAAAAATAGAAAAGAAAATGTGATGAAGGTGAAGGGAACGCATATCAATAACATGAGAGTGATTATATTGCCTAAAATTGCATGACCTAAAGTTACAGAAAGAGCTTGTGTTGGATTCAAATGACATGTTTGTGTTGCTTGGCTTTCAATAAAATAACTTTGACTTGTAATGGTTTAGTGTAGCTCTAGCTATGAGAATAATTGGCTTTGTATAACGAGATTATATGAAGACTTGACTCTAGCTTTTGATTCGAGAATGAATAATGACTAGCAACTAAGTGCATTATAAACTTAATTCTTGAACTTTCTTGGATAAGGAGGTGTATTATTAGTGGAGAAGTCAATGCTCACTATTAGTTGTGGAACTAACAATTCATTGGAGGAAAAAATGTTGTGTCGATGTTATATAGTGTTTTTCATAATGCCTAAAATCATTGGTTAGTAGTAATGGTGGTTGTTGGTTATGGTGCCATGTCACCGTTGATAAAAATGTTGATGATGGTTAGTGCCATTAGCATAAAAGATGGTGTTGCCCTACATAAAATAAAGTTATGCATCCAGAAAAATATTGTCTACATAAACTTTAAAAATATATTTAGAATCAAGATCCATGCAAATATTGAAAGACATAAAATCATAAGAGGGAAGGTTGAACGTTATAAAAAAATAGCACTTTAAAATCTTAATCCTCAATTACTTCAAGAATGCTGAAATCCATAAATAATATTAAAAAATAAATCATTTATTCAAATCAGGGACTGAAATGAAACAACCATAAAACCAGAGGGTTGCCTTGTAGTTTAGCGTGAAGGTGAGAGAAAAGAGGAAAAAAAGTTCAATCAACCATCGTCACGTCTTTGGCTACCGTGTGAGGCCACACGCCACATCAGGAGGAAGAGGACACGACGACGCATCGACAGAGATGATGGATAAACATTTTCCGCTACCAAAACACACCACACGCATCGCCCAAAGCATGTGTGAGGCCGAATACTGTCGGTGCGTGTGTTAGACGCGCACACAATATAATAATAATAATAATAATAATAATAATAATAATAAATGGTAAAATATGGAACATCTCTTCAACCAACTCTTCAATTTTTTCATATAAAGGGGCAAATTAATATTTAGACATTTTTAAAAAATATGAAATATCAGAAACACCCCCGTAGACAAACCATGATTTTTGTCTTATTAGAGGGTAAAAAAATTATTTTACTGTGCAATGGAATGTGAAATTACCATGGCATCCCCTCCAACAGCTTCTGTTTTTTGTCTTATTTAAGGGCAAAAAAATTATTTTACTATGGAATGAAATATAAAAAAATCAAATAAACCGTGACCCGTCCGAACCGACCCAAAAACACTACTATAATCCACAATAAAAACACTCACAAGCTACAGTAACAACCCTTACCTCTTTTAATATATAGTATAATAAAATGAGTGGTATAAAACCTGTGTTAAGAAATTTAGCCACCCGTAGACAATAATAATAATAAAAAAAAAGTGTAAGATCACATAACAATAATAATAATAATAAAAAAGTGTAAGATCACATAATAAGTATCATCAATACAAAAATATATATGGATATGATTTTTATAAGGCATTTTTCATATTTTGAGTTCTAAAGTATTTTTATATTGGGATTTGACAATAAAATACTTTATAATGATGAAAATAATTTTGAGCTAATAAATATAAAAATAGGAGCTTGGAGGATGGCGTGACTTTTATTCACTCCTTATCTACTTACTATTAATGATGATAATTTAATCCAAACTCGATAGATACCAACTTAACCTAACCAAATAAATATGTATATTTTAGACTCGATAAATAATGGGTAAAATATAGATTCTGTCAGACCCAACCCCGAAAGTCACCCAAACATATATGAGAACATTAATAGACAGTTCATATTTTAATTATATTTGAAGGCATGAGGGGTATAGTAAACATAAAATGACCTTGTTATTGGTGCCTTCAGTGCTCTCTCTCTTCACTCCATTCGAACATAAACACAATTTTAATGGACACCGACTCTGTAGTTGCCATTATATTTCTTCCTCTTGGATCCATTAGGTTTGCTTACTTCTTTGGGTGACGATGTTGCTGCATAGAGATGCTTTCATCCATTGCATATATATATATATATATATATATATATATATATATATATGAGAGGGGTTAAGAGCTCAAATAGACAAACTTCATGCCTGGTTAACTACTACTAAAGCCCTGGGATTTTTTAGGGTTGGGAGCTCTAATCATGAATGCTAGTGCTACACAACCAACCGTCATTGCAAAGAATTGCAGGTCATGTGTATATATATATAGATAGGGATGGGATCATATTCTTCATTATCATAACACATCTGGAGGTAGAAAGAACAATCACCGCGGCAGCATCTTATCGATGACTCATCTACGCGTTAACATGAGAAAGAACATAACGAAACACATGGCGATACGGCAACTGAATTCAATATGAGGAGCTACATTAATAAACAAAAATCACTTTTTTTTTTATTTACTGTAACAAAGCGATACATTTAAATAGCATGATATGTATAAAGAAAGGGGACATTTTTTCTCATTACCACCATAAGGACTTCTAAAAGAGAGTAGGAAATGATATTTGGGCAAACAAGGTAAAGAATATCTTAAAAGTAAAGAACAAAATTAACCCCATAATAGTTTTCAAAAGGCAGGAAAGACATCGGGAACCAGGTACCTGGCTACCCTTGTTGCTAATCTTTGTCAAGCCTCGAGCAGGGGAAACCCAGATAACCTGGGTATGATTGAAAGCCACACCAACTGGGTGAACGAAGAAGCACGAAAGGGTTCTAAAATGTGTAAAACAATTCTTCCAAGTTGTACTTATTTTGTGATTCTGACAATGGACTTATCTTCTCTTCAGTCCAACAAGTCCTGCCAAAAGAATTCTTCCCACAAAAATTCCTGAAAAACAAAGATCGCCTTTAATATCTAAGAGATGAAATTTTAAGAAACATCAACATCTTCACAATAGTTGTATGTACCTCTCTAATTTAAAACAGATTCAGGGAAACCCTTTAGGTAGGGAGTAGAGGCCGTCTCTCATCATCTCCTGTATGACGAGTTGTCTGGATAGAGCAAGATCGTAATTAGTTTGAGAAAAGTTAGTACTATCTAAATTACTGTAACTACAGATACACACCTCTTCATGAGCTGCTACTGCCAAATCTAGGAACGAATCTTTTGACCTGCACATTAATAATATATAGCATACTTCATTATTGAAACGGAAAAGATAAACTAAATCAGAAGTATTTTCTCTGAACTCTTTTCCATCCTCATCCAAGAATTAAAAAAAACCAATGCATTAAGCAACTAAATCAGGTTCCCTTGAGGCATATGCAACTTAAAGCTGATTGTGGGTAATTTTTTCAAATTGCAGGAAGAGCAAAATGAATTATCCAGAGCTATTTCATACACTTTGGCCACTTGGAGTTCGTGTGAGAGAGAACATACTTGAGTTTCTCAGGAACATCCCTCAGTTCTGTCATTCCATTCTGCTGTTCATCCTTGACTTTTGCTAGTGGTGAAAAGAACTGCATGACAAATGAAGCCAAAGAAAAGAGGGTACTCAATTTTATTAAAAAAAAAAGTTTCACACAATCCAAAAAATTTCCCTTCAGTTATCTTTATAAATCACCTGGTGCATTGAGATGAACACAATAGAAATTCCTAGCATAAAGTTTATGGTCAAAGTATGACCAAACAACACTGCAGATGCAATGCCAGTGAAGATTGTTGCGACTGTTGACGAGTACTTCTTCAGAATTGTATCTGAAAATATATAAATGACATCACTATCCATGTGTTTAATGATAGTTTTTATGCCATTGCTCAGGGAAGCACATATAGGTAAGATGAAACTCCAAATATGAACTTAATAAGACATGTAGACATCGAAATCATTTCATGCAAAGGGACAATTAGGGGTGAAAAGAACCTGCATATTTGAAGAAAAAAGAAGACAAAATTCCTTGGGCAGCATTGTTAAATATTAGAAACATGGTAGCTTTTGAATGTCCTTCCAGGATGTTAAAGCTACTGGGTCCTGAAAACATTGAATATTTAAATGTCAGGAGACACAACCATAAGTTTGCATAAGCATTGCATGAAACAAAACTACCAAGATCATAGGCAATCGGAATTTGATCTCATGAAAATATTATTACTAAAAATGTTTTGCATTACATTAGAGCATAATAACAATTCATTCAAAGATTCCTAGAGGAGTGTAGGAACCAATTGTAGATGCCATCATATTAGGATTTGATCAATCATTCCAATACCCTATTAACAGTCAAGAAATTTAAGTATTATTACTAGAAAATGTTTTGCATTACTTTAGAACATAATAACAATTTAATCAAAGATTCCTAGAGGTGTAGGAACCAACTATAGATGCCATCATATTAGGATTTCATCAATCATTCCAATACCCTATTAACATTCAAGAAATTTAAATCTTCACAACAGTTTTAGTGTTCCAAATATCCACAAATGAAAAATTCATCATAAAAACTCCACATCAATGTCACAAGTAAAACTAGATTAAGGAGTAAAAAAAGCTGTGGAAAATAATAATAAAAAAAAACAAACCCATTAATGGCATAACCTGTAAACACCTGATATTACAACTCAACATTGCTCTCAATGTAATCATAACTTGTAAAATTAAAAGCAAGTAATAGATTTCTTCCATACCTTTGACCACGACAGTTCCCAGAATTGCTAAAAAGTTGAATATAGCGCCATATCCATATAAAAAAACATTCTGGAAGCAAAAGAATTGGAGTCGATGTTAGGATAACTTATTGAGATTTAGTTCTATAAAAATCCAAATATCAATTTTGAAGTTCACAATGCAGCTTCAGCTCAGGGCAGAAGCAGAATGACCCAATCATTAAATAATGGAGTCCTGCACTGCCAACTCAAAGTCCTTCAAAAGTCAAGAGTGTGTGCTTGACACCTGCTAGGGAAGTCCTCCCTAGATTAAAAGTAACAAATACTATACTTCATATTGTAATCTATATAAACAGTCATAATACACCATTTGATGGTCATCACAAGTGAAACCGTAAATAACATGACACTCTCGACACTCTCTATCACCTGTAGGTATATGCTTGTGTCATATTGGCTCTTCATAGCATATTCATTAAATACAGAGGCCATGGATGGAACGGTCACCTGTAAAATTCCAAAAATCGGCCTCCAACATAAGAAAAAAAAAGAAGAGGAACACAACAAGATTTTACTTACAGATTACTACTTTTAATTCATTCCATTGAACAAATAGTAATTACTATCCTCAGTAATATGATACTTGAATTCACTTACAAAAATCAATGTGTAGATATATGCACCCGATGCAACTGGAAGGCCCATAGCGGTAGTACCTTCAGGTAAAGAGCGCAACTGATTCACACTTATTCCAATGAGCAATAAAGCAAGAGCTTCCCACTGTTACAGACCCACGAGTCAGTCCTATATTTCCCAAGTAAGAAAATGAAACGGAAAAATGGTCATAAGTGGACCTAAAACATGGAATAACCTGAATTATGGAAAACCGGCGTCTCATTATGATCTTCAGTAAAACAGCAATTACTAAAACCTGCAAGTTCACAGAAAGAAAGAAAAATTAACCAAAGTAAAAGTTCATGATATAAAAACATAAATATGAGCTTGTATTCCCATCTAAAAATAACATGAGCATTTCTATATAAAAATTCAGGTAAAGAGAGAAACAGTATCCCAGCTTAGCATATCTAGGCATAATTTATCATCAAAATGAAGTTCTTATTACACCTCATCCAAGCCCTAGGTGAAAAGAATCACATCTGATTAATTCATTAATTTTAGCATCCAAGTAAAACTACTTCTGTGAGATGAAAATCCTTTGTTTCAGTTTACTAATTTATGAATGTGTTCTACTTCAATTTTCAAATATGTTTTTGTATAGCATGCTGTTTCTGCTCACAGTCCTTTACAAGCCACTACAAGCAAATGTTATATATAGGAAACTTAAAATTTTCATCTGGCACTCTGAACCAGAAGTTGATTTGTCAGTTAAATGTTGAACAGATCCGAAGCATTTTATATGTAGTTTGTGACTCTTCTTCACCTATATTTAAATCCAAGATCCTTATTGGATAGTGGAAACTGAAAAAATGTTACAAGACCACCAAAGATGGAAGCATTGGTGTTTATCAGGGGAAGATCATGAAGCTAACAGCCAATATAGCTTAGCTTCCAATAATCAGTAATATGCATCATAGAATACCTTCAAATTGCTCAGCATCTTCACAGTTGCAGGATTGAAATATAACTGCAAAACAAAGAATAAATTAAAAGGGGTGTATGAGAAAACAAAATAATGCTTCATTCTACATCTGAATAGATCTTAAATAAAAAATTTAATATTTTCCACTCTTATTTTATCAAAGTTTCTGAATAATCTTGTGTGTAAGCCCACTGTTCAAAGCTCCCCAGATTTATAGTTTCTGATGCCTCAAGGCATCAAAATAGAAGCTGGATGCACTCCTAAGCAGATAAGAAGTTGCCTTATTTACCTTCAGTATAAAATCACCAAAAAGCAATTTATCTCGTTCAAAGGAAGAAAATGCAATGATTTTTGTAATTGAACACAAAAGTTTGGACATTGCATTATTCTGGTGGGGCAAGTTCTTCTCTCTACTTAACCAAATTGAAATTCTGCATTTTCTTTATCATTTTGATAGTTTACTTGCGTTCATTCCCTATACTAAGCAACTAGGACAATTATCCTTTCACAAAGAAGAGCAAACCAAAGCAGGCACAATATTCTTTGGTCCTTTTTGGTGATACTGTTTCCACAGAATCCATCACATTTGATAATTTTGTGTCATAGGAACTAACTAACAATTGAGTTTGGTTGACGGCCCATGAATCCAAACCCTAAACAATATCCTAGAGTCTTTATGTTCTTTATGAGGGCGCATATGATACAAATACACAACATGCATTGAGAAAATATGCAAGGTAGGGTCTGCCATACCCAACCACGACCAAATGCACATTATGTTTTCTTAAGGCCCTCCCAGCCCATATTTACCATGGTCAGGGAAGGCTCCTCAATCACCATCCCTATAAGCAATTGCATCTCAGTAGTTCCCCCATTTATGGTATTGAGCCATTGACACAAATATGGTAGCAAATTGAAATATAGTAGAGTACAAAATGTGGAAAGAATAGATAGGAAGAGATTACAAAAGAATTATACCTGCATGATGAATTTCAGATAGTTATTGATAGCATAAAGAAGAGCTGGAACAGCAAGGAGAGCATTGTTACGAGCTGCCTGCAAAAAAGATAATGCATGGCCAGATTTGAATAGCTGTCAAACATAACATTGAAAATCTTTTGTTTAAATGTGCAACCCTTCTGAGAAAAAGAAAATACCTGTACAAATGTGGAGATTGATAGAAGGGGCTTCTCTCCAACTTTCTGATGCCTCGCCTGCATAATTAACCAAAACGTTACATCATCAGCAAGAAAATGAATACACAGGAGGCATAACAATAATATTTTGTTCAAGAGTCTTTTCTAGCTTTCATGAAAACACTAAGATTTAATGAAAATCTATTAGCAAACAGAAAAACAAATCAGGATAGAAACTAAAATGTGAAATATAACTATAGAGTATAAATCATCGAAGTCAAGATCTCTCCTTATTTCCAAGCTCATATCCACTTATGGAGATGATTTACATATCAATACCCGGTTGGAGATCAAATATAACATGTATTAGGCATGGCAATTGGAGAAAAACCAAATTTTTGGCAATGTTATATAGTGACTATCTCAGCCTAAACACTTCAAAGCCAAAAGCATAAAACTATAACTACTGCACCATGCAATGTCCATTTGCTTTCCCATTAGGCTATGGTAGGATTACAAAGAAAAAAATGAAATCAGTCATACACTTAAATTACTGGAAAAGAACATAAAATGTACCTGGAACAAAAGCATGACAATTGCAAACAGAACCTTCGCAGCCTCTATCAAGAAGTTAACACTAAGTGGGCTAAAATTGAACTTCCCATCCACCTTGGACATATAAACCAAAATTGGCTGGCAATAAAAGCAAATCAAACATGTTAAGAAATCAATGAAACAAGAAGACAAAAAATGTTAAGGAAACAGAGAAACAAGAAGACAGCTGGGGCAAAGACCAAATTAGTTATTGTTGCACCCCTTAGCAAAACAATATCACAACAGATATATGAATGAACTATATCAACAATGGAGTCACTGATATTCACTTTAGTCAATCAGCAAAGCACAATTCTTCAGATGAACATAGAAAGTACCAAACAGATTCTTAAGATAGCTTCCCCATCCCAATTTCTTACAAGCTATATTCAAATGAACTCATATGAGAGAGAGAGAGAGATCATGAGGGCAACTAATCACCTGTAAACCAACCAGGACACAATCACCGACAACCAAAAGCACATTAAGGGCACGCTGCTTTGATGAGACCCTGATCTTATGTCGATCATAAGCCTTCGAATATGTTTTAGAATTTGGAGAAACCAATTTTGAATGGCACACACTGCACTCTAACGTGCCGTTCTTCATTGGCTTCCTCCTCGCTACTCACACTTCCAAACTTCACAAAATCAAATCTGCAGAGAAAAAAAAGGTTAAAAAAATTAACCCATTAATTATTACTATCAATTGTTAATTAAACATTTAACAATTGATTGTTAAAGTTACGAATTTAAAGCATATTAACAACTAAGGAAATTAAAAAATCAACCAGCTTTATTTACATATTCATAATTAATAGCTAATCTTTGTTCAAATCATGCGCAAATCTCAACTCTGGATACCTAATTCACTTGAAATTGTTAAAAATAACACATGGAATAATAGCTAGAATACTCCCGGATCCAATAAATCATCAGAAAGTAACTAAATTTATTAAAATAAACAGAATCCAAACCAGATCCAAACAGTAAGAATCATCAGATCCTGCACTTTCAAAATCCAAAACTAACACTTCGCTATCTAAACAAACAACAAATCAGTTTGATCTCACCTGAATCACAATCTCAACAATTCAATGCCAAAAGTACCCTCGGCCGCCGGTGAGATCTCCGATGAGATCAACAGCTCCTCCAAAAATGATTCCAATTCTCTCGCCGGGGGAAATTCGAGTTCGGCAGACAGAAATGAGAAATGGAATTCTTTCTTAAGAGAAACTCGAAACGGTTAGAGCATTAAAAGAGCTTGTGCTTTAATATAAGCAACGGAAATCAATACGTTAATCTCACCTAAATCAATCTCTTAAAATTTCATTTACCGACGGTGAAATCTCCGTTCAGATCCACTGCTACGCAGTATACTCTCCGCGAGAGAGATTTGAATTCTCTCTAGAAAGAAAGTTGCAGAGAATTATTGTTGTTATTATGAGAGAGAGAGAGAGAGAGAGAGAGAGAGAGATTTGCAATTCAGAAGAATATGCTGCATGCACTTTCTTCTTATTATTATTATTGCTTCGGATTTACAATAGAACACACGGTGTTTGGTGAGAGTTTTTACTTGACGGAAAATGACTTCAATGGAAGGTGACAGACAAATCACGTGTCGGATTTGCGTGTGAAGAAGTGAAGTCAAAGTAAGTGAATGTTGCTTATGGTGGTGTGTTTGGCCAATTATATTCGACTGTTAGACTGGTGATGGAAGTGGTGGTGTAGTGGTGTGTGAATTTAGCACAACCAATTTCACTAATTCTTATATGATTTTTTTACTGTAAAAAGCATTATCATATAAAAGCATTATTGGAGTCAAACTTTTCAAATGCAATAAGGGAGGATATTCTTTAAATTAATATTACTATATTTTATTCAATTTGTTATAAGGTAAGAAAGTTAATATGTTGACGTACACCTTGATTTTTATTAGGTTAAAAAATTGTTGAAATTATTTTCAAATAATTCTTAATTAACATGAATAAATTATAAATTATTCCCTATATTTTTATTACATTAATTAAATAGTGACTCTAATTTCAAAAATAATTAATTAGTCTCTATGATTTCAAATCTATTTGCAACATGATTATCTTCACCTATTTCGTAATATTTTTTAATTTATTTTATCAAATAAAAAATAGATAATATGGAAAGATGGATAAAGAAACAAGATATATTCAAAACAAAAAAAATATATTAAATTATGAAATGATCAACATTAATCAAATGATTAATTAATTAATTTTTAAATTACAAGAATTGTATAATTCATTTTATAAAACTAAGAACATTAATTTTTAATTTACTCATTTAACAATTATATTTATTTAATAAAAAATAAAAATGCCAATTCATGGAATATTACAATTACTATTACATTTAAAACAACCTAGGAGTACTAGTGGTATTTTTTAGTCTTTAAAGTTTATTTTTCTTTTAGTTTAGTTACTATTTATTTTAATTTTATCCTTGCACACTATATTATCTCAAATTCAAAACATTGTTATAAAGTGGGGCTAAAAGTGTAATAAAAAGAAAAAAAAATAGGGTATAAATATCTCATTTTTTTATTTTATGTCTCACAATAACTATTAGAGAAAGGAAGAAGAGAGCTTTGAAAAATTCTCATTAAATTGAAAGGGAAACAATAAGAAACTACCAGGTTTTACTTAGAATTAGTTTAATTAGTGGGGGGAAATACTAATTAACAAAGAAATTATCAAATAATAAATAGAATTTTGCAGGGAGAAAAATAAGAAAAAGGGGTCAACTTGGTGTGGGGATTAGATAAGTCAATTTTTTTTTTTTTTTACTATTTAAGGATTGAAGTCCAATTTATCACAAGGTATGGAGCCTTAAACTTGATTATGCAAATCGATTTGGATATGATTAAGATTTTATGCATTAACTTTAAAATCTTAATTAGGGTTCTTGAGTAAAATCTGGTGAAAATATAAAATCGAATCACTCAAAGTAGTATGGATCATTTTGAATGTGAAATGATGATGGAATACCAAGAAATAAATTTATTGTTGGTGGATCATGGTGGTTGACCATTTAGGAAAGAAATTTAGAGAATATAAATGTATAATTTCAATATAAATTTTGTTTATCGAGTGTTGTTTACCTGGTGGGAAGAGTTGTGTTGGAAAAAAAACAAAAAAATAAAGGTGTTTTAGAATTCATTTTAAGGATTAATGAAACTGGACAGTTTCGTGCCCCTTACTTTTATTTTCAATGTATATAATTATATCCATTGTATATTTTGAATTATATAGATTGCTACCGTGAAAGAAAAATATTTGTTGACATGAAGAAGAAATATTATAAATAAATAAACTTGATCACCTATTCTGGTTAGAAGTAGTTAATGATATCAATGAATAAAATTGATATATACATTTTCCATAGACATGATTAGTTTTCCAGTTTTAGGAAACTAATAATGTTATTAGGGCTTACTAATATTGACATTATTTATTAGAGCATGAAAGAAATATTAAAAGTATGATTAACTATTCGTAGTCAGGATTGGTTAATGATATCAATGAGTTGTATTGATATCAACACTTTCATGAATTTTGATTAGCCACTCAATACATGAAGACTAATTATATAAAGGGATATTGGCATCGACAAATTCCATAGATATTTTAAAAAAATCGATTAACTATTTTAGGATATAAACAATTATTCATATTAGTGAGTTACATTGATATCGACATATATATTGGAGTCATTTAAATCAATCTTGGTGAGGAAGACGAGTGATGTTAATAAAGTACATTATTATTGGCTTAATTATTAAAGGTTTTGGGTAGGTTAATTAAAATGATAATGGGATTTTTTATAAGTAATTACAAATAAATCTTTTAATTATATGTAATGTTATAATAATTTATATTGTCTATACTTGTGACGTTGCATTGTTTCGGGATCCTCATATTCACGACATGAATGACATTGTTTAGAACTTTCATCCTTTTTTTTATTTAGGTTTAGATGTATTTATTTGAATTTGAATTTTGAGAAAAATCATGATGACCTATATGTAATGATATTGTCTATTTTGAACGAGTGAACTTAAAATTATAACTATGTTCTTATATTTTGTTTGAATGTAGGATTTTATATTGGAATATTTTTCATGTTTTCACATTTTGCATGAATGATACTTTGCATATCTAATACCCTATTTCTATTGTTTTTGATTTTAGAAATTGTGTTGCGTTGATGTTGATTGATAAAAAAATTTAAACTCAAGATGATTGATTTATGGGTGAATAAGGATTAATAATAGTGTAACATATTTAACATCGATAACTGAGAATGTTCATAATTTAAAGAACGAGTGAACTTAAAATATGTAATGATATTGTCTATTTTGAACGAGTGAACTTAAAATTATAACTATGTTCTTATATTTTGTTTGCATGTATGATTTTATATTGGTATATTTTTCATGTTTTGACATTTTGCATGAATTATACTTTGCATATTTAATACCCCATTTCTATTGTATTTGTTTTTAGAAATTGTGTGGCGTTGATGTTAATTGATGAAAAAAAAAATTAAAACTCAAGATGATTGTTTTCCCATATGTTTTAGCCTCGTCTTTAATTATCTTATATGATTATCAATTTATTTAATCAAAAGCTTTCTTACTTAGGGCCCGTTTGTTTGCTGGAAAGTGGTTTCCTTTTGAAAGTGAATTCCGGGAAAAGTGAATTCCTGGAAAGTGAATTACTGGAAAGTGAATTCCGATGTTTGGCAGTGTTATGGAAAATGAACTGGAAAACACTTTCCAGTGTTTGTTTGTGTTATGGAAAATGAACTGGAAAATAATTTATCAATAATTTTTTTTCAAGTTTATTAAAATAATGAGGAACAAATCTTACAAATTAAAAAGTTGAATGAGAATGAAATTGAAAAAAAATATAATTTCATAAATTATCTCAAATAAAATAAATAATAATCAAAATAATAGAGATCAAATCTATTTTTTTTTTAAAATGAAAGGTGAATAAATTAAAATAATAATTAACATTTCATAAATTATTTCAAATAAAATAAGTAATAATAAAAAAAATGAGGACCAAATTTGATAGATAAAAAATTTCAATAAAAAAATGATAAGAAAAAAGCAAATAGCAATTATAAAAATAAGGACCAAAATTAATATAAAAATTAAATTTTAAGAGATGGAATTGAAAAATAAATATTTAAAACAAATTATATATAGCAATCAAAAGTTTGAAGATTAAATTTGATATAATCAGCAAATAATGACATTTCTAAATTTTTCACAACTTCCGGAAAGTGTTTTCCGTCCAAATTTTCCGGAAAATACTTTCCTGAAAACCAAGTCAAATTTTCTTTGACTGGAAAGTGTTTTCTGTTGACCAACTTTCCGGAATACAAACAAACATAGAAAAATTTGGAAAATGATTTCCCTGAAAGTGAATTCCGGGAAACAAACGGGGCCTAAAAACACTTTAAATTTCTAATTCATACTTAAAAATTTTATTAGTTAAAAAAAACATAAACTTTCATACCTTTTGATCCGGCCCAGCACGATCTCTTTAAGCTGAACACCAAACACAGAGATCACGACATCGTTTTAGTCAAAATCCTATAATCTGTGCTCTTTTTTTAACTATTTCAAATCCTATAATACTTTTTTTCTTTCTAGCCAGACCTCTTTCTCTCTCGTCTTCCAGATTTCTCTATCTTTCTCGGGAAAATCAATCAAGTCACATCGATTTCATTGGATTTTCATTCGAAACAGAAGGTACATCTCTGAAATTCTTGCTTTATCTTTATCTGGCCTTCCTTCAATTTTAGTTTAGTGATGCAAATTTAGTTCTTAAGGGAACTAGGATTTTCCTCTTTTCCAGTGTTTGGTTCCTGGTAAAAGGTGGGGAAAAGAAGAAAAATAGAAAAAAGAGCTGACTTTGTTGATGTTGGAGTCCTAAATTGATTTTTTTTGGAAACCTTTGGTGAATGTATTGTTTGTTTTGGATGATCTTGTTGTCTAGATTGAGTTTCTTGGTAGAGAGAAGAAGGGTTTCTTGCTGGTGTAATGGCACTTGCATTTATCTATGGTCTACAAAACGTGTGGCCTTTGTCAATATTGAAAGTTGATGATTTGAAAGCATCTAACGAAATAGTTAGGAAGCTTTCTATACCAGAAAACACGAAAAGATTTGTTTTTGCAGTTCGTGACCCGGAATCTCAATCTGTGATTTATATACTCTCTGCTCAGAATTTATCTGAGAGGTCAGCTATAGACGTTGAGTGCCTTGTTAGGGGAGTTCGACCGGATGCTGTAGTGGCTCAGGTGGGTCATTCGGCGTTGGTTGATATTCAATCTGAAGAGAGTGAACTGGGAAATATTGTTGATGAGCTAGTTCCGACTTCGTCATTTGGAGTGATTAAAAGATGCTTTTTAGAAAAGATTAATAAGGAAAAGTATGAAGATGTGGCTGGCAACTTGGTTTTGAGAGAAATATTTGGGACTAGTTTTCACGGGCATATCTTGACTGCCAGGGAGGTGGCCAAGGAGGTTGGTTCATCTTTTTTGGTGCTGGAAACATCGTTTATTGATACTGTTATCGGGGACATTAATTCGAGTGAAGTTGACACAGGAAGCACATTTCATGCTTTTGTTAGTAGTTTAGTGCCACAGAGAGTGGGTTCTATTTCTTTGCAAAGTTCAAAGAGGATTAGTCTTGATGATAATGTTCAGTCACGGATGGTGAAGTTGTTATCTCCATATATGGACGTGTCAATGTGGAAGTTGAGTCCATCAAGTTCTGTTTCAGAGTCAGGATTAAAAGAAATTCAGCCAGTAAACACTTTCCAAGCGCCAACATTTGCCCAATCTGTTTATCCATTACTCCTAGATCTACATAATATATTTATTGATCTCCCATCCATTGGGAGGGCTTTAGCCTTTGCACAGAAAATGCTAGATGATGTAAACAGGGGGGAAGCTGTGGATACCCAAATTATATCTGAAGTGCACACCTTCCGAGTTGCTGTTGAGGGGCTGAGAATTGCCCTCAACAGTGCCGGTCGATTGCCCGTTAAAGAAGTGGGGAAGCCCAACAAGACTAAGGTTGAGTTTTCAGAGCTTCAGGTTCAGGACAAGTCATATGCACTAATTGCACAGGCCCTTCAAAGCCAGACTAGGAAGTTCAAGACTATAGTAGCTGTGGTGGATGCTAGTGGCTTAGCAGGTATTAGGAAACATTGGAACACTCCTGTTCCTCCAGAAGTGAAGGACATGGTTGGGAAGCTTGTCACTAATTGTGAAAGTGATGGAGAAACTCCTAATCATGATGAAAAGAGACGGCTACTTTCTAACAAACCTATGGTGGCAGTTGGAGCAGGGGCAACAGCAATTTTTGGAGCTTCATCTGTTTCTAAAGTAGTTCATGCATCGACATTCATGAAGGTTGCTACATTTAAATTTCCTACTTCCCTTAAGCTTTTGCTGATCCAAACTCAAAAGATAATGGCAATATCGATGGGCAAGACTCTTGGTCCAACAAAACTGCTGGCCCCTGGACTGGTCAATTCTGGAGCCAATGCAACATCTGCCTTGAAAGCAGCTGCTTCTGCTGAGAAAATCCGGACAGTGGTCCACAGTGTTATAGCATCTGCTGAGAAAACCAGTTTCTCAACTATGAGAACAGCTTTCTTTGAAATAATGAGACAACGGCAGGTGCAATCTATTGGTGTCCTACCTTGGGCAACATTTGGTTGCAGTGTTGCAACTTGCTCAGCGTTGCTCATGTATGGAGATGGGATTGAATGTGCTGTTGAATCTCTTCCAGCAGCCCCGTCAATTGCCAGTTTGGGTCGTGGGATTCAAAGTTTGCACCAGGCATCTCAAGTAGTTGGGCAGACAGATGGCACCAGAATACAAAAATCTATAGAGTCCTTGATGAACAGGTTGAGGAACGTAAAGATGCAATAAAGTAGGACTTGCATTATTTAAGTTGTTGTATACAAGCTGATACTGCTCAAAAGTTATTTGGAATTTAGAGAAATCTGCTGTATATAAATAGAAAGCAGGAGAGGTGATTTGTACTGTCATGGATGTTGATATCTGTCTTTATTTAAAGTCAATTTTCTGATGGCTTCTTTACCATGCTGCCTGTTAAAAAAATTACAATTGTTTCTTCTCCCTGCTTCCCTCTCCCTTGATCTCTATGTTCAACTCCATTTGACAATACCCCCTCTCTTTTGTTACCTATGATAGGTTTTACTTTAGATAGCGACATAGCGTTGTTAATTCTGATGTAGTGGAGAATAGCTTTCTTTGCTCTCAGGCAATGGCTGCTATTTCTATGAAAAACAGGCTCCTTGCTCGATGGTCTTCATTGGTTTCACAGTCATTGATTCCATCCTCTCTATTGTTTGTGTAATTTAAATCATAAGTCAGAGTTTTCAAATCCTATGATGAAGCCAAACATATTTGTTATTAATTATTATATGGGATGCTAGGAAATTCTGCAAGTTATGCGGACCTTTTCCTTGATATTAATTATTGATCACAAAGATAACTTTATGTCCAGTCATAAGCTGCTAGAATTTGAACTGCCACGCTTTATAATTATTTAACCAGTTGCAGTGACAAACTACTGTTTATTGGGAGAAATGGGAAATCAGTGTTAGCCATATTACTTGTGAGCATGTGACTGAATGGCTCTTGAACTTTTCTTGGGCCATCTGACAGATGTAATTTTTCTTTTGTGTTTATAGTCATTTACTTGGGGATGGCTACAGCTCTGTTTAACTGTGGTTTAGGGAATATGGACATTATTTGAGGTTCTGTCATGTTCTTGCCATTTCTTAGATTCTTCATAAAAAAATGACCTTTTAGCAGATGGATTTCTTTCTTAACCATTTTTATATACCTATCTTATTGGTCTGAGTGTGCTCAATAATGTTACTGGTTTGTATGGATAGGGGCTAGACATGAATGTCTATGGGACTACTGTTAGTGAGGAAGCAGGGGTGTCACCCTTGAACACATCTATTTGGATTATTGGTTGTCGCAGAGCTATTTGTAGCTGCGAGCAGTTATGCCAACTTCTTTTTATAGTTATTTCACTGCCTCTGTCATGAAGATTGTGGGCTGGGAGTTGACTGAGAATGCAATATTTTTGTTTATGCAAGGATGAGCATTTTTGGTTGGTTGCTTCATTTCTTGTATTTTTAAGATACATAGGCTGGTCTTGGCAAATTTGCTAGCATATTTCCCTTGCTTTAAATAATTTATATGGTTTTAGTGATCTTCCTCTCATTGTTCCATGCGTTTATGCATCAAGAGAAGTTGTTCATGCATCCTTTCGAGGCTTTTGGACTGTTTTTTTTTTTTTTTTTCTTTCAGATTTCAGATTAATTCTGCATGCTTTTATCTCAGTTGTGCAACTGTCCTAGCTGGTTTTTGAAACATGAACCAAGCACAAGGATGTCTGGTTGCTTGCTTAGCAAACTTTTTGTTTTAGCTTTCAGTTTTTTCCACACCTATGTTTTTTCTTCGAGTTTCCAGTTGCTTTTTGGCTGACCTGAGTGCTTTTAACCTTAGCTCTTGCACAGCAGATTTGAGATCAAATTGAGATGAAATTGATGGTCTTAAATCTCAGAATACTTGAAGTTTGGTTTCCCTTTCTTCTCATAAGAATTTTGTGGGATGTAAGTGGGTTTTTAAGCTTAAGAAGAATTCTGATGGGCCTGTTACTCGTCATAAGGCTAAGTTGGCGGTACAGGGGTTCAATCAGAAACCTGGATTTGATTATGGAGAGATTTCAGTCCTGTGTGATTGATTTTTTGGTTTGATCCGCTTAATGGAAGAACTTGGTTGCACTGTCCTGCTTAGCATGACCATTTTGATTACCTTCAAGCTACACTTTCTGCTGCTCAATCCATCCTGTTGCTGTTTCTTGGCAGCTATTATATCTCCATCCATTCTAAAGATTGATTACTTTCTTTCTTCTTCTTGTTTTTTTTTTTTTTTTTTTTTTTTTTTTTTTTTTTTATGATAATTTTGCCTTGGAGTATTTATAGTGATAAACATGAAAATTGCAATCCCAGAGGATATGCATGATTGGTCAAGCCCTAATAAAGGCAAAGATCATGGCCAATTTTTGTTTTATCAATAATGGCCGAGCTTATAAAAACTGAGATTGTTACACTGTAAGCGTAAGATTTCCTTGTGCACAAGATCGATATAGGAATAAACATATACCATTGCAACTTGCAAGCCATATAGTTTAATTGCTCAGTTTAGGATGTTTACAATATGTATTTTTAAATAATATATTTTAATCAAATAATATAACATTCAAATATCTCATAATAATATGAATCTAAACTCTAGATTTAGAAGGAAAATCAAAATTTAAAATTATAAGAAAACACTTAAATATAAGAAAAAATATAAAAAAATTTAAGTTGAAAACTCTTCTTTCACCTCTTTTTTTTTTATATTGAATTTTGGAAGCTAAAAGGTTAAATAATTAATTCTTATCATTATCAATTTTTACTTAGATGCAATAAATCAAGAATAAAATCTGGAAAAAACCAAGAGTTCTTTGAGATTAATTTCTTCATCTATAACTTGTTTAAATCATGTTAATAGATCATATTAAGGTCAAAGCATAACAACACTTTGTTCTTAGTTTTTTTTATTCTATCAAATCTTTTATCAATAAGTTATGTTTACATGATATATTTATAATAATAAAAATCAAATATATTTAATAACCATGATAAACTTTCAAAATAAATAATGAATAAAAATTAGTTGAGCATGCAACTTAAGTGTCTGTTTGAAAGTGTTTTTCATTCAGAAATGTATTAAAATGATTTTTTTTTTTATTTTTAAAAAATTATTTTTGATATCAGCACATGAAAATGATCTAAAAAAACTAAAAACTTTTAATTGAAAGTAAAAAATAAAAATAAAAATAAAAAATTTTCAATTTTTTTCAAAAACACTTTTAAAACGCAGTGTTAAACACCAAGACCTTATCCCATCCAAAGTCAACACTCATTTAAAGCTTTACATGTGTAAGAGACCCTCCGAAGCAACCCTTGGGTTCGCGACAAAATTTTAGCTCGTCCGCTTCTGTTCAGTGGTCCACCACTCTTGGTTATTTCTGGTCAAGAAGGTTGTGCCTTGCAACAATCCATCATGTTATGTGTTGTCAGGAAAGCATTTTATACTTGAGTACAATTTGATATCTAATTTTGATTTTGATTTTGATTTTGATTTGTTTTTAAATCTCAGTAATGAGTTAATAATTTTTAATATGCATGAAAAATATTATAATATTTAAATTGTTCATACACATTGGATTATGCTTCTTAAGAATATATATGTTAATTATTATTTTTTGTTATGATAAAATATAATTAATTATTAGATCTAAATTCTAGATATGAGTCAATATACACTTTTGAATTGATAGCTGCTCATTTGATTGATGTCATGAGTTGAGCCTTATGAAATGAATATGTTTGTTTGATTATAATATAAATTTAACGTATGTCAGTTAAAATATCTATACTAATATGGTAGTGTTAGTCTTTCTGCACATCACATCTGAAACCCTAGTTGGTTGGAGGAGTCATCAACCTATGTGGACTGATTATCCCACAGTATGGAGCTTTATGCTCAATGTATTTTGATTTTTTGACGAGCTATACTTTATAATATCTTGTTATGACCTATTTGAGAAACCTTTATGAAAAAACTTAAAGTCACATTCAAAAATATATTTTTCATTGTTGTATTATCTTGTGTATATATATTGAATGTTATTTACTCATTGAGTTGTTGAACCCACCCTTTTATTATTTATCATTTTCAGGCTTATAGCTTGTTTGTAGGTCATTTTTGTTGTACTCTCTAAACTTGCTCTTTTGGTTCCAATTGATATTTTTTTTCTTATGTCTAGTTAGTGTTCCACAATCATAAAAGTTTAAATTTAACTCTTGTATTAAGACAATCAAATTATATTATGAAATTAATTTTATCATTAATATTGCGTTGAACTCTAATTAACTTATTTAAAAGATAAGTTTGTATGTAAGTTTGGTTTAGCATACGTATGGAACTTTGAAGGAGGATCATGTCTATGTGTTAGTTATGGATCTAGAAATTGGGTCATGATAGTATCATTATCAACTTATGCTTAGCTACAATAAATCAAGAATAAAATCCAGAAAAAAAACCAAGAGTTTTTTAAGATTAATGTTTCATTCATTTATAATTTGTTTAAATCATGTTAACAAAATAAATTTCCTAACACCAAGCATAACAACACACTTTATTTTTTTTTTTTTAACTTTGGTTCTTCAATTTAGTTTTCAATTGATATCTCTTTTCTTTAATTAGTCTAACTATTTTTTAAATAGTAATTAATCTACCTCAAAAGAATTATTGTAATTTGTTTTAAATTTTCTTTTCTATTAAATCTTTAATCAATAAGTTATATTTACATGATATATTTATAATAATAAAAATCAAATATATTTAATAACCATGATAAACTTTAGAATAAAATAAATAAAAATTAGTGGGCTTCATCGAAGCCACCAATCTAGTCTTACCTCTAAACATATCATCTCATCCCATCCGAAGCCACAAACTCATTTAAAGCAACCCGTGGCTTCCACGACAGAATATGAGCTCGCTCGTTTCTGTTCATTGGTTCTCGAGCCAGACATCGAAGTATCACTTTCCTTCGATGTTGAATACTGATTGAAACATTAGTTCGCCACTCTTGATTTTTTTCAAAGCAAGACTTTTCCCCCATGCACGCTCGAGTCAATGACGAAGAACTGTAGGCTTCTGGGTTATTTCTGTTCGAGAAGTTTGTGCCTTGCAACAGTCAATCACGTTGTGTGTTGTCAGGAAAGGTGTGAATGAGATAAGGTTTTAGCTGTAACAAATTTTCCAGCCATGATTTTAGCTGTAAGAGAATGAGAGAAGGTTAGAAAATGTGCGAACGTACTCAGCCTGTCAACAATTACCAAGATCGTATCCTTGCAAAGTAAGATTGATAATCCTTCAATGAAATGAAGTAAAAAAAACAAGCAAGTACTACGCCAAACTTTACACATAATCCATGAACCTAACTCACACAATAATTTCCTTTACTAATATGATATTGCTGAGAAAAGTAAATTTCTGATCACTCTATTTCTGAGATGGCTGCCAGCTCTTGGTGGCGGCGTCTCGCTGGCATGCGGTGGCCTGCACTGGTTCTCTTAGGGACAGTACTGGAGCTAAAAGGATCGGGAGGCTTTGTTAAGTTTTCTCCTTCCCCTTCAAGCATCTGGACAACAGTTTTCATGGAAGGACGCTCTGCTGGGTTCCACTGAATACACCATAGTCCCACAATTGCTAGTTTCTTTGCAGTTTTAGCATCTTCTTCTCCATCAATATGAAACCGCAGGTCTTCTTCTGTTTCTAAGAGATTATAAATCCATTCCGGGAAGTATATCTGCTCTCCATTTTCTGCTGAGTCATCCACGTTCTTCCTTCCCCCGACCATTTCCAACACCAACATACCAAAGCTGTAAACATCTGATTTAGAGGAAACATTCCCGAAGTTCCTGGAGAACACTTCTGGGGCAATGTAGCCAACAGTCCCCCTAGCAGTCGTCATGGAAATAGCACTTTTATCCCTGGAGCACAGCTTAGCCATCCCAAAATCGGAGATTTTGGGATTGAATTCGTTGTCGAGCAGGATATTCTGTGGTTTGATATCAAAATGGAGGATTCTTTGATCACACCCCTGGTGAAGATATTCAATCCCTTTGGCTATGCCTAGAGCAACACGATGCAACCTTTCCCAGCCAAGAAAATGGCTCCTTGAGTCTGCTGAGGATATGAACTTCTGTAATGAATCATTTGGCAAGTAGTCATAAACCAGAGCTCGCCTAAATCCATCAGCACAGAAACCGATCAAGCGAACCACATTGACATGGTGAATCCTCGCCATCGTTCCCACTTCGTTGATGAACTCCTCCCCTTCTCCGATGGAATTATTGAGGAGCTTCACAGCTACAGCAATTTCATTGGTTAGCTTTCCTTTAAAGACGGTGCCATAAGCTCCTTGGCCCAATTCATCCCTGAATTGATTTGTGATCCTCTTGAGATCAGCATAGGAGAACCTGGTGGGATTCAGTTTTCTGTAATCATCCAAAAACATCTCAACCCTGGCTTGATATTCTCTTTGTGTTTTATCGTTGCTGTAGGCGCGATAGAGAGCAATAATCACTATTGCAAAAAGGGGCAATCCTAAAATCACACCTGCATATCAACATTCCGAATCAGAAAACTCTGTTTTTTTCCGGGAAGTAATGTAAAAATCGAGATGGAGATTTGAGCAGACAACTAACCAGTAATCAGCAGCTTTCGCCTCACACCTGTAAAGGATTGAATAGTTGTTCAAATGCCAATTATTAATTTGCAAGGAGCAAGAAACATAAAAGAAAATGAAAGAAAGAAAGAAAAGCATGCCTTTACTGTGCTTGAGAAAGCCATAGCATTCAGCTTCAGAAGATCCACAAGTTGGATTGAACCAAGAAATAGTAAGACGATAATTTTTTTCATCCAACATACCATATGTAAATCCATAAATGTTGTACATCTTGGTACAAGATAATAAACCAGAGTCACTAATGGTATAACTTGATGAAACGGCATAAACGTCATGGTTAAAAGCACTCAGACATGGGATTTTATCCCCGTGCGGAGACCGTTTCTCATTAGAAGAACAATTGAACAAGGTCCAATCATCCAGCCATTCATTCTTAATTTGAAAGTGAGAAGGCCCTAAACTGAAGTTCAAACGTTTCCTTGGAAAACAACCAAGAGGATCCCTTGCATAAACAAGTCGATGTCTGTAGTCAATTTCTTCTATGAGGAGACTCACTCCAGTTGGCAGCTCCAGCACTGTACTGTTATCATCGGAGCAGGATAGATCAAACCCAGGATAGCCACAGTGGTCTGGTTGTTCGTCCCTGATTCGGAAAGGAAATCGGATGTCGGGGCCATGGTTTCCACATGATCCTGTGCAGTTCAAGCCTGCTCCATGGCCGGCTACGAAGACAACGAACAAGACGTAGAACAGACACGCAACCATTTCTGATGAATAATTCGTCCTCTCCTCACTCCTCTTAAGATTTTATCTGTACGCGCTGATATGGCTTTGGCCTTTCAGAAAACTCGTTTAGTCCTTAGATGGGCGAGTACTTTACACTGTAGTACACGCATCCTTGAATGAGAATACATTTACTACATTTTTGATATTTTCTACATTCAGTTTGCAGATTTTTTTTAAAATAATAATCATTGACTCTATTTCAACAATAAAATAAAATAATTTAAAAATTATTTTAAATTAGAGGAGGTTCATCATTGACTCGAGGATGCAGGGGGTCAAAAGTCTTGCTATGGGAATCTTCGAGTGATGGACCAATTACTTACGTGTCTTCCTCTGAAAGGAGAAAAAAAAGGTGATGGATCAATAGCTCACTGTCTGCTTTGCTACCACGAAGCTGACATTTCAAAGGACGACCAGGAAATACAAAATCTGGACTGTTATCAAGGCTTGGAGAATAGTTTGTGCAGAAATTGTGTATCACTTCAACCTTCCCCATGTTTAGAGGAATGAACCTCCTCTCTGCCTGCTACATACCCTTTCTTTCACAGCTATTAGTCCTCCAGACCTGCCATTCTAGCAACATCACTACTGCTTGCGCAGCTTCTTCATGCGGCAGGATCCAAAACATAAGCCACCCTTTCAGGCTAGACACTGATCCACAAAACTGTGGAGATTATAATTATAATCTGACTTGCGAGAACAATAATTCCACAGTATTATACTTGTATTCAGGTAAATACTACGTGCAGGCAATCGACTATGGTAACTACACGATCCGAGTGGTTGATGCTGGTGTGCAAGATAATTGCTGCTCCATCCCTCGTTATTCTTTGGCACCTGATAACTTCAGTTTCAGAGATCCGTACAGACTGTATAACTACAAGGGAGAGCTGCAGGACGTAAATTTTCGTTCCATATACTATTGGCCCCGACGGTTTACCCCAGCACTATCACAGCCTATGGTTTTCATGAGCTGTAAAAACACGGTGGATTCTCCTCTTTATGTGGACACAGCTCACCACGGCCTTAACTATAGATCAGTAAATTATTCCAACTCTTCTCTTTTGACTCATTCGAATTATGTGACTCATGGGGGCATGATTGCCTCGGATTTGATGGAACTGTTCAGCGTAGAGAGAATATTTTTGGTTCCAAAGAAGAACTACACAGACAAGTCCTTTGAAGAGATACACAATGACCTTGCATATGGGTTTGAGCTTTCATGGTACAACATCTACTGCGGAAAATGCAAAAGTGGTTGCTACCTCGACAGTGCACGCCGTCTTAAATGCTTTGGTATGTAACACAAGATGGTTAAGTTGCATCAGATTTTTTCTATATGACCAAATATAACTTGTGATTTGAGGCGATTTCATACTTTGACTTCACTTGTTAAATTTTATTTTTTTGGGGTATGAGCACTATATATATTGGACTGTCACCCGATGTTCATGTACAAATTCTGTCCATCCATTACCTGTGGATTCTACTATAGTGGACCGATCATAAGATTCATCCATGTTCATATGGTAAAATCTGATTATAATGTGGTTCAAGGTAGTTGGACAGATTCATTGGTCTTATGCAATTACAGGTTTGACATGGTGAATCGTTTGGTTCATCTTAGCTTGACCATGGATATACATTAGTTCAAGTCACATATTTAAATTGTGTGCTCTTATCTATTTTCTTTCGCATTTACTGTTTCCTATCTTATACATTTAGAATTCGTTTTTTAACCTAAATTCTCGACAGATTTTGATGAAGGTTTCTGGCGAAGTACAGTGGGAGGTGCGAGTTCTCTTTCTGCATCTCACCTCTTTTGTGGTGTTCTTAAGTGTTTCTTTGAACGAAATATTTGTTAAGGATTGTTGTTTCTTGAATGGTATTTGTAAATTTGTTCACTATTTTCTGCAGTTAACCTTGTCGCTTCTCTCATAATTATATCTCAGTTATTTGGTAAGAGATTCCCTTACTTCTTTAGTTTCGCGAGAAATTTCTAATGGAGACAACAAATAAGGTCTCAAAAATTGATTGTTTTTTGGGAATTTTCTACACAGCACTACTTCACGGGCTAATATGTGTTTGTGGGAGTCCATGTGTGTTTATATTTCTGATCTACAAATGGCGAAGGAGACATTTATCAGTATACGATACAGTTGAACAATTCCTACAGAGTCACAACAACCTGATGCCAGTAAGGTATTCCTACTCAGATATCAGGAAGATAACCAGAGGTTTCAAGGACAAATTGGGTGAAGGAGGCTTTGGTTGTGTTTACAAAGGAAAGCTTCGCAGTGGACGTTTTGCAGCAGTAAAATTGCTGGGCAAATCGAAAGCTAATGGACAAGATTTCATTAATGAAGTTGCTACAATCGGAAGGATTCACCATACTAATGTTGTGCAGCTAATCGGGTTTTGCGCAGAAGGATCAAAGCGTGCTCTTGTATATGATTTCATGTCTAATGGATCTCTTGATACTCACTTATTTTCTCGAGAAGGATCCATCTCTTTAAGCTGGCAAAAACTGCACCAGATTTCTCTTGGAGTGGCTCGTGGTATAGACTATCTTCATTTAGGCTGTGACATGCAAATACTACATTTTGATATCAAGCCTCACAACATTCTTCTCGACGACAATTTCTCTCCGAAAGTTTCTGACTTCGGGCTCGCTAGGCTGTACCCAACAAATGGCAGCATCACGTCTCTCATTGCAGCAAGGGGCACAATAGGATACATGGCTCCTGAATTGTTCTACAAAAACATTGGACGCGTATCATATAAAGCTGATGTTTATAGCTTTGGAATGCTGCTGCTGGAAATGGCAGGGAAAAGGAAGAATCTAAATGCTTTGGCAGAAAACTCAAGTGAAATCTACTGGCCATATTGGGTTCATGACCAAGTATCCAATGGAAAGGCCATAGAAATCGGAGACGACGCCACTGAGGAAGAAAGTATGATAGTCAAGAAGATGGTGATGGTTGGATTGTGGTGTATACAAATGAAACCTACGGATCGGCCTACAATGAAAAATGTGGTGGAGATGCTTGAAGGAGATTCGGAAAACCTGCAATTGCATGCCTCCTAAACCAGTTTTAAATCTAGATGAGACGCCAGCAAACATTGGAGGAGAGTCATCATCACTGTCAGGTGATTCTACCGAATCAATCAGTTTGGTTGAAAATCGTTCCTAAGTGATTTGACCTGTAATGCTCCTCCCACATCCAGGGAAAATATGTTCTGTGTTGTGTTATACACCATATAAAATGATTCAGGCTTAGGTAATAGGTACAGCTTGTTCCTTCGGTTTGGTCTGTATAATCACCATAGAAATATGTTTTGTATTGTGTTAAACAATCCGATCTCCACTCTCTTCAATAAAAAAGGGTCGTTTCTTCTGATTCATTTGATAGCACAATTACTAAATAGTGAGGCTATGCTTGAGGATTGATAGGAATCAATTCAGGCCCAGCTCTTTCACACCAGACCAAATTGCACCATTTTACAATGATTTTGAAGAACACAAGAATCAAGTATTTAGACCTTTGTGTTGGTACTTAAACTCTTAGAAGCATTTAGATTGATAATTATGGCTTATTTTGTGAATAATCGGGTAGTCCATTGATTTGAAAATGTAAATAATTATTAGCATTAAAGCTACACACACACATATATGAATTTTCATTCATACAGAAGAAGGGGATACTTCTTTGACAGTCATAGCAGTCAGCGAGGATGGTGCATCCTCCATTATAACTGTTACATGCTCTACAAGTCTCCCCAAATTGGCTAAACTATGAAGTTTGAACCATCTCATTCTGTTCTCCAGTAGTTTGCCTATGCTTGACGTCTTGGATGAGGGATGAGAGATTCTGTTGAAATCTGAGGTTGATTCCAGACCTGCCACAGAAGCTGACAAAGTGAGCCGACGTAGGAGAATTGAAGATTGAAGAATTGAAGATTGAAGAATCAATAGTTATGATTGAATTCTTGTTGAAATAAGTTTGTATAAGTGTTCTGAGTCAACGTTTTGAGTTAATTTCAGTTTATGGTCAACACATTGTCAAATAGGAAATTGTAACCGAATGTTGAATTTTATAGCCGTTGTAATTTTTGATTCCTATATAAATAAAGCTAATGGGATGGCAGTAACCATGACGAAATTCTGCCCATGTTCATGTTCTCTTAATTCTCGAATTTACAAAGTTCTTTAGTTCTTTCTTTTCTGGAAAATTTCCATCAAAATCTGGAAAATTGTTCATTCCCAGATTTTGATTGCTACAGTGCGTGTTTGTAGCTATTTGATCCAATTTGTCTGTACAAATCGCTACAGTAGCTGTTCTTTCAATTTTTCCAGAATTCAACCCAAAATTCCAACATGGTATCAGAGCGATTAGATCTTTGAGAAGGGATTTTTGAGAGAAATTCGAGTGAAACAAAAGGATTCAAGGATTGATTAAACCTTGAAAGAAAAAGATTGCACTTCTTCCAGAAATTCCAGAATTCGTCAATCAAGAAATCAGTCTTGATTTGTTCTTTAAAGGACTAGTAATTGAAGAATTGATCAATTATAGTTCGTGTTCTTTGTGAGTCTTGAAGTGTTCTTTAAGGACTAATAATTGAAAGAGTTTCTCAATTATTACTCCTGTTCTTTGTTCTGTGGAATCCTTGGAAGGAAAAGAGTGCAAAAAGCAAGTGAAAGGGAACTTGTTCGTGAATTGGCAGATTTTTGAAATCAAGAAATGTAACTTGATTTGTTCTTTAAAAGGGGATAATCAATTGATAAAGTTATCATCAATTGGTATTCCTGTTATCTATTGTGAAGTCTTGGAAGCGAATTGCGAAAGAAAAGGAAAATTTCGAGCTGACAGATTTTGGAAGAGATGGATTCTTCATTTTCCTCAGCGCTGTTCATTTAAATCGTGTCAATGGCGATCCATGATGATGATGATGATGATGATGATGATGATGATGGGTTAAATGAAAAATGAATGATCGGATTATGAATTGTTTAAACTTGAAATTTGTTTTACAGGTTACCAGGAAAGTGAAATGGCTGGCGGAAGGGTTGCTCATGTGACCTTAAAAGGACCAAGTGTTGTCAGGAAGATTTGTATTGGGATTGCACTTGGCTTGGCTGCTAGGTAGTCTTTGGAAAATGCATCACTGGAACGAGCAGAGGAAAAGTGAGATCATTTTATGACTTGCTGGAAAAAGTTGCAGCTGATATCAATAATGATGAAGAATTGGTTACTGAATTTAGAACCAATATGAAAGCAAAAGAAAGAAGAGAGAGGAGAAAAGGGAAGACAAAACCTGGGGCATTGGATTGGATACATTTCTCTATCGGCAGTTTGAAAGAGAAGGATTACCTAGAATCTGAGAAAGAAGAAATGGAGGATTATGTTTTGCATTTGCTAGTGCTCTCACATGTGTTTGTGGTTCCATCATTGAAGCAAATATGTATTCAGCAGTTGGAGCATGGTTTTCTTACCTCAGAGAATGTAGTTGACATCTTTCAGCTTGCGTTGTTGTGTGATGCTCCCCGGCTTAGCCACATTTGTCATCGCATGATCCTGAAGAACTTCCAGGAAATTTCCATGACTGAAGGATGGAAAGTAATGAAAAAGTGCCACCCAGCACTGGAAAAGGCACTGATGGTGTCCTTGGCTGATGAAGAAAATATGCAAAGGGAGAGAACTAGAAGATCAAAGGAGAGAAAGATCTATCTCCAATTATACGAAGCAATGGAGGCTCTTGTTCATATATGCAGAGATGGTTGTCAGACAATTGGGCCACATGACAAAGCTTTCCGAGATAATCAGGCACCCTGCAATTATTCAGCATGCAAAGGACTCGAAATGATTGTCCGCCATTTCGCAAGCTGCAAGTTAAGAGTACCTGGTGGTTGCATCCATTGCAAGAGAATGTGGCAACTGCTGGAACTACACTCCCGTCTTTGTGTTGATTCAGAAGCGTGTAGAGTTCCTATATGCAGGAATTTCAAGGAGAGGACCAAGAAACAGAGCTAAGGAGAATGGTGGAGAATGTGCAGCTCAGGAATCAAGGGGGAGTGTTGAAATCTGAGGTTGATTCCAGACCTGCCACAGAAGCTGACAAAGTGAGCCGACGTAGGAGAATTGAAGATTGAAGAATTGAAGATTGAAGAATTGAAGATTGAAGAATCAATAGTTATGATTGAATTCTTGTTGAAATAAGTTTGTATAAGTGTTCTGAGTCAACGTTTTGAGTTAATTTCAGTTTATGGTCAACACATTGTCAAATAGGAAATTGTAACCGAATGTTGAATTTTATAGCCGTTGTAATTTTTGATTCCTATATAAATAAAGCTAATGGGATGGCAGTAACCATGACGAAATTCTGCCCATGTTCATGTTCTCTTAATTCTCGAATTTACAAAGTTCTTTAGTTCTTTCTTTTCTGGAAAATTTCCATCAAAATCTGGAAAATTGTTCATTCCCAGATTTTGATTGCTACAGTGCGTGTTTGTAGCTATTTGATCCAATTTGTCCGTACAAATCGCTACAGTAGCTGTTCTTTCAATTTTTCCAGAATTCAACCCAAAATTCCAACAGATTCTACAGAAGCTACGTCCTTAATAATGAATGATACATAATCTTCATCCTGTGAAGCTGACTCTAGTAAATAAATTTATCAGGGATAGACAATCCGATTCCCGCACCACTCGCACAAAACCTGTCTGATGAGCTACGAGGAGTCCATGTAAAGCTGCCTTAGCTTCACCAAGAATAACAGATAACTGATGTTGAATTCTTCTGTGGGCAGCTTAACAGAGAACCTGTCCCTTGTGATCTCTTTATCGCTTAACTAAGTTGTGTGCGCAATTTGCTGCTCTGATCTGGGAAAGAGTTGAGATTTCTCAACAACGCCGACGCTATCATAACTTCCCGCTCTCCCATCAAAGGAAAATATATGACTCATTAAAGAGTAAAAAATCGTTGACTCAATGTCCAAACATGGAACCTAGCATTTATACAGTCAAAAGAGTTTGCTAGTCTTTTCCAGACCCACAGAGAGTATAAGTAATTTTTTTAATAAAAATAAAAAAATTATATATTGTCTCAATCACACATGAAAATAATCGTGCCCGTCAACTTTTGAACTGCAACCTGTAGTCTCTGTAAATTTCATAAGAGATTAACTATAAGCTACATGATGTCGAGATCTTGCACTGTAAATTTCATTGTAGCTCTAGGCATAGATTACTGTAGATTATAATAGTGAATTTACTATTTTGTCCCTATGTTTGCCTCAATTGTAGCCTTAGAATTAGGGGTATTTTCAATTTATTATATTTCTGTGCACAGTAAAATAATTATATCATCCTTACATAAGATAAAAACTAAGACTTGCGGGGGTATCACGGTAATTGCATATTTTTAGTGAACAATAAAATAACTCTTTTACCCTCCAATATGACAAAACGAAAGAGTAGTCTGGTGGGGTGTTTTCGACATTTCACATCTATTGAAAATGTGTAACTACATATATACCCTCATAAAACAAAACAAAAATCCAAGAATTGGTTGTAGGGGTGTTTAGATTATTCTACTTTTTTTAATATTTTATTCTCGGTATATCGTTGGCGCGTTTCCGGACACTTCGAAAGTTTTTTGCTGCACGCTCCCTTCTAGCGGCACGTGCATTGGATTTAGGTGGTCAAAAATATCCATCTGACGTCTTACCAGATGCGCCACCATGCTCTCTTTCTCATGGCGGTGCATTTGTCTACCCACTGTGGTCGAAGTCGTGATAGTGGCCGATTGAACTTTGTTTATCATTTTTCTCTCTCCTGCATGGTAAATTACTTCGAAATCCTCTTTGTTTCTAATGGTTTCACATTCGTCCATGAACTTTGAATTGTCTGGTCTTATCCTTATTATTGTATTATAAGTTTTGATTTGCTTCAATTATGTCATTCAATGGAAATTGATTATATATTTCGTTTACATTTCGGTCCTTATTCTTTTAATTTCTAGATTGGTTTTAAATCTCTTAATATTTTCGGTACATAATTTGTGATCTGTTCAATTTTGACCTTTAATTGAAATTGATTATATATTTTTTTTTCATTTTGGCCCTTATACTTCTAATTTTTTTATTTAATTTCTTTATTGTTTTTATATTTCTAAAATAGTCCCTATTTTTTGTCCATGTTTATATATATATGGTCTTAGTTTTGGTTTTTATTTTTTATTATTTTCTCTTTTATTGAGGTATTTTTTTTTTAAATTTAGTTTGTTTTTTGATCATTTGAAAATTAATATTCTTATTTTTTCTCTTTGTTCTTTCTCTTAGTTTTTTAATTATTTTTATTTAATCTTCAAGTCAAATGATATTTTTTAGCTAATAATATTTTTTTATCATTTATTTTATTTTATTTTTTGCTCTTTTGTTAGAGTTTTGAGGTTTTTTTTTATTCTTTGATGTATTTTCCCATTATTTACGCAATAATAATAATAATAATAATAATTTTAGATTTTTTTCTTGCTTCCTCTTTTGTTAAAGTTTTTGGTTTTTTTATTCCTCGAGGTAATTTAATAATTTTTATTGTTTTAACAGTGATAATAATGATAATTTTATGTGTTATAATCATGATAATAATAGTGACAATATTAATCATAATAATAATAGCACTTTTAATTTATTATGATGGTTATAATGCTTATGGTGTTAATAATTATGGTTTTGATGGTAATAATAAGAATAAGTCATAAAATAATATAAAAATATCAGTAATGACAAAAAATTATAATAATGATAATAATACTAATTATAATTTATATTATATTAATAAAATAACGGTGTTGATTATCATTATGATTATTGTTGTAATAATGACAACGATTATAACAATAATGACGGTGACACCGATAGCACTGCCAATAATAATAATAATAATCAGAATATTAATTATTTACAATAATATTTATAGTGATAGATATAATAATTATGATAATTTAATAATCATAATAATAACAATGAGATAATAATCGAAATAATTCATTAGGCGATGTTCTTTTTGTTAAAAAATTATTTTTGAAACCTTTTTATAAGTGATATTTCAGATTTAATATCACATTAAAAAAATATATGAAGCCACACGTAGACAGAACAAGTGAAAAAATTAGGCCAAATTATTTAGAATAAAAAAATATACGAGTCACTTGTCTTGCGCTTTGCCACAACCAGAACCAAATTTTTTAACATATAAAAAAAAATTAATGGTCCAAGATTTTTTTATGATTCTATACATCTGAGCGAGCTAATCAACCTATAAAACTTTTGATTATTTAGTTTTTTTTATATATTCAATAAAACTTATGGATACATGTTGGCTCTCTTTGGTTTGATTGTTTCAATTTCATTTATTATTCTATTGATTATTATTTAATTTTTTCCTTGACTCTTTAGTTAAAGTTTTATTGATTTTCAATTTCGGCATTTAATCAAAGTTTATGTTGTTGTATTTTTTTGAATTTGATTCACTGATTGACATTTGGAAAGTTGCTTTCTATCTGCCTAAAAGATTCATTCATCTACGCATTGAAGAAAGGTTCCATAAACAACGTTATATTTTGCGTTTATTGGAGTCCTTATAATATTTATTACCTTTACTATTAGTCTTGTGCTATAATACCAAAAATAGAAACAATCCCCAAATATCATAGAATTCTAATTGCATCCCTGTGCCTATTTAACATTACAGTCTAGAAATGCTTTTAAAAAAAATATATCATTTCAGATTAATATTTTTGAATCGTTTTAAAGCTTAAGTATTAAATACTGTACCATAATTTTTTTTTTTATGGGTAATTCTAACTCAATCACAAATTATTAATTTTTTATTCAAGGAAACCCCTCCTTTTAGATACTTTGGGGGGTTTAAGTTAAATGAGTAAAATTCTGGATGTCCTAATACAAATTGAGCATGTTCTGACTCGAAACCTAGAACATGCAAAATAAATCTTAAATCTTTTGTCATCATTCCACACAACCAGGACCTCAATTACAAGATGTTCAAAAGTCAAATGCATTTCTAATACGGTTCAAACACAGGATTATGTGAGAGATCATCCTAGAGAGGAAAAGATCCATATTACACCCTGCAATTTACAGGTGAAGATGCATGGATTTTGGAGAGGGGGTGGGTGCCAATGCCTTCTGGTCTACGTTCAGCGCCATGAAAATCGATCCAGCTTCAGCAGTTGCACAGTGCCATATCCTGAACAAGCCGAGAGGAGCTCATCACAATAAATCACGGCAAAACAGGATTAAAAAACCATAAACGTAATGGGTGCTGTGAAAAGAATATTGAAACAGACGAGTAGATTTGATGCAGAAAATCTTATCTCTCGCTAAGAAAAAAAACAAGAAGAGAGGAGAAAATGAAGCTTGCTTGCTTACCAGTCATTGGCATTTCACCAGCGAGCTCTGCTTCTAACTGTGCAGCGCATCTTCTTGTGGGTAAGAGACAGGTTCTTCAAAACTGCTTTCGTGGCCCCACTCAAATGAGTCCCACGAACGTTTGAGTGCTATAGTATCTTCAGAAATGATAGCCCACTCAATTGAGTTTCGCAAACTTAGAGGATCTACTTTCATAATAGAATAAGGACTAGTGAGCGGGATCCTCGTTAGCTGCGGGCAATCATATACAGTAATTTCTTCGAGAGAATTGCATTCAAGTCTTCCAGAGTAAATGCTATTCAATTCTGGTAATTTCTTCAATACCAAAACCTTCAAACGACGCAATGGAAATGTCATCTGATGGATCCCGTCCTCTTCATCTGTTCCTATTATCACCCCCATGCTAAGACAATCTTCGACTACAATCACTTCCAATCCGAGGCTAGACAACAACCGAGGAGGGATCAGCACCTTCATTTTATGACATTTATGCATTACGATCTCTTTGAGAAAACAAAAGGTGGGGAAAGTAGATCGATTTGAAGGTGCTTCAAAAAGGGTTTCTAAGATCATCAAACCATCAAGGTGTAGAATCTCAAGCCTTCTATATCCATTCAATGCACATAAGCTTCTCATTTTTTGACAATTCACAAAGACTAATTTTGTAAATGAGATTTTCAACAGAAAATTTGCATTGTCAATCATAAGGTCATAAAACCAGGCCTCTTTAACTAGCCCTGACTTCGATTTTGTATAATTTAGATCTTCGAGTAAGGAGAAAGAAGGTCTTCCTACAGTAACCTTGCAAGCAATTAGTGGACGAGCAATTGCGGGTTTGAAAATTCTGAAATTTTCTACATCACCGAAGTTGCATTCCAAAGTTTCCAACTTCCGTAATCTCAAGACATCAAGTCCTCTAACTGGGAGAAAAACTCCAAATTTCTGATGAAGCTTGAGGAACTGTAATTTTGAGAGTTCAGGTAAAACACCTGGCTGTAAATCACGCACCTCACTTCCATCAAGATTAAGATACCTGAGATCCTTCAGCCTTTCCATTCCCTCTGGCAAATTTTCAAGTCCAGTGTAACTGAGATCCAACTTCTTCAATGCCGTAAGCTCTGCTAATGAAGGTACATAACTCAGCTTTGCACACCATCCGAGCAACAATACAGTGAGAGTCGTTAGATGACAAATAGAACCTGGCAACTTCTCTATATCTGTGTCGGAAAGATCAAGAACCTTGAGTCTGATGAAGTGCTGGAAAAAAGATGACTCAACCACATTCAATTTGTAGTTTCTGCATAACAATAAAGTTGAAAGATTGGGGCACCTTGGTGAAAAGCCTGATGGAATATCCTTGATTCTATTTTCCATGAGAGAAACTATCAACAGATTCTCTCTCCACCATGTTCCATCAGGTAATTCTGTTAATTGCGCACCTGCTTGAACCCTACCCCCATGACTTTCGTTCAATATTCTCCGAGCCATGTCCCAAATCAAATCATGAATCTTCACATATCTGTAATTTTCATCGCCCCAGGAACCTTCTAATAAGCTGGCATTTTCAAGTTGATCAAGCATGGTGTGACCCCTATCAAATTGTGAACGCCTACTCCACATTTCTTCGACAATACCCTCATCGATCAAATACTCTATCAAGTCCTCTCTCCAGATGATCTTGCCTTTTGGAAATATTGTGATGTGAAAGAAGCACTTCTGCAGTGCTGGATCGTTCAACTGAGCATAGCTAAATTTCAATACTCGAAATACCTCGGTTTCCATGTCACTTGGTCCAACTTCTGGTATTCTCAGTCGTCGCAAAGCATCTCTCCAACGATATTGAGCTTTCACTCCCTTCATGCTTCCAGCCATTGTCATGATTCCAAGAGGCAGACCAGCACACTCCTTCACAACAGACTCTGCAATCTGTTTCGTTTCAGGAGAAAGTCGAACACCGTGCCCTAATTTTTCAACGAACAAATTCCAAGCTTCACCGTCAGAAAGCGGCTCCACTTTGATTATCCTTTGGCAATCCATTTTTGTACATATGTCCAATGATCTAGTTGTGAAAACCAACTTACACCCGTCTGTTCTAAGAGGTATTCCCACTTTCTCAAGAGGAAAATGATCCCACAAATCATCAAGAATGAGAACATATCTTTTTTTCACAGTCAGCTCTGTCAACAGCTTCCCAGCTCTCACCACCACATCTTTTTCATCCCCAAGATCTAAATCAAAATATTTCACAATGCAATCCTGCAATGCTTCAACGCTAAAGTCTTGGGACACAGTAATCCAACAAACATGATGAAAAATGTCTTGTCTCTCTTGATGAAGCCGATTATGGATATGGGTAGCCAAAGCTGTCTTTCCCACTCCCCCCATCCCGTAAATGCCAATACATAAGACCTCATCATTCAACAACCAGGACCAGACATCCTTCATATTTCTTTCAAACGCTTGGCCCACTAGCTTCGTTGTCGGCAAAAAATATCTTCTTGTCCTACGTCGCTTATGTACAGGGCTTTCAGAAGAGCTTCCTCTCTCAACAATAGAATGTTTATATTTCCAAGACCCTATGTTACTATACATTCTAAAAAAGTCATCCATCATTGATAAGGGCGAAATGCATTCCGTGTTCATTTCAAATGACTGATGTGCTTGCTCTGTTCCTTGTCTAGTCTCGGGTTCATCTGTCAAGATATCCATCCCTCCTAGTCGATCATCCAAACGAGGTTGTTTAATTGCTAAACCCCGAACAGGAGTTGAAGCTGCATTAGTTGCCTCATTATTATTGCTTGAACTTGGCACAATCCTATCTACAGGCCTCTTAGAAGAGCTTCCTCTCTCAGCAACAGACTGCATCAATTCCCAAGTCATCTTCTCTGTGCCACTGCTGAACTCAACATCCCTCATCAATGAAGATGAGATGTTATTCATATCCATTTCAAATGGTTGACCTGTTGGCTCTGTTCCCAAACCAGTCTCGGGTGCATCAGGCATAGGCATGCCAGGAGCAATGTTTTCATCAGCAAGAAAAATCTCTCCCCCGATCAAGCTATCCATCCATGACAGTCCATCATCCAAAAGTGGTTGTCCTTGCATTTCTAAATCTTGCGCACGATCTGAACCTGCAGTAGCTATTATATTATTGCTTGAACTTGGCATACTCCCATGCATTCTGTTAGGAAGCTGATCAAACGCTGCTCGTTGAACATCTGGAGTTACTTTTTCACAAAGTTTAACACCACCCCCTTTGACTCTTGCCAAATGATATTTTATCCTTGAAATGGAAGTACTTTCAGCTAATTCAATCCCACAAAAAACGCACTTCCAAAAACCACCAGCCGTTTTCTCAACATAACTCCAAAATGGATCACTTCTTCTACTCATTTTTTCGTCTGTATCCCTACCTACGGACATCAGAAAGAGCTTTCAAAATATTGAATAAAAATGGAGCTTAAACTAACTAAGAAAAAAAAGAAGCTAAATTTAAGATAAGAACTTGATCACAAGTACTCTTCTGTCTAGACCAAAGTCAAGCTAAATCACTCCCAAGATCAAAGTGTTCTTCTTCTCTCTCTTTTTTCCCAGTAACTATACAGCTGATCATATCAGTAATTTAAAAACCAGTACGTTTCTTTTTGCTTAGAGCACTCAACGTACACGTGTTGGAAAAGAAATGGTAGGAAATAAGAGCAAAAATTAGTCAAACTCAATTACCTGAGCAGGAGCAAGATGATATCCAATGATTTGATTAAATCAGAAAAAAAGAAGATGGACGGGGAAGAGTAAGTGTGTTAGAGACAAGTGATAGAGCTTCGGCTTGTGTGGTTGTGGACAAGGATAGATTCAGACAGAGAAGCAGATGGCAGTGGAAAAAAAGTCAAACTTTCATTCATGGATGCCAAGTGGACATGTCGATGGTCTTCCAGGAGGCGAATCCGGCTATAGAACGGTGCTCTGGTGAAGGTGGTGGGGCAGGCAGTGGCTGATGATAGTCTCCGGCAGCTAACGATGAGAAAGAGAACAATCCACCACAAACAGCAGAAGAGAAAGCAATGGGCCGGAAGGAGAAAAGGTGAAAGAGCTGACAGAGAGAATTATCTGAATGAGAAAAGGTATCTTCACAAATGGAGAGGTTCGAGTTTTCTGTAGCTGGTAGAGAAAAGAGAGAAGATTGAGAGGGACAGACTACCCGTTTGCTTGCTGGTTTTTGACAGAGTTTATTCTAGAAAATAAATTATTTTTTTATATCTGGTTGTTATAAGAAATTGATTATAAAAATATTTAGTTTCGTTGACTTTAAATTAAATTATTAATATTAATATTAACAAATTATTAATATTAATTTAATTTCGTTGACTTTAAATTAAATTAAGTATGGTTTAAATTATTTTTTATATATTTGGTTGTTATAAAAAATTAATTATAAAAATATTTACTTATCTTGACTGTAAATTAATTTATAGATAGTAATTTAACCCCTTATCATTTGCATGTGCATGGAGGAATAGGAAGGTCAAATGCTCCAAATAGTTCCATCTTCAAATTCAGAGGAGTAAAGATGGATAGGAGGAGGAGTAAAGATGGATAGGGTGGGTATCGAATAATATAATAAAAAAAATCACCTTAATTTATTTTTTAGCATTTTTATTAGAAAACAATATTTGGTATTGAAACATCAATCTCTAAAATAAAGGGACTAAATAACAAAAAAAATAAAACTTTAGGGACTGAACTAAATTCTTCCATGTCAAGATCTAAATAGGGTGTATTTTTGTTCTTCATCAAATCTAGTCATTGTTTTTTTTTTATTTTGTACCCTATTTAAATTTAAATTTTGCAAAATCAAAACTAGACTCATATTTGAATATCCTTAAAACGAAGCATATAGGAGATGACGCAAATGAAAAGAAATACAAACAAAAGATAGCATGATGATATAACTCTAAAGGATGAAATTGTAAAAATCAAAAGTTAAATGACCAATAAAACAACGCATTCGAATCCACAATAAAATAAGTATACATAAATATCATATTTGGTGCTACAATCAAAGACTTATTTTTTTTAGAGGCGTTTGAGAGGATGATAGCATGGCAAACTTCAAACTCAACTAATAAAACCCCAACTAACTTGAGTTCATTCATCAAATTTGTGGCCCAATCTATTAGATCAAAACAACTTGATATAAAAAAATAAAAAAATGAATTTTAAAAAGACAAAAATCACTTTGAATAATGAAGGTGAAAAGAAAATAAGTAAAAAAACAATATCAATTTGCGTTAATCGGGCTAAACTTACCATATCTAGAAAAACTACAAAACTCAATTACCGACACAATCAAATATTGAAGGCTAAAAAATATTGATCATACAAAAAGATCCATAAAAAATAGCAATTAAAAGAATAAAAGTTAAAATTAAGATAAAAAAAATAAAATTTACTTTTTATTAAAGGGTGAAGTCGAAAAGAAAGATTAATCTAACAAAAGTAAAAATAATAAGGATTAAAATTGAAATAATTTTTTTTATTGAATGATACAATTATTAGAAAAATCAATTTAAGCAAAGGACTAAAAATAAAACAATCAAAAGACTAAGGTAAAAATTAAAAAATAACATATAATTTTGTTTTTCCAAACAAATTTAGTTTTGGTAAAGGTTGTCAAAATCGTGATTTTGACACGACATGGAAGATAGTTCTGAAACTCGGATCGTAAGATCGGATCGTAAAATTGTAAAATCGTACCTGATATTTTACCGTACAAAAATTAAAAATAGTAGCTAAAATCATGTAGATAGAAAAATTGTAAAATCATAAGTAAAATATATCTGAATAAATTACATCATAATTATAGCATGGCTTAAGATCCTGTAATATACAATTCACTGAAATAATAAATGTGTCCATGCTAAGTTCTGTGAAGCTCAATTAGACTAATTGTTGTGCAGGTAATTCATTTTTGTCTTTAAATAATATAAAAAAAGAAAAGAAAAGAAAATGTTCCTAAATCCTAACACGTATAAGCACGCGCCATCGAGTGAACTTTGCACGCGTCATCGAGTGGACGCTGCACGCGCCATCGAAGCTGCTAGTGTTGTGGCATTCTACCATCAAATATCAGTTGACTTCGTCTCTTTTGAAGTGATTTCATATCCTCTTTCTGATTAATAGTAATGAATGGTTTTAAAGATTAAATATTAAATGTTGCACTATAATTCTTTTTTAATTTTTATGGGTAATTGTAACTCAGTTACAGAATGTTCAAAAGTCAAATGCATTTCTAAACACAGGATCATGTGAGAGATCATCCTAGAGAGGAAAAGATCCATATTACACTCTGCAATTTACAGGTGAAGATACTCTTTGGGGGGTTTAAGTTAAATGAGTAAAACTCTGGATGTCCTAATACAAATTGAGCATGTTCTGACTCGAAACCTAGAACATGCAAAATAAATCTTAAATCTTTTGTCATCATTCCGCACAACCAGGACCTCAATTACAAGATGTTCAAAAGTCAAATGCATTTCTAATACGGTTCAAACACAGGATCATGTGAGAGATCATCCTAGAGAGGAAAAGATCCATATTACACCCTGGAATTTACAGGTGAAGATGCATGGATTTTGGAGAGCGGGTAGGTGCCAATGCCTTCTGGTCTACGTTCAGCGCCATGAAAATCGATCCAGCTTCAGCAGTTGCACAGTGCCATATCCTGAACAAGCCGAGAGGAGCTCATCACAATAAATCACTGCAAAATAGGATTAAAAAACCATAAACGTAATGGGTGATGTGAAATGAATCTTGAAACAGATGAGTAAATTTGATGCAGGAAAATCTTATCTCTCGCTAAGAAGAAAAAAAAAAGAGAGGAGAAAATGAAGCTTGCTTACCAGTCATTGCATTTCACCGGCGAGCTCTGCTTCTAACTGTGCAGCGCGTCTTCTTGTGGGTAAGAGACAGGTTCTTCAGAAATGATAGCCTCAATTGTGTTTCGCAAACTTGCAGGATCTACTTGATTTTTCTTAAGACGATGAGGAATAGCAAGCGGGATCCTCGTTTGCTGCGGGCAATCATATACAGTAATTTCTTTGAGACTGTAAAACTTCAAGTGTAATTTTCTTCAATTTCGTATATACAATGCTTACAGTGCAGACATCTATATATAGAGTCTCTACATACTACAGTACAAGAAACACACAAATATTAACACCTCTCTGTTATAACAAGAATGTGTTATAACCAGAATCTTTACAGCTGGATTTTAACACTCCCCCTCAAGTTGGAGCGTAGATGTTTATCATGCCCAACTTGTTAATTGCACCGTGAAACACTCTTCCTGAAACCGCTTTTGTGAGTACATCCGCCAGCTGATCTTCTGATCTTACAAACGGAAATTGTATAATTTTCCGATCAAGGTTTTCTTTAATAAAATGCCGGTCGACTTCGACGTGTTTGGTACGATCATGTTGTACAGGATTGTGTGCAATTTCGATAGCTGCTTTATTATCACAGTACAAACTCATGGATGACCTATAATCAATTCCCAATTCCTGTAACACATGCTTTATCCATAATAACTCGCACACACCATGAGCCATGCCTCGGTATTCTGCCTCCGCACTTGATCTGGCGACCACTTTATGTTTCTTGCTTCTCCAAGTTACTAGGTTACCTTCTACAAAAGTAAAGTAACCTGACGTCGATCTCCTATCTGTCTGATCTCCTGCTCAGTCTGAGTCTGTGTACCCTTTGATTTCACGAACTTCATTTTTTGTGAATAGTAGTCCTCTTCCTGGTGCACTCTTCAAATACCTTAAAATCCGATATACTGCTTCCATATGCTCCTCTCCTGGTGAGTGCATGAATTGACTCACCACATTGACTGCATATGCTATGTCTGGTCTCGTATGCGATAAATATATCAGTTTTCCGACTAACCGTTGGTAACGTCCTTTATCCGCTGACGTTTGATTCTCTGACTCTCTCAGCTTGTGGTTCATCTCCATCGGTGTATCAGCTGGTTTACATGCCAGCATTCCGGTTTCTGTTAATAAATCTAACACATATTTTCGTTGTGATAGACATATCCCAGTTCTTGACCTTGAAACTTCAATCCCCAAGAAATACTTCAGTTGTCCCAAATCTTTCATTTCAAATTTCGAAGCTAGAAATAGTTGTAGCGCTTTTCTTTCTTGTAGATCATCTCCTGTTAGGACCATGTCATCCACATACACTATCAATGCTGTAGTCTTCCCTTCCCTGTGTTTTATAAACAAAGTATGATCGAAGTTACTTTGTTTATAGCCAAATTCCTTCATTGTAGAGGAGAATCTTCCAAACCAAGCACGGGGTGACTGTTTTAGACCATATAACGCCTTCTTCAACTTGCATACTTTGTTTATACTTGGAGATTTACCTTTAGCTCCGGGTGGTAAATCCATGTAGACTTCTTCTTCAAGGTCTCCATTGAGAAAGGCGTTCTTGACATCAAATTGTTGCAACGCCCAATCTCGGTTTACCGTTAGAGCTATGAGGATGCGGATGGTGTTGATTTTTGCAACCGGGGCAAAAGTCTCCTGATAGTCTATTCCATATTTTTGTGTATATCCCTTCGCCACTAACCTTGCTTTGTACCTGTCTATACTACCATCCGCCTTTAGTTTAACTGTGAAGACCCATTTGCATCCAACAGTCTTCTTCCCCTTTGGTAGTGGACACAACTCCCAAGTGTTATTTTTTTGGAGTGCTTCCAGTTCTTCATTTATTGCTACCATCCACTTTGGATCTGCTAATGCATCCTGTACATTACTAGGAATAGAAACAGTAGATAATTGATTTACAGATAATGCATACGATCTTGACAACCTATGGGAAGAAACATAGTCACTAATTGGGTATTTAGTCTTGTTTTTCGGATCAGGTTCATATTGTTTCTTCGGGACTCCTCTATTTGACCTTTGCGGGTATTTATTTTCTCTATTTTCAACAATAACAGGAATTTCATTATCAAGAATAGGAAGAATAGGGTTTTGATTTACCTGAGGAAGAACATTCTGGGTTGATTCTTCGGTTAATGGTGTAGACATTGGCAACTCTGAAGATAAAGGGGGGTTATTGCTCGGGAGATTCTGATCGATGTAAAGTTCCAAATCTTCACTGTCTTGAGGAGCTGCATTATTTTCCCTTGTTTCCTCAGAATAATTCTCAACCATTCTTCCATTTTCCTCTAATTCAAATAGATCTTCATTCTCTTCATTATTTTTCTCCCCCTGAAGAGATGACCTAGAAGCTCCCCCTGAGTAATAGGGTTCCATTTCATGAAAGGAGGTATCCAAGGTCATATGTAACTTCGGATGTAGAGGATCATAACACCGGTACCCCTTCTGAAATTCTGAGTAGCCAACAAAGACACACTTCTTCGCACACGGGTCCAGTTTACTTCGTAGAACCTTAGGTATGTAGACATAGACTGTACATCCAAATATTCTCGGTTCCAGGTTCGGTAGATGAGGGACGGAGAGCAAAGATTCCATCTTTTGTTGAGGAGTTGTAAAATGGAGCACACTGGATGGTGTGCGATTGATCAAGTAGGCAGCTGATTTGACCGCCTCACCCCAATAAAACTTAGGCATATTCATGCCGAATAGGGAAGCGCGAACAACTTCCATAATCTGTCTATTTTTCCGCTCAGCTAGTCCATTTTGCTGCGGAGTGTACGTGCATGAAGTTTGATGTCGAATTCCATGGTTGCTCAAGAATGTACCTAAACTTTGATCCATAAATTCCGTACCATTGTCCGATTGTAGTGTACGAATTTTCCTCTGGTATTGGTTGACCACCATTTTTTGAAATTCCTGAAAGGCTGTACTTACACCACTCTTATTCTGAAGGAGAGAAATCCAAGTCATCCGAGTACACTCATCAATAAATGTAACAAAATAACGAGCACGTGAAAAAGATGGGACCTTAGCAGGACCCCAAACATCAGAATGAATAACTGCGAAAGGTTCTGAACTTTTATTCAAGCTTGGTAAATAAGGGATACGGTGGTTTTTGGCCAGTTCACAAATTTCACATTTAAACTCTAAATTGCTGATATTTGAAAATAGATGCGGTTGTAATTTCTTAAGGTACCCAAAAGATAGATGTCCGAGCCGTCGATGCCATAACCAGACGAGTGCTTGAGCTTTGTCCTTACTGATTGCCTGATGTGTCTGATTGAGTTTTTCCCCCCCTTTTTCGGTCAACTCCAGATAATAAAGATTATTTCGTCTAACACCATAACCAAGAATCTTCCGGGTCAGAATGTTCTGAAAAACACAAAAGTAAGGCCAAAACGTTACAGTGCACGAAAGGGAGGAAGTAATTTGGCTAACCGATAGGAGGTTGTATTCGAGGGATGGAACAACAAGGACGGTATCCAGGGTTAGGGAAGCATTCAAGATGACAGATCCTGCTCCGGTAATCAGAGAAGTACTACCGTTAGCGGTACAAATAATTAATTGAGCGGGAGTTTTTGAGGAATTTAGGTTACCAGGGTCTTTAGTCATATGATCGGATGCACCTGTATCAATAATCCAAGAACTATCCTTAGTAATAATAAAGGGTGCAAAAGTGTTACCAATAATACCTGGATGAGCAACGTTCACCGTTGGGTTTCCCTGTTCTGCTTCAGTAAAATTCACCACATTTTTTCCGAGATTTTTACAGGGTTTTTTCTGAAAATCCCACCAGTCAGGATAACCAATAATTTCATAGCATTTCTGTTTCGAGTGACCCGTTTCTCCGCAATGAGCACACACTAACCCATTTTGCCTCCCAGTATATAAGCCATTTTTCCTCCTTGTCTGCCAGGTCATTTGGCGCAACAAGGAGGGGCGCACTGGAGGGGGTCTATTGGTCACCATCATTGCCCCCTCCGGTGACAGAAGGGCTCGCCGGCCAACCTCAGAGCCGCCGCCCATCGTCTGTTGCTGCTGATTCTCCCTTCGTACATATACATATGCACTCTCCAGATCCAGTTTTGGATCTTTTCTCAGGATCTCTCCACGAACTTGATCGAAAATCGAATCAAGCCCACTGAGAAAAATATGCACTCTCATCCTCGCCGTGGTCGAGTGTAGCTGGACCACCCCATCGACGGTTTCAGCTTGGGACAGTGATCGATGGTCAATCTCTTGGAAGATTTCCACGAGTTCGTTGTAGAACATGGGAAGTGGTCGGCCGTTTTGTTTGGTGGAGAAGGACCTCTGATTTAACTCAAAAATGCATGTTTCATCCGACCCATCATAAAAGGTCCGAGAAACAGCTTCCCAGATGTCCTTCGCCGTTGGAAGGCGAAAGAAGCGTTGCATCAACGCCAGGCACATCGAGTCAATCAACCAACTTTTGACTCGGTTGTTCTCGGTTATCCATGTTTCGAGTTTTGGGTCGGTCGGGTTGGGTCTCGCCGTTGCTCCGGTGAGAAACCCAACCTTGTTTCGGGCACTAATCCTCATCTCCATGAGCTGAGACCAAAGGAAGAAGTTCGTCTCGTTCAGTACGATTCCAGATGGGAGTGGTGAGTTGTCCTGATGAACAAGAGATGCAGGTACGTTAATGGGATTAATTTCCATTGTGGATTGATGGGTGAATGGTGGCTGAATGGTTGCGATGTGTGTTGATGGATTTCGGGAACAAACCTTGGGTGTTTGGTTTTCGGGAGAAAAAAAACTGGGTTTCTGGGAAAAATTCGTGTTTGGTTTTCGGGAAAAAAAACTGGGTTTTCTGGGGAAAATTCGGGGTGTTTGTTTTTCGGGAAAAACTGGGTTTCTGGGAAAAAAATTTGGGGAAAATTCTGGGTGTTTGGTCGCTGGGAAAATCTGGGTTTCTGGGGAAAATTCTGGGTGTTTGGTAGTTGGGAAAATCTGGATTTCGGGGAAAAAGATCTGAAAAAAAACTTCGGGTTTGTGATGATTCGAAAGGGAAAAAAATTCGAATTCGGATGAAAATTAAAGAATTAGCTCTAATACCATATAAAACTTCAAGTGTAATTTTCTTCAATTTCGTATATACAATGCTTACAGTGCAGACATCTATATATAGAGTCTCTACATACTACAGTACAAGAAACACACAAATATTAACACCTCTCTATTATAACAAGAATCTGTTATAACAAGAATCTTTACAGCTGGATTTTAACAGAGACAATTGCATTCTAGTCTTCCAGAGTAAATGCTATTCAAATTTGGTAAGTTCTTCAATACCAAAACCTTCAAAGTGGAAGATGGTAGACAAGAATCACTTCCAAGTGGAAGATGGTAGAAAACAACCAAGGAGGGAGCAGCACCTTAATTCTATGACATTTATGTATCACGATCTCTTTGAGACAGTAAAAGGGGGGAAGAGGAAATCGATCTGAAGGTGCTTCAAAAAGGGTTTCTAAGATCATCAAACCATCAAGGTGTAGAATATCAAGCCCAAACCCATATAATGGACATAAGCTTCTTATGTTTTGACAATTCACAATGACTAATTTTGTTAATAACATTTCGAACACAAAAATTGCATTGTCAATCATGAGGTCATAAAACCAGGCCTCTGTAACTTGGTGTGACTTCGATATTGTATAATTTATATATTCGAGTAAAGAGAAAGAAGGTCTTCCTACAGTAACCTTGCAAGCAATTAGTGGAAGAACACCTGCTAAGTGATCCCACAAATCATCAAGAATGAGAACATATTTTTTTTTCGTAGTCAACCCTGTCCACAGCTTCCCAGCTCTCACGACCGCATCTTTTTGATCCCCAAGATCTAAATCAAAATATTTCACAATGCAATCCTGCAATGCTTGAATGCTGAAGTCTTGGGACACAGAAATCCAACAAACATGATGAAAAATGTCTTGTCTCTCTTGACAAACATGATGAAGCTGATTATGGATATGGAAAGCCAAAGCTGTCTTTCCCACTCCCCCCATCCCGTGAATGCCAATAGATGAGACCTCATCATTCAACAACCAGGACCAGACATCTTTCATATTTCTTTCAAACGCTTGGCCCACTAGCTTCGTTGTCGGCAAAATATATCTTATAGTCCTCTGTCGCTTATGTACAGGGCTTTCAGAAGAGCTTCCTGTCTCAACAACAGAATACCTATATTCCTGAGACATTATATTTCTACACATTCCCAAAACATCATCCATCATTGATGAGGACGAGATGCTTTTCGTGTTCGTTTCAAAAGTCTGATGTGCTTGCTCTGTTCTTTGTCTAGTCTCGGGTTCATCTGTCATAAGTACGAGAGCAGCTCTAGGTTGCTCAACAAGCTCAGTCTCCCCACCAATCAAGATATCCATCCCTCCTAGTCCATCATCCAAAAGAGGTTGTTCTTCTTGTTCAATTGCTAAACCCCGAACAGGAGTTGAAGCTGCATTAGTTGCCTCATTATTGCTTGAACTTGGCACACTCCTATCTACAGGCCTTTTAGAAGAGCTTCCTCTCTCAGCAACAGACTGCATCAATTCCCAAGTCATCTTCCTGATGCTGAACTCAACATCCCTCATCAATGAAGATGAGATGTTATTCATATCCATTTCAAATGGTTGATCTGCTGGCTCTGTTCCCAATCTAGTCTCGGGTGCATCAGGCATAGGCAAAATCAAGCTATCCACCCATGTTGACAGGTCATCATCCAAAAGTGGTTGTCCTTGCATTTCTAAATCTTGCGCACGATCTGAACCTTCAGTAACTATTATATTATTGCTTGAACTTGGCATACTCCCATGCATTCTGTTAGGAAGCTGATCAAATGCTGCTTGCTGAACATCTGGAGTTACTTTTTCACAAAGTTTAACACCACCCCCTTTGACCCTTGCCAAATGATATTTTATCCTTGAAATGGAAGTACTTCCAGCAAATGCACTTCAAAAAACCATCAGCCATTTTCTCAACATAACACCAAAATGGATCACTTCCTCTAATCATTTTTTCGTCTGTATTCTACCTACGGACATCAGAAAGAGCTTTCAAAATATTGAATTAAAATGGAACTTAAACTAATTGAGAATAACAAAGCAGCTAAATTTAAGACAAGAACTTGATCACAAGTGTTCTTCTGTCTAGACCAAAGTCAAGCTAAACCACTACAAGAATTTTGAACTTAAAACTTGTACAACTCAACAATTTCTTGAGCTTAGTTTTGCATCAAATAGAATGAGTATGGTAAAATTCAAACTTATAACTATGTTGGGTTTGGGTTTCCCTCCTAGGAGGAGGATGACCCAAATATCTTGTGTGGATTTAGCCCACGTGAAAGGACCCACTTAGAAGGGTAGGGCACACTTCTTTTGAGCTGCTAAAAAGAACAAAAAGAGACAAGAAAAGAAAAGAGAAAAAGAGAGACAGCCGAGAGGAAAAGAGAGAAGTTGCAGCAGAACACTTTGTCTTCTTCCTTGGATTGCCAGCTCGTTAACCGTTGGATCGGGCTGAGATTTGGAAAAACGATTCTAGACACATTGATCTTCATTTTGAACGGTTGGATTGAAGATTGAAGCTTCGGAAATTGATCTGCTTGACAAAATTCGGGGCTGTCAGTTTGTGAGCTTTCTCTCAAACTTTTCTCTTTAATTCTTGTTGTATTCCAAGAATAGCTTAATCTTGATGATATATGTTGTAGCCCTTAGTTTAATCTAAGGAAGAACATTGTGAACACATTATTTGTGTAGTGGAATTGTATGAGTGGACTACGGTCCCGTGGTTTTTCCTTCTCATATTGGGAAGGTTTTCCACGTAAAAAATTCCATGTTGTGCTTGTGGTGTTTGGATATATTTTCACATATATTTTGCTCTATTTAGGAGTTTCCTATAGATTCACACAAAGAGGGAGTGTTGAGGATTGTTGTTTCTCCCAACAAGTGGTATCAGAGCTTGGTGCGATCGAGCACCCTATATATCTTGTGTTGAATAATGGAGGCTAATCTAAGTAGAATGGTGTGTTTGAATGGTTCAAATTATCATATATGGAAAGGTAAAATGGAAGACCTGCTTTATGTGAAACAATTCCATTTACCTGTGTTTGCGTCTGAGAAGCCAGAAAATAAATCTGATGAAGAATGGACTTTGATGCATAGACAAGTATGTGGATATCTTAGACAGTGGGTAGATGATAATGTGTTGAATCATATTGAGGGTGAGACACATGCACGCACACTTTGGAAAAAACTTAAGGAGTTGTATGCTCGTAAGACCTGGCATAGTAAAATGTTTTTGATGAAGCAATTGATGTATTTGAGATACCAAGATGGAACTCCCTTAACGGATCACTTGAACATATTCCAAGGAATTATTAATCAGCTTGCTGGGATGGGTATCAAGTTTGACGAAGAGGTTCAAGGGTTGTGTTTACTTGGTACATTGTCGGACTCTTGGGAGACATTTAGAATGTCATTATTTAACTCAGTTCCGAATGGTGAAATCAATATGGATCTAGCTAAAAGTAGTATATTGAAGAAGAGATGAGAAGAAAATCACAGGGATCCTCTTCACAGTCAGAGGTGTTGGTTATAGAAAGAAGGGGGAGGAGTAAGAGCAGAGGTCCGAAAAATAGAGATAACAGCAGAAACAAGTCCAACAAGTTTGCCAATGTTAAGTGTCATCATTGTGGCATGAAAGGGCATATCAAGAGATATTGTAGACAGTTGAAGAGAGAGAACAAAGAGAAAGGGAAGGAGATACAAAATGACGATGGCAAGAATGGTAATCGAGTTGCCACAACTACTTCTGAAGATTTCTTCACTGTTTATGATGATGATGTCATTAATTTTGCATGCCATGAGACCAGTTGGGTGATTGACAGTGGTGCTTCAACTCATGTTACATCCCGACAAGATTTCTTCACTTCCTATACAGCCGGTGATTTTGGGACAGTGAATATGGGCAATGATGACTTGGCCAAAATTGTCGGTATTGGAGATGTGTGCTTGGAGATGAGTAATGGCATGAAGTTAGTTCTTCATGATGTGAAGCATATTCCTGACATCCGCTTGAACTTGATATCTGTAGGCAAACTTGATGATGATGGGTATTGCAGCATCTTTCATAATGGTCAGTGGAAGCTCACTAGAGGTGCTATGGTTATTGCTCGAGCTTATAAGCTTTCTTCTTTGTATATGTTAGAAGCAAAACTCTCCAAAGACATTATTAATGCAATGGATGATGAGTCTTCTACAGAGTTATGGCATAAGAGACTTGCTCATGTGAGTGAGAAAGGCTTGGAAATATTGGCCAAGAAGAATTTGCTATCAAAATGAAGAGTGTATCTTTGAAAAAGTGCACACACTGTTTGGCAGGTAAGCAAAACAGGGTTTCTTTTAAGAGTTCCCCTTCTGCCAGAAAGACAGATATACTTGATCTTGTACATTCAGATGTATGTGATCCTATGAAGACTAAAACACTTGGTGGTTGCCTTTATTTTGTGACTTTCATAGATGATCATTCAAGGAAATTATGGGTATATACCTTGAAAAGCAAAGATCAGGTATTTGATGTGTTTAAGCAATTCCAAGCTTCAGTTGAGAGATAAACTGGGAAGAAGTTGAGGTGCATCAGAACAGATAATGGGGGAGAGTATTTGGGTCCTTTTGATGAGTATTGCAGGCAACAGGGTATTCGGCATCAAAGGACACCTCCAAAGACTCCTCAGCTGAATGGTTTGGCTGAAAGAATGAACAGAACACTGGTTGAGAGAGTAAGATGTTTGCTTTCACAATCACAGTTGCCAAACTCCTTTTGGGGGGAGGCTTTGAACACATCAGTACATGTCCTTAATCTCACTCCATGTGTTCCCCTTCAGTTTGATGTACCAGACAGGGTTTGGAATGGCAAAGATGTTTCTTATGATCATTTGCGTGTCTTTGGATGTAAGGCATTTGTGCATATTCCAAAAGATGAGAGATCGAAGCTGGATGTGAAGACCCGACAGTGTATCTTCCTAGGCTATGGCTTAGATGAGTTTGGTTACAGGTTGTATGATCAAGTTGAGAAGAAACTTGTGAGAAGTCGAGATGTTGTGTTTATGGAAGATCAAACTATACATGATATTGAGAAGACAGAAAAGGTAGTGCCTCGACATAGTGATTGTTTGATTGACTTGGATTCGTCTTCTTTGATAGATTTGCCAGCACAAGTTGAACATGATGTTCAAAATGACTTCTAAGTTCCAGATGATACAGATGTTCCCTTACAGGATGAATCTCATGATCAGTTGCCAGTACCAGAGATACCACCAGATGTTCCACCCAGAAGATCTACCAGAGATCGACATCCTTCCACTCGGTATTCTGTAAATGAGTACATGTTATTAAATGATGAGGGAGAGCCCAAGTGTTATGCAGAAGCCATGGAAGATGAACACAAGTCAAAGTGAGTTGATGCTATGCAAGATGAGATGAAGTCATTGCATGACAATCACACTTTTAATTTGGTGAAGCTACCAAAGGGTAAGAGAGCCTTGACAAACAGGTGGATTTACAAGGTGAAGCAGGAAGAATACACTTCACAACCACATTATAAAGCTAGACTGGTTGTGAAGGGATTCAGGCAGAGAAAAGGCATTGACTTTGATGAGATTTTCTCTCCGGTTGTGAAGATGTCATCCATCCATGTTGTTCTTGGTTTAGCAGCTAGTCTAGACTTAGAGGTTGAACAAATGGATGTGAAAACCACCTTCCTTCATGGTGATTTGGAGGAAGAGATTTATATGGAGCAACCAGAGGGTTTTAAGGTAAAAGAAAAAGAGGACTATGTGTGTCGGCTCAAGAAAAGTCTTTATGGTTTGAAGCAGGCACCTAGACATAGCTCTGACCATTGTGTTTTTATGCAAAAATTCTCTGATGGTGATTTCATTATTTTATTGCTTTATGTTGATGATATGTTGATTGTTGGCATGGATTCTTCAAGAATTGACAAGTTGAAGAAGCAGTTAAGTCAGTCATTTGCAATGAAGGACTTGGGGCCAGCAAAGCAGATTCTTGGGGTTCGTATTCATAGATCCAGAAAAGATAAGAAGTTGTTTATATCACAAGAGCAATACATTGAGAAAGTGCTTGAGAGGTTCAACATGAACAATGCTAAAGTGGTTAGCTCTCCTCTTGCTACACACTTTAAGTTGAGCACAAAGCAAAGCCCTTCGACAGATGAAGAGAAGGAAGATATGGAAAGAATTCCATATGCCTCAGCAGTAGGAAGCTTGATGTATGCAATGGTTTGTACGAGGCCAGACATAGCTCATGCAGTTGGTGTTGTTACCCGGTTTCTTTCAAATCCAGGAAAAGAAAATTGGAATGCGGTGAAGTGGATTATGAGATATCTACGAGGGACTTCCAAGATGTGTCTTAGCTTTGGGAGTGGTAAACCAATGTTGGTTGGCTATACGGATTCTGATATGGCTGGAGATATGGATACCCGTAAGTCTACTTCGGGTTACTTGATCACCTTCTCAGGAGGGGCTGTTTCTTGGCAGTCAAGGTTACAAAAATGCATTGCACTTTCTACAACTGAAGCAGAGTTGATTGTAGCAACGGAAGCTTGCAAAGAGTTGCTATGGATGAAAAGGTTTTTATAGGAGCTTGGTCTCAAACAAAAACAATATGTGTTGTTTTGTCATAATCAGAGTACTATCCACCTTGCAAACAACTCTTCATTTCATTCAAGATCGAAACATATCGATGTAAGGTATCATCGGATAAGAGATACTCTCAATGATAAGTTGTTAACTCTTGAGAAAATTCACACCGATGATAATGACTCTGATATGCTAACGAAGGCTCTAACAAGGGAGAAGCTTGAGACATGTTGCTCGATCGCCGGGATGGCGAATCCCTCCACCTAGTCGGGAAAGGGGAGATTTGTTGGGTTTGGGTTTCCCTCCTAGGAGGAGGATGGCCCAAATATCTTGTGTGGATTTAGCCCACATGAAAGGACCCACTTAGAAGGGTAGGGCACACTTCTTTTGAGCTGCTAAAAAGAACAAAAAGAGACAAGAAAAGAAAAGAGAAAAAGAGAGACAGCCGAGAGGAAAAGAGAGAAGTTGCAGCAGAACACTTTGTCTTCTTCCTTGGATTACCAGCTCGTTAACCGTTGGATCGGGCTGAGATTTGGAAAAACGATTCTAGACACATTGATCTTCATTTTGAACGGTTGGATTGAAGATTGAAGCTTCGGAAATTGATCTGCTTGACAAAATTCGGGGCTGTCAGTTTGTGAGCTTTCTCTCAAACTTTTCTCTTTAATTCTTGTTGTATTCCAAGAATAGCTTAATCTTGATGATATATGTTGTAGCCCTTAGTTTAATCTAAGGAAGAACATTGTGAACACATTATTTGTGTAGTGGAATTGTTTGAGTGGACTACGGTCCCGTGGTTTTTCCTTCTCATATTGGGAAGGTTTTCCACGTAAAAAATTGCGTGTTGTGCTTGTGGTGTTTGGATATATTTTCACATATATTTTGCTCTATTTAGGAGTTTCCTATAGATTCACACAAAGAGGGAGTGTTGAGTATTGTTGTTTCTCCCAACAAACTATTAGGTCAATAAGGCTCTGATACCATGTAATAGAATTATCTCAACTAAAACTTAAGTTATTAGTTGAAACCATAATATAATTTATATTATTTTGTAAATGATAGTCTTATTCTTTTCTCTTTTTTCCCGTAACTATACAGCTGATCATATGAGTAATAACAAAACCATTACGTTTCTTTTTGCTTAGAGAACTCAACCTACATGTGTTGGAAAAGAAATGGCATGAAATAAGGGCAAAAAATAATCAAACTCAATTACCTGAGCAGGAGCAAGATGTTATCCAATGATTTGATAAAATCAGAAAAAAAAAAAAGATGGACGGGGAAGAGTAAGTGTGATTGTGGATAAGGATAGAACCAGTACGTTTGTTTGCTGGTTTTTGACAAAGTTTAATAACCATGATAAGCTTTCAAAATAAATAAATAAAAATTAGTTGAGCATGGAGCTTCATACAGCCACCAATCCAGTCTTCCCTATAAACATATCTTCTCATCCCATCCGAAGTCACAAACTCATTTAAAGCAACCCGTGGGTTCAACGACAGAATATTGAATACTGATTGAAACATTGGTCCACACTCTTGACTTTTCCGCCATGCACCCTCGGGTCAATGATGAAGAACTGTATGCTTCTGGGTTATACTTAGGGGAGTATGTTATTCAAAATTATGAGTGGAATGGCTTTAAGTATATAGTGGAGTATTAATTAGTGCATATTTAGGATGCAGGGGGGCAAAAGTCTTGCTATGTAAACCATATTTACGGTAGATACACACCCATGCGCATTGTTCACTCGCAATTTGCTTCCGTGCATCGCGTGAGTTCTTCCGCTCTTTTTTTTTTCCCTTCTGTAAACAGTGAATAATTTTGTCCCTCGAAAAGGAGAAAACCCATTTCAAACATTCCTTTTACCATATTTTTTTCCTTTTTTTAAATAGAAAAAAATGAATATATAAGAAATCATATTATCTAATATACTAAAAGATGTCAGAGTCGGTTATTGTAGCATGTGAGGAGAATCACTGTGGATTGTAATAGTATTGCTCAATTTTTGGTTCGGTTCGGGTCAGGTCGTTCGGTTCGCAATGTTTCTGGTTTTTATTTATTGTATGACAACTCCATACCAGTACGCACATGTAGCTTAGTGGATAAAGTGCACTCCTAAGCAAGAGGGCAGGGGTTCGACCCCTAGCGCGCCTGATTGTGCCCTTTCTTTTTTCTTTTTTGTTTTTATTTTCTTTTTTAAATTATTTTTTTTCTTTTTTCTTTTTTTTATTTTCGTTTTTCATTTTTTTTCTTTTTTAACTTATTTTTTTTCTTTCTTTTGGTTGTTTTTTATTATTTTTTTTATTTTCACATCAAATTATTTTCTTAGCTAATAATTTTATTTTATTTTAATTTTGGGTTTGATGTTTTGCTAAAGTTGTTGACCTTTTTTTTCTTTGATTGAATTTTCCCCCTTTATTAATGTAGTAGTAGTAGTAATAATAATAATAATAATAATAATAATAATAATAATAATAATAATAATAATAATAATAATAATAATAATTTTAGTTTTTTGTTCTTACTTTCTCTTTTGTTAATATTTTTGATTTTTTTCTGGACAATTTAATAATTTTTATTGTTTTAACAATAATATTAATGATATTTTTAGATGTTAAGGTTTTAATGTTCATGTCGTTATAATAGGGTGTGTTGATATGTTTCATTATATTAAACCTAACACGTATAGATGTAATACTTTATTTTTTTATTTTTTTTTTCATTTGATTGAAAAGTGATAGTATATTTTGTTTTTGTTTCGGCTCTTATAATTTTAATTTTCTATTTTAATTCCTTTAATTTTTTTATAGTTCTTAAATATTCCATATTTTTTTCCGTATTTATATATATGTGCCTTTAGTTTTGGTTTTTAATTTTTATTATTTTCTCTTTTCTTGAGATAATATTTTTTTTCAAAAACTTCTTTTTAAAATTTTAGTTTTTGTTTATGATCATTCGAAAATTGATATTTATTTATTTTTCCTTTGTTTTTTCTTTTAGTTTTTTTATTAGTTTTTTTTTTATTTTCACGTCAAATGATTTTTTTAGCTAATAAAACTTTTTTGTTAAAGTTTTTAGGCTTTTTTTATTCTTATATTGAATTTATTTTTCTATTATTCACGCAATAACAATAATAATTTTAGTTTTTTTTTCTTGCTTTCTCTTTTATTAATGTTTTCATTTTTTTTCTCCTTAGAATAATTTAATAATTTTTATTGTTTTAGCAATAATAGTAATAATATTTTTAGATGTTAAGCCTTCGATGTTATTGTTGTTATAACAGAGTATTTTGATGTGTTTCATTATATTAAACCTTGCATGTATAGATGTTATATTTTATTTTTGAACTAGCAAAATCTATTAATTGTTTCAATCTCAATAATTATAAAAAATATTTGTTCGGCCACAATGTAGTGCAGTGCGGTTAATTAACTAGTTTGTTTCTAAAAAGAGTGTTGTTACTACCCCTAAAGAGGTGTTCAAGTTTCAACCACAACTTAGAAAAAAACAGCGTGAGACATAGGTTTATTAGGCCAAGTCCTGGAGTAAAAAGAGGTGGCACACCAGGATCCGGGGAAAGTAGCCCTCCTCATAGGGGCTCTTCTTCAGTCAGTACTGTTAGAGACCCTCAAGAGAGGGAGAAGTTGTCTCGGACCCTTGAGGATAACAATCCCTAATAATGTAGATGGTTTGAAAGGTTAATCTGGGTTCATGTTTATTGGGCTCTTTATAACTTGATTTTTTCCCTTCAATATCACAATTGAACATTATGTTATTTGGAACTGAGGTTTGCTATTTTTTTATTCCTTTTTCTATAGGATTATCATAATCTTATCACAGGGTAGAAGGTTTGACGGGTAACCCAAGTTGTTTCAAGTCTTCTTTTTTTTCATTTTCTTTAAAGTATATTTTTTCTTGTCCTCCAATATTGGGTTTGTTGGTTATTAGGTCATGTATTTATTTTAATTCACTTTTTATTTGATTATCCTGTTTTGATGACCAGTGTTGAACGGTTGGAAGGTCTGTCAAGGTTGATTCAAACTATTTTTTAAGAAAAAAATCTTACTTTTTTTTTCATTCTCTTACTTAAATATTGGGTTGGTTAGGAATTTAAATTTATAATCCTTTTTTATTATATGTCTATGTTATTATCTCGTTCTCATGATCTATATTGTAGGTACCATCGATTTTCCCGAGTTTACTCAAAATCAATTTTCATTGTTTTTTTATATTTTTTTCTTTTCATTTTCATTATCTAGCATTGGTTATTTGGAAATATAGCTTCATAACATTTTCCTATTTGTGTTTTATAGGATTATCGTGTTTTGATGGCTCACATTATGAATTTTGCAAATTAATAATGGCCGACCAAGGTGAATTTAGTTTGTTTTTGTCTCAATATTTAAAATGTAAAGATGTCATCTTGCTATGTTTCTATATCAACATCTAAAAGCTTTATTGTACAATACGCATAAATTAACAATGCTTTTTTTTTAACACGTTAAGAAAAAATAATTCAACTTGCAGGGTAACGCAGATCACTATCTTGTTAACACAAACTCTAAATCATGAAGGGAAAACATTATGGATGTTCGTAGTTTTCTCCATTTTACCCCTCTCATCAAAATATTTACGCAGTGGAATGGGGGGTATTTTTATCTTTTCACATGGACACAAATGTTGTTTAAAAAATCATTGGGGGCATAATTATTTTTTTGAATTATGGAATTACTAAAATAACCTTTTAGACTAAAAAAAATAGATATTTGTTCAGGGGCTTTGTATTAATTTTCCTTTTAAAATGAACAATTAAAGTACTTAAATCCCCTTAGGATCAAGTGATTTTAAATCTTCTTTGGAGGGTATTTTTATCTTTGTCTCTTTGTGTTTTTTTTTTGTTATTTTTGAGTTGGGTCATGGGCATTTATGTCTTTAAATAATATAAAAAAAAGAAAAGAAAATGTTCCTAACAGGTATAAGCATGCGCCAGCGATTGGACGTTGCACACACCCTTCAAGCAGCTGGTGTTGTGGCATTCTACTATCAAATGTCAGTTGACTTCGTCTCTTTTGAAGTGATTTCATATCCTCTTTCTGATGGCGCATAGTTTGTTAGAGGGAGATAGATGATTTGTCATCAGTGGTCTTCTCTCTCTCTCTTCCCCTAAAAAGTACATATTGACCCTCTTTGTTTTGATTGTTTCAATTTCAGTCATTATTCTATTGATTTTTTTTTTCCTTTACTTTTTAGTTAAAGTTTTATTGGTTTTCAACTTTAGCATTTAATCAAAGTTTATTTTGTTGTATATTTTTTGAATTTGGTCCGTATTCTTTTGGTTTTTTTTTTCAAATATACACTGATTGCTTACTTGATTGGATTGACATTTGAAAAGTTGTTTTTTATCTGCCTAAAAGATTCATTCATTTACACATAAACAGCATGTCATTTTGTGTTTATTTCAGTCCTTATAATATCCATTTCCTTTTACTATTAGTCTTGTGATATGATACCAAAAAAACAAAACAATCCCTAAATATTATAGAATTCTAATTGTATCCTTGACATAATAGTAAGGCAGTCTAAAAGTGCTTTTAATTTTTTTTTCATATTTTAGTCCTGATAATATCCATTAATGTCTTGTGATATGATACCAAAAAAACAAAACAATCCCTAAATATCATAGTCTAAAAGTGCTTAAAAAAAAAACTTCACATTAATGTCTTCTGCCACATGGTCTACGTTCAGCCCCATGAAAATCGATCCAGCTGCCATATCCTGAACAAGCCGAGAGGAGCTAATCACAATAAATCACTGCAAAACAGGATTAAAAAACCATAAACGTAATGGGTGATGTGAAATGAATATTGAAACAGGTGAGTAAATTTGATGCAGAAAAATCTTCTCTCTCGCTAAGAAAAAAGAAAGAGAGGAGAAAATGAAGCTTGCTTACCAGTCATTGCATTTCACCAGCGAGCTCTGCTTCTAACTGTGCAGCGCGTCTTCTTAAAAGGTGTTCAAAAATGTTTTCATGGCCCCGCTCAAATGAGTTCCGCAAACTTGCAGGATCTACTTGAATTTTCTTAAGAGAATGAGGAATAGTGAGCGGGATCCTCGTTAGCTGCGGGCAATCATTTACAGTAATTTCTTCGAGAGAATTGCATCCAAGTCTTCCAGAGTAAATGCTATTCAAACTTGGTAATTTCTTCAATACCAAAACCTTCAAACGACGCAATGGAAATGCCATCTGATGGATCCTGTCCTCTTCATCTGTTCCCATTATCACCCCCATGTTGTGACAATCTTCCACTACAATCACTTCCAAGTGGAGGAGGCTAGACAACAACCACGGAGGGAGCAGCACCTTCATTCTATGACATTTATGTATTACGATCTCTTTGAGACGGTAAAAGGGGGGGGAAGGAAATCGATCTGAAGGTGCTTCAAAAAGGGTTTCTAACATCATCAAACCATCAAGGTGTAGAATCTTAGGGATGCTATCTCCACCCAATGGACATAAGATTCTCATGTTTTGACAATTCACAATGACTACTTTTGTAAATGAGATTTTGAACAGAAAAGTCGCATCGTCAATCATTAGGTCATAAAACCAGGCCTCTCTAACTCGCCCTGACTTCGATTTCGTATAATTTAGATCTTCGAGTAAAGAGAAAGAAGGTCTTCCTACAGTAACCTTGCAAGCAATTAGTGCAAAAAAACCTCCAAATCGGGAAGTTTCGAAATTTTCTACATCACTGAAGTTGCATTCCAAAGTTTCCAACCTCTGTAATCTCAAGACTTCATGTCCTTCAACTGGGAGAAAAACTCCAACTTTCTGATGAAGCTTGAGGAACTGTAATTTTGAGAGTTGAGGTAAAATACCTGGCCGTAAATCACGCACCTCACTACCATCAAGATTAAGATACCTGAGATCCTTCAGCCTTTCCATTCCCTCTGGCAAATTTTCAAGTCCAGTGTAACTGAGATCCAACTTCTTCAACGCCGTAAGCTCTCCTAATGAAGGTACATAACTCAGCTTTGCACACCATCCGAGCAACAATACAGTGAGACTCGTTAGATGACAAATAGAGTCTGGCAACTTCTCTATATCTGTGTCGGAAAGATCAAGAACCTCGAGTCTGATGAAGTGCTGGAAAAAAGACGACTCAACCACATTCAATTTGTAGTTTCTGCATAACAATAAAGTTGAAAGATTGGGGCACCTTGGTGAAAAGCCTGATGGAATATCCTTGATTCTATTTTCCATGAGAGAAACTATCAACAGATTCTCTCTCCACCATGTTTCATCAGGTAATTCTGTTAATTGTGCACCTGCTTGAACCCTACCCCCATGACTTTCGTTCAATATTTTCCGAGCCATATCCCAAATCAAATCATGCATCTTCACATATCTGTAATTTTCATCGTCCCTGGAACCTTCTAATAAGCTGGAATTTTCAAGTTGATCAAGCATGGTATGACCCCTATCAAATTGTCTACGCCTCCTCCCCATTTCTTTGATAATACCCTCATCAATCAAATGCTCTATCAAGTCCTCTCTCAAGATGATCTTGCCTTTTGGAAATAGTGCGATGTGTAAGAAGCACTTCTGTAGTGCTGGATCGTTCAACTGAGCATAGCTAAATTTCAATACTCGAAATACCTCGGTTTCCATGTCACTTGGTCCAACTTCTGGTATTCTCAGTCGTAGCAATGCATCTCTCCAACGATATTCATCATCCACTCCCTTCATGCTTCCAGCCATTGTCATGATTCCAAGAGGCAGACCAGCACACTCCTTCACAACAGACTCTGCAATCTGTTTCGTTTCAGGAAAAAGTCTAACACCGTGCCCTAATTTTTCAACGAACAAATTCCAAGCTTCACCCTTAGAAAGAGGCTCCACTTTGATCGTCCTTTTGCAATCCATCTTTTTACATATGTCCGATGATCTAGTTGTGAAAATCAACTTACACCCGTCTGTTCTAAGAGGTATTCCCACTTTCTCAAGAGGAAAATGATCCCACAAATCATCAAAAATGAGAACATATTTTTTTGTCACACTCAACTCTGTCAACAGCATCCCAGCTCTCACCACCGCATCTTTTTGATCCCCAAGATCTAAATCAAAATAATTCGCAATGCAATCCTGCAATGCTTCAATGCTAAAGTCTTGGGACACAGTAATCCAGCAAACATGATGAAAAATGTCTTGTCTCTCTTGACAAACATGACGAAGCTGATTATGGATATGGGTAGCGAAAGCTGTCTTTCCCACTCCCCCCATCCCGTAAATGCCTATACATGAGACCTCATCATTCGATAACCAGGACCACACATCCTTCATATTTCTTTCAAACGCTTCGCCCACTAGCTTCGTTGTCGGCAAAAAATATCTTCTAGTCCTACGTCGCTTATGTACAGGGCTTTCAGAAGAGCTTCCTCTCTCAACAACAGAATGCTTATATTCCTCAGACATTATATTTCTACACATTCTCAAAACATCATCCACCAACGACTGATGTGCTTGAACAATAGCTGCCTCATTATTGCTTGAACTTGGCACACTCCTATCTACAGGCCTTTTAGAAGAGCTTCCTCTCTCAACAACAGACTGCATCAATGAAGATGAGATGTTATCCATTTCAAATGGTTGATCAGCTGGCAATCCAGTCTCGGGTGCATCTGGCATAGGTATGTCAGGAGCAACGTTTTCATCAGTAAGCAAAATCTCTCCCCCGATCAAGCTATCCATCCATGACAGGTCATCATCCAAAAGTGGTTGTCCACGATCTGAACCTGCGGTAACTATTATATTATTGCTTGAACTTGGCATACTCCCACGCATTCTGTTAGGAAGCTGATCAGACGCTGCTCGTTGAACATCTGGAGTTACTTTTTCACAGGATTTAACACCACCCCCTTTAACTCCTGCCAAATGATATTTTATCCTTGAAATGGAAGTACTTTTAGCAAATACACTCCCACAAAAAACGCACTTCAAAGAACCATCAACCATTTTCTCAACATGACGCCAAACTGAATCACTTCCTCTAATCATTTTTTCGTCTGTATCTCTACCTACGGACATCAGAAAGAGCTTTCAAAATATTGAATTAAAATGGAACTTAAACTAATTGAGAAAAAAGAAGAAGCTAAATTTAAGATAAGAACTTGATCACAAGTGTTCTTCTGTCTAGACCAAAGTCAAGCTAAACCACTCCAAAGATCAAAGTGTTCTTCTTCTCTCTCTTTTTCCCAGTAACTATACAGCTGATCATATCAGTAATTTAAAAACCAGTATGTTTCTTTTTGCTTAGAGCACTCAACCTACATGATATATTGTGGAGCTTCATACAGCTAAAAAGGAATATTTGAAATATATTGTGGCGGCTGTGTTCAATACACAGCACTCCCTTATGTGTTGTATATATAGGTGTAGGGTTGTACATGATACCTACCATGTGGTATACAACACATGATCATAACCCTCTATAAGGTAAATACAAGATAAATATAAATACATAATAAAATAACAGTCCATAATATACCTATAAACATATCATCTTACAAACTCATTTAAAGCAACCCGTGGGTTCAACGACAGCATATTGAATACTGATCGAAACATTGGTCCACCACTCTTGATTTTTTTTCAAAGCAAGAACTTTCCCCCATGCACCCTCGGGTAATAAATATGTGCATAATTTTTGTGAAGTGTAAGTTTCTTATAAAATATATAAATTTTAATTCGATATAAATTTATTTATTTAGTAAGTTTCAACAAAATCACCAGCATAAAATGATCATCATCATTAAAAAAGAAAGAAGATTGAGATACCTGAATTATCGAAGTCATTGTATTAGGATTAATTAATTTTATTATCCAATTTAAATTAAACACAACAAGTAAAATATAAATTGTGAAAACACCTGCAATAATCAAATAATAAAAATAATTAATTAATTTTCTATCTACAAAAAGAAGAAATCATCATTGAAAATCTATCCCTACATTACTATCATTATCATGACTATAACAATTAAAATTATTATCAATATTATTTCTCAAACAATTAAAATCATTAAATTGCCTCAGAGAGAAAAAAAAGCAAAACATTTTTACAAAAAAAATCACTAAAATTATTATTATTATTGCACAAACAATAAAATTATAAAATCATCTGATCCGAATAAAAAATAAAAATAACAGAAAACATAAAAAAAGAACAAAGGGAAAAAGGAGAAATATTAATTTTAATATGATCACCAACATTAATTAAAATTTCAGGATTGAACTGAATAAAAAATAAAATGACAAAAATAAAAAATAAAAACTAAAAGCATAGGTGCATAAATACGGGTAAAAAATAAACATTGTCTAAGAAGGACAAAAAAAACAAAAGGAATTAATATAAAATCAAAAATTCAAAGAATAATGGCCGAAACAAAAAAAATAAAATATATAATTAATTGCAATCAAAGGAAAAAATCAAAACAAATAAAAACCTTGGGAACAAAATAAATAAAGGCATTTTTAAAAAAAATTAAAGTATAATTTTGTTACAAAAAAATAAAAGAATAAGGACCCAAATGAAATGTAGCATATATGACCAATTTCAATTGGAGGATAATATTAAAACAAATTAAAACCTAAATAACAAAAAAATTTAAAGGAACCAAAAACAAACCAAAAATCAAAAGAATAAGGATTAAATGAAAACCAATATATATATAATTAGTTTCAATTGAAGGGCACAATTAAAAAAAATTAAAATTTTCATTGAAGAAATTAGGAATAAAACCAAAATCAAAAGAGCAGGGACTAAAATAAAACATTCACAAACATGAAGGACTTACATGTAATTTACAGCGGCAGGAGAGAGAAAAGGGAGAAAAAACTAAAAACCGTTCACCAGCGATTCACCAACCACCTGACACCGACACGCACCGTACTGGAATGCAAAGAACATAGCGGCGCACCAGGTGACACAGCAGACGATTAGTTTCCATAGCAAAACGATGCCACACGCGCCGCCTGAATGGCGCATGCACTTTAAACAATGTTGGCGTGTCCATACGATGTGCCTGCAGTGTTTCCGAAAAGAAATCGTAAAAAATGATAAATTACCTATACATCCTTGGACCCAACAATAACAACGAAAAAAACAATGATGAAAATACCACAGTACCCCTAGATCTAGGCCCTTTTTTTGTCTTTTTTTGGAGGGTATTTTTGTAGTTTCACTGTGCATGAATTTATGAAAAACTGAAAACACCCTCACTATTCCGTGTCTTTTTGTTAGCACTCAGGGGCAAAATAATAGTTTTATTGTACAAAGAAATTGAAAATACCATACATGTCCTTTGATGAATGTTTGATTGTTCTGAATCCTACTGCGAACGAATAACTTGTGTATTTGCTGTCAAGTCCAGTGTGCTGGAGGTGAATCAGTCCCTTGAGGAGGCTGTATGTTATGATAACTATTGTTTAATTGTTCCCTTAAAGCTTAATAATAATTTTAATGTAAGTGAACTAAAAAAAACATTAAATAATAATACAACATCAATGTTATCACTTATTTGTCTTCAACTTTAATTATTGCTTTCAAATTAGAGAGGAAACTGATAAGAACTTTGATTGACTTCAAAGAAAAGAAATTTCAAGATAACGTATTTGCTGATATTAAGCTAACCCGTCAAATATGCAATCACAGTGAATTTGAACGAGTTTAATAAGTTTGTTTTTCTTAAATTATTTTTTATTTAATTATATATAATAAAAATCAGCCGGTGAATAAGCCTACTAAGAAAAGATTATGATGAGCTAAACAAAAAGAACGTTGCTTAAGAATGATGTAAGAAATAAATGAAATAAAATAAAATAATATATAAATATTATTTTAGTTAATCTCTCTATTTACTAAATTCTCAACAACAAATAACTAAGAAGCGTATAATCTTCATCATTGACTCGAGGATGCAGGGGGGCAAAAGTCTTGCTATGTAAACCATATATTTGCTCTAATCCAAGAGGAGAAAACCCATTTCAAACAGTACTTTTACCATACTTTTTTTTCCTTTTTTTAAATAGAAAAAATTGAATATATAAGAAATCATATTTGTTTCTAAAAAGAGTGGTGACACTACCCCTAAAGAGGTGTTCAAGTTTCAACCACAATTTGAAAATATTGGGTTGGTTAGGAATTTAAATTTATAATCCTTTTTTATTATATGTCTATGTTATTATCTCGTTCTCATGATCTATATTGTAGGTACCATCGATTTTCCCGAGTTTACTCAAAAACAATTTTCATTATTTTTTTATATTTTTTTCTTTTCATTTTCATTATCTAGCATTGGTTATTTGGAAATATAGCTTGGTAACATTTTCCTATTTGTATTTTATAGGATTATCGTGTTTTGATGACTCACATTATGAATTTTGCAAATTAATAATGGTCGACCAAGGTGAATTTAGTTTGTTTTTGTCTCAATATTTAAAATGTAAAGATGTCATCTTGCTATGTTTCTGTATCAACATCTAAAAGCTTTATTTTACAATAAGAATAATATTTTGAACTCATAATTATTTATTTCCTAGAACACACGTTAACAATGCATTTTTTTTTACACGTTAAGAAAAAATAATTCAACCTGCAGGGTAACGCAGATCACTATCTTGTTAACACAAACTCTAAATCATGAAAAGAAAACATTATGGATGTTCATAGTTTTCTCCATTTTACCCCTCTCATCTCTCTCTCTCTCTCTCTTCCCCTAAAAAGTACATATTGACCCTCTTTGTTTTGATTGTTTCAATTTCAGTCATTATTCTATTGATTTTTTTTCCCTTACTTTTTAGTTAAAGTTTTATTGGTTTTCAACTTTAGCATTTAATCAAAGTTTATTTTGTTGTATTTTTTTGAATTTGGTCCTTATTCTTTTGGTTTTTTTTCCAACTATACACTGATTGCTTACTTGATTGGATTGACATTTGAAAAGTTGTTTTTTTATCTGCCTAAAAGATTCATTCATTTACGCATAAACAGCATGTCATTTTGTGTTTATTTCAGTCCTTATAATATCCATTTCCTTTTACTATTAGTCTTGTGATATGATACCAAAAAACAAAACAATCCCTAAATATCATAGAATTCTAATTGTATCCCTTGACATAACAGTAAGGCAGTCTAAAAGTGCTTTAAAAAAAAATAACTTCATATTTTAGTCCTGATAATATCCATTAATGTCTTGTGCTATGATACCAAAAAACAAAACAATCCCTAAATATCATAGTCTAAAAATGCTTTAAAAAAATAACTTCAGATTAATATTTTTGAATGGTTTTAAAGCTTAAATATTAAATATTGCCCTATAATTCTTTTTTAATTTTTATGGGTAATTGTAACTCAATTATAGAATGTTCAAAAGTCAAATGCATTTATAAACACAGGATTATGTGAGAGATCATCCTAAAGAGGAAAAGATCCAAATTACACTCTGCAATTTACAGCTGAAGATGCATGGATTTTGGAGAGTGGGTGGGTGCCAATGCCTTCTGGTCTACGTTCAGCGCCATGAAAATCGATCCAGCTTCACCAGTTGCACAGTGCCATATCCTGAACAAGCCGAGAGGAGCTAATCACAATAAATCACTGCAAAACAGGATTAAAAAACCATAAACGTAATGGGTGCTGTGAAATGAATATTGAAACAGGTGAGTAAATTTGATGCAGAAAAATCTTATCGCTCGCTAAGAAAAAAAACAAGAAGAGAGGAGAGAATGAAGCTTGCTTACCAGTCATTGCATTTCACCAGCGAGCTCTGCTTCTAACTGTGCAGCGCATCTTCTTGTGGGTAAGAGACAGGTTCTTCAGAAATGATAGCCTCAATTGTGGTTCGCAAACTTTCAGGATCTACTTGAATTTTCTTAAGAGGATGAGGAATAGTGAGCGGGATCATCGTTAGCTGCGGGCAATCATATACAGTAATTTCTTCGAGAGAATTGCATTCAAGTCTTCCAGAGTAAATGCTATTCAAATTTGGTAATTTCTTCAATACCAAAACCTTCAAACGACGCAATGGAAATGTCATCTGATGGATCCTGTCCTCTTCATCTGTTCCCATTATCACCCCCATGTTGTGACAATCTTCGACTACAATCACTTCCAAGTGGAGGATAGACAACAACCAAGGAGGGATCAGCGCCTTCATTCTATGACATTTATGTATTACGATCTCTTTGAGACGGCGAAAGGGGGGAAGAGTAGATTGATTTGAAGGTGCTTCAAAAAGGGTTTCTAAGATCATCAAACCATCAAGGTGTAGAATCTCAAGCCTAATAATATTAGGCCTACTAATCTCATTTAATGGACATAAGCTTCTCATGGCTTGACAATTCACAATGACTACTTTTGTAAATGAGATTTTGAACAGAAAAGTTGCATTGTCAATCATGAGGTCATAAAACCAGGCCTCTTTAACTAGGCGCCCTGACTTCGATTTTGTATAATTTAGATCTTCGAGTAAGGAGAAGGAAGGTCTTCCTACAGTAACCTTGCAAGCAATAATTAGTGGAAGAACACCTGCTAAATGGAAAGTATCGAAATTTTCTACATCACTGAAGTTGCATTCCAAAGTTTCCAACTTCCGTAATCTCAAGACTTCACTTCCTTCAACTGGGAGAAAAACTCCAGATTTCTGAAGAAGCTTGAGGAACTGTAATTTTGAGAGTTGAGGTAAAATACCTGGCTGTAAATCACGCACCGCACTTCCATCAAGGTTAAGATACCTGAGATCCTTCAGCCTTTCCATTCCCTCTGGCAAATTTTCAAGTCCAGTGTAACTGAGATCCAACTTCTTCAATGCCGTAAGCTCTGCTAATGAAGGTACATAACTCAGCTTTGCACACCATCCGAGCAACAATACAGCAAGTCTCGTTAGATGACAAATAGAATCTGGCAACTTCTCTGTATCTGTGTCGGAAAGATCAAGAACCTCGAGTCTGCTGAAGTGCCGGAAAAAAGACGACTCAACCAACTTCAATTTGTAGTTTCTGCATAACAATAAAGTTGAAAGATTGGGGCACCTTGGTGAAAAGCCTGATGGAATATCCTTGATTCTATTTTCCATGAGAGAAACTATCAACAGATCCTCTCTCCACCATGTTCCATCAGGTAATTCTGTTAATTGTGCACCTGCTTGAACCCTACCCCCCTGACTTTCGTTCAATATTCTCCGAGCCATGTCCCAAATCAAATCATGCATCTTCACATATCTGTAATTTTCATCGTCCCTGGAACCTTCTAATAAGCTGGCATTTTCAAGTTGATCAAGCATGGTATGACCCCTATCAAATTGTGCACGCCTCCTCCCCATTTCCTCGATCATACCCTCATCAATCAAATGCTCTATCAAGTCCTCTCTCAAGATGATCTTGCCTTTTGGAAATAGTGTGATGTGTAAGAAGCACTTCTGCAGTGCTTGATCGTTCAACTTGTCATAGCTAAATTTCAATACTCGAAATACGTCGGTTTCCATGTCACTTGGTCCAACGTCTGATATTCTCAGTTGTAGCAATGCATCTCTCCAGCGATATTCACCATACACTCCCTTCATGCTTCCAGCCATTGTCATGATTCCAAGAGGCAGACCAGCACACTCCTTCACAACAGACTTTGCAATCTGTTTCGTTTCATGAAAAAGTGATGCAGCGTCATCACTAGCTCTCGAATACATGGAACGCATGGATAGAAGCAAGACAGGGAAGTGAGCTGGACGAAGCATGGTGACATGGAAGAGAGGTCGAGCGAACAGCTGGCGCGTAGCAGACCTCAGTAGCTATCTCCTTACGGATTAGGAAAAGAAGAGTCCAAGTTTAGCCTGAATTTTAGTTGCAGCAGTATTCCTTTTATTCTAGGATTAGCTTTCAGTTTGAGTTTGTTTAGGAGTTATCTTTATTAAGCTAGGGCCTATTTATATGTTTTGATGTTGTTCAAGAACGTTGGTTGATTATTATTAAAATTCAGAGAATTGTTTTCTCTATATCCGATTATTGCATCTTTGTGAAGATTGGAATAATTGAAGCCTGTTGACTGATCCTTCGTGCGCGAGGTTGATTGGTCTCCAGTAGGCTGCTCTCTACCTGTTTGATAAAAGGTCTCTTAATTCATACAAGCTTCCGCTACATCAGTTGGTATCAGAGCCTGGTTCGTTCGGGACATCATCATGCCACCGAGAAGACGAGTTCCTAATCGGATTCCCGTAGAAGAGGCCAATGAACGTGACCGTATGGCACAGTTGGAGCAGCAGATGGCGATAATAACGGAGCAGCTCGCAACGTTACTCGCCAACCAAAACCCATTCCACGGTTTGAACCCCAATGCAGGAGGGGCTGAGGATGGGAGTGATGAGGAAAACGAACCTCAAATAGAGATTCCACAGTTGCGGCGTCAAGCACCAGAACGCGACGACAACCGTCGTTGGGAGTCAGGCATGAGAACAGAAATTCCAGAATTTCAAGGCAATCTTTCACCAGAGGAATTCCTTGATTGGCTGGGAATCGTAGAAGAAATCTTGGAGTTCAAAAACGTTCCAGCAGAGGCAAGGGTAGCCTTAGTGGCCACTCGGCTACGGGGACGTGCTGCAGCCTGGTGGCAACAACTCAAGCTAGCGCGAACCCGGATGGGAAAAGCAAAGATCACAGACTGGGAGAAGGTGGTCCGTAAACTGCGCGCTGAATTTTTACCTCACAATTTCCAGAGGTTAATGTATCAAAAGTTACAAAATTTGCGCCAAGGTGCGAGGACAGTTGATGACTACACAACCGAATTTTACCAATTGATTGTTCGCAATGACATTCAAGAAACCCCTGATCAATTAGTATCCAGGTATTGTGGTGGCCTGCGAGCACAAATCATGGAAGTCGTGAATCTCTTTGACCCGATCACAGTTTCTGAAGCACATCAGCGGTCCTTGCAAATAGAGAAGTCAATTTCACGAAGAGGGACAGGTGGACTATTGGCGCAGGGGAGTAGTGGTGTGACAGGGAAATTTGGGAGCAACAATAGCAGCTCTTCCAATCGTTCAGCCATCATGGGAAGCAACAACGGCACACCAACCATATTATCCACTCCCAACCAGCAGCCACGTGTGGCAGGGGGTTTTAAATGCTTTAATTGTGGAGAAGTGGGCCATCGACAATCGGATTGCAAGAGGTTAGGCAAACGAACCCTTTTCACTGAGACTAATGAGGAGCACAACGAGGACACAATCATCACAGGAGACCCAATTTTCGATGAAGATGAGGAGGTTATGGAAGATTGGGTGGAAGGAGACGTGGGTCCTTTACTGATGGTGAGACCAATTTATGATGAGGCTGCCAAAATTGTCACCGAAAAAAACAATGTCTTAATAACGGGTGAATTGGAGATCCAACAGTTAATGACAAGTGGAACAATTACTGACCATGGAACAACCATGGTGGTGCAGCGCACTTGTTTAGCACCGCGAGCGGACGAAAGTGATTGGCTTCGAAACAATGTTTTCCATTCGACTTGTACCATCTTGGGCAAGGTTTGCCGATTCATTATTGATGGAGGGAGTTGTGAAAACTTTGTGTCTGCAGAGGTAGTAAAGAAATTGGAGATAAAAACAAGCCAAAACACCAAACCTTACAAATTGGCTTGGCTTCAGAAGGGCGGAGAGGTCACAGTGTCACAAAGAGCACTGATTTCATTCTCTATTGGCAAGCATTACAAGGACCAAGTGTGGTGCGACATTGTCCGCATGGACGCATGTCATTTGTTGCTCGGAAGACCATGGCAGTATGATCGCAAGGTAAGACACGATGGATTTAAAAACACGTATTCCTTCCTTTACGACAAGGTAAATATTGTGTTATTACCAAGCAAGCCGCGTGACAAGCCGACAGTGAACGAAGGTTCCAATCTCCTTTCCTTTGCTGAACTGGAAGTGGAGATGGAAGACGCACATACAGTGTATTTATTGTTGAACAAAGAAGTGGAGGCCAAAGTTGAGGTTCCCGCAGCTGCAATTCCATTACTTGAAGAATTTGCACATTTATTCCCTGCCGATTTGCCTGAAGGACTGCCACCATTGAGAGACATTCAACATCACATTGATCTTGAGCCAGGAGCAATGTTGCCTAACAGGCCACACTATCGTATGAGCCCCAGCGAACATGAGGAGTTGCGAAGACAAGTGGAAGATTTACTCGCAAAGGGTCATATCCGTGAGAGTCTTAGCCCTTGCGCAGTACCTGCTCTTTTAATTCCAAAAAAAGACGGGTCATGGAGGATGTGCGTAGATAGTCGCGCAATCAATAAAATTACAGTAAGGTACAGATTCCCAATTCCTCGCCTTGATGATCTCTTAGACCAACTCAGTGGGGCGTCAATGTTCACAAAACTTGACTTAAAGAGTGGTTATCATCAAATAAGAATTCGACCGGGAGATGAATGGAAAACAGCGTTCAAAACGCGAGAAGGCCTCTATGAATGGATGGTTATGCCATTCGGTTTGTCCAACGCACCTAGTACCTTTATGCGTGTGATGAACCAAGCTTTACGCCCATTTATTGGGAAATTTGTGGTCGTCTACTTCGACGATATTCTCATCTATAGTGCAGCGAAAGACATACATGTGCAGCACATTCGCGAGGTGTTGACAGTGTTACAACAAGAGAAATTATTCGCGGCAGTGAACAAATGTGTATTTATGGCGTCGGAGGTGTTGTTTTTGGGTTACAAAATTTCAGGGGAGGGCCTTCAAGTGGATGAGTCAAAAATTGAGGCTGTTAAAAGGTGGCCACGACCATCAAGCATAACGGAAGTCAGAAGCTTCCACGGCCTGGCAGCATTCTATAGGCGATTTATACCTCATTTCAGTAGCATTATGGCTCCAATTACCGACTGTATGAAAGCCAAATCATTCCAGTGGCCTACCAATGCAGAGGAAGCATTTCAGCTCATCAAGGTACGCCTCACCACTGCTCCTATACTAATCTTACCCAATTTTTCCCAAGCTTTTGAGCTGCACAGTGACGCATCAAAAGTGGGGATAGGGGCTGTGTTGAGCCAAGCTTGCAAACCAGTCGCGTATTTTAGCGAAAAACTCACAGGAGCCAGAGCAAGATACAGTACATACGACATTGAATTCTACGCGGTGGTTCAGGCCGTAAAACACTGGAGGCATTATCTTTTTCATCGCGAGTTCGTCCTCTACACAGACCACGAAGCATTGAAACACCTACATAATCAAGATAAAATCTCAGCCCGTCATGCATCCTGGTCTGCCTACCTGCAGCAGTTCACTTTTGTGTTGAAACACAAAGCGGGAACATCTAATAGGGTCGCAGACGCCTTGAGCCGTAGGACCAACTTACTTTCCACGATGACAGTGCAAGTACCAGGCTTTGAGACATTCAAAGAATTACTACAACAGGATCCTTACTTTGCCGCAATATTGTTGAATTTGAATGCTGTGGAAAACAGAGACTTCTTGCTAGTAAATGGATTTTTATTCCATGGAAATCAGCTATGTGTGCCTGACAGTAGCTTGCGTTTCCAAATAATAAAGGAGCTTCATGACGAAGGTCATGTGGGGAGAGACCGCACACTGCAACTGGTCAAGACGAATTATTTTTGGCCAACAATTCGGCGTGAAGTGGAGCGTTATGTAGCACGTTGTCATGTGTGCCAAGTATCTAAAGGGGGGGCAACGAACGCAGGACTCTATACGCCACTGCCGATTCCAACACAACCATGGACAGACCTTAGCATGGACTTTGTTTTGGGTTTACCACGAACTCAAAGAGGATTCGACTCGATTTTTGTGGTCGTGGACAGATTTTCCAAAATGGTCCATTTTGTTCCTTGTAAAAAAACGACGGATGCGGTGAACGTGGCGCAACTATTTTTCCGTGACATCTATCGTCTTCATGGACTGCCAAATTCAATTGTGTCAGACCGTGACACACGATTCCTTAGTCACTTCTGGCGCAGCTTATGGAAGAAAGTGAATACTCAATTGAATTTCAGCAGCGCATATCACCCACAAACGGACGGCCAAACGGAAGTGGTCAATCGCTCTCTCGGAAATTTATTGCGGTGTTTGGTAGGTGACAATGCTCGCGCTTGGGACCAGAAGTTGAGCCAAGCTGAATTCGCTCACAATCACGCAGTAAATCGAAGCACGGGGTTTAGCCCGTTCCAAATTGTGTACTCGGTTGTCCCACGTGGACCGTTGGATTTGCTCCCACTGCCAAGCCAGACACGTATTCATGGTAAGGTTGGAGACTTTGTGCATAGCTTGCAGGACATTCATGCTCAGGTATATGCGAATTTGGAGAAGACAGTTGGGAAATACAAACTTGCAGCAGACAAAAAGAGGCGACATGTGGAATTTGATGTAGGCGACTTTGTCTGGGCTATATTAACAAAGGACCGATTCCCTGTTGGAGAATACAACAAGCTAGCTGCAAAGAAGATTGGCCCATTGGAAGTGTTGGAAAAAATAAATCCGAATGCTTATCGTTTACGGCTACCTAGCCATATTCGTACAGCGGACGTATTTAATGTGAAACATTTGATACCATACTCAGACGACTCCTCCCAAGAAGATACGGATTACACGTCGAGGACGACGTTTCTTCACCCTGGAGGGGATGATGCAGCGTCATCACTAGCTCTCGAATACATGGAACGCATGGATAGAAGCAAGACAGGGAAGTGAGCTGGACGAAGCATGGTGACATGGAAGAGAGGTCGAGCGAACAGCTGGCGCGTAGCAGACCTCAGTAGCTATCTCCTTACGGATTAGGAAAAGAAGAGTCCAAGTTTAGCCTGAATTTTAGTTGCAGCAGTATTCCTTTTATTCTAGGATTAGCTTTCAGTTTGAGTTTGTTTAGGAGTTATCTTTATTAAGCTAGGGCCTATTTATATGTTTTGATGTTGTTCAAGAACGTTGGTTGATTATTATTAAAATTCAGAGAATTGTTTTCTCTATATCCGATTATTGCATCTTTGTGAAGATTGGAATAATTGAAGCCTGTTGACTGATCCTTCGTGCGCGAGGTTGATTGGTCTCCAGTAGGCTGCTCTCTACCTGTTTGATAAAAGGTCTCTTAATTCATACAAGCTTCCGCTACATCAAAAAGTCTATGACCGTGCCCTAATTTTTGAACGAACACATTCCAAGCTTCATCCTCAGAAAGAGGCTCCACTTTGAGTGTCTTTTGGCAATCCATTTTTGTACATATGTCCGATGATCTAGTTGTGAAAACCAACTTACACCCGTCTGTTCTAAGAGGTATTCCCACTTTCTCAAGAGGAAAATGATCCCACAAATCATCAAGAATGAGAACATAATTTTTTTTCACACTCAACTCTGTCAACAGCATCCCAGCTCTCACCACCGCATCTTTTTGATCCCCAAGATCTAAATCAAAATAATTCGCAATGCAATCCTGCAATGCTTCAATGCTAAAGTCTTGGGACACAGTAATCCAACAAACATGATGAAAAATGTCTTGTCTCTCTTGACAAACATGACGAAGCTGATTATGGATATGGGTAGCGAAAGCTGTCTTTCCCACTCCCCCCATCCCGTAAATGCCAATAGATGAGACCTCATCATTCAACAACCAGGACCAGACATCTTTCATATTTCTTTCAAACGCTTCGCCCACTAGCTTCGTTGTCGGCAAAACATATCTTCTAGTCCTACATCGCTTATGTACAGGGCTTTCAGAAGAGCTTCCTCTCTCAACAACAGAATACTTATATTCCACAGAATACTTATATTCCTGAGACATTATATTTCTACACATTCTCAAAATATCATCCACCAACGACTGATGTGCTTGCTCTGTTCTTTGTCTAGTCTCGGGTTCATCTGTCATAAGTACGACAGGAGCTCTAGGTTCCTCAACAAGCTCAGTCTCCCCACCAATCAAGATATCCATCCCTCCTCGTCCATCATCCAAACGAGGTTGTTCAATTGCTAAACCCCGAAAAGGAGTTGAAGCTGCATTAGTTGCCTCATTATTGCTTGAACTTGGCACACTCCTATCTACAGGCCTTTTAGAAGAGCTTCCTCTCTCAGCAATGAAGATGTTACTCATATCCATTTCAAATGGTTGATCTGCTGGCTCTGTTCCCAATCCAGTCTCGGGTGCATCAGGCATAAGCATAACAGGAGCAACGTTTTCATCAGTAAGCAAAATCTCTCCCCCGGTCATGCTATCCACCAATGTTGACATACTTCCGTTAAAAATATTATCAAATGCTGCTCGTTGAACATGTTCAGGTACTTTTTCACAAGGTTTAGAACCACCCCCTTTGAGTCTTGCCAAGTGATGTTTTATCCTTGTAATGGAAACCGTTGCGGCAAAAACATTCCCACAAAAAAAGCACTTCAAAAAACCATCAGCCATTTTCTCAACATGACGCCAAAATGGATCACTTCCTCTAATCATTTTTTCGTCTGTATCCCTGCCGACGGACATCAGAAAGAGCTTTCAAAATATTGAATTAAAATGGAACTTAAACTAACTGTGAAAAAAAAACGAAGCTAAATTTAAGATAAGAACTTGATCACAAGTGTTCTTCTGTCTAGACCAAAGTCAAGCTAAACCACTCCAAAGATCAAAGTGTTCTTCTTCTCTCTCTTTTTTCCAGGGGGTTTTTGGGAGTGCTTATCGTGATTATCAAAAATACTTATGAAAAAATTGAATTTTTTTATTTTTTATTTAAAAATTTTTTTTAGTGTTTTTGATCATTTTAATATGATTTGATGTGCTGATATCAAAAATAATTTTTAATAAATAAAAAATTATTATTTTAATATATTTTTATAAAAAAAAAATTCAAAAACAAACAACAACATTTACATCAATAACTACACAGCTTTTCATTTCAGTAATTTAAAAACCAGTACGTTTCTTTTTGCTTAGAAAACTCAACCTACATGTGTTGGAAAAGAAATGGTATGAAATAAGAGCAAAAAATAATCAAACTCAATTACCTGAGCAGGAGCAAGATGTTATCCAATGATTTGATTAAAAAAAAAGATGGACGGGGAAGAGTAAGTGTGTTAGAGACGAGTGATAGAGCTGCGGCTTGTGTGGTTGTGGATAAGGATAGATTCAGACAGAGAAGCAGATGGCAGTGAAAAAAAAGTCAAAAGGACTTCTTTCATTCATGGATGCCATGTGGACATGTCGATGGTCTTCCAGGAGGCGAATCCGGCTATAGAACGGTGCTCTGGTGAAGGCGTGGTGGGGTAGGCAGTGGCTGATGATAATCTCCGACAGCAAACGATGGGAAAACAATCCACCACAAACAGCAGAAGAGAAAGCAAAAGGCCGGGAGGAGAAAAGGTGAAAGAGCTGACAGAAAGAGCAGCAGAGCTGACAGAGAGAATTATCTGATTGAGAAAAGGTATCTTCACAAATGGAGAGATTCGAGTTTTCTGCAGCTGGTAGAGAAAAGAGAGACGATTTAGAGGGAGAGACTACCTGTAACAGTCCGGCAAGGCTACTCGAGAAGCTGAAGTGAGATGGGAAGCTGAGGTGAGAGGGGGGGCTGAGGTGAGAGGACTGACACAGAACTGAGTTGAGATTAATGGCACCGACACTACCAAGCACCCACAAAGTGTCTGCTGTTAGAGAATAATATAAATCATATTATAGGGCCTCACTTAAAAGCTTAAGTTTTTAGGTGAGATGGTTCCTTAACATGGTATCAGAGCCTTGCGGTCATGAGTTCGAATCTCACCACCCCCATTCTATTTGATAAAAATCAAGCACAAGGTGATGTGGGCCTATGCAAGTTTCAAGCCCAAAGGGCTTTCACTTGAGGGGGTGTGTTAGAGAATAATATAAATCATATTATAGGACCTCACTTAAAAGCTTAAGGTTTTAGGTGAGATGGTTCCTTAACACCTGCAAGATAATAAAAAAAGGGTGTTAGCGTGTAGGGTAAGGACTAGCTGGTACAACTTACATGGACGGTTAAAGATATAAGGGCAACTCCAATTATAATACCTATTTTGAAGAGTGAAAGCTTTAAAATAACTCTTTAAATAGTGTATATTTTATTTTTTTATTGATGTATATTTTAATGATAAAAACTATTTTGGATAGCTATTTTTTTATATTATTTTAAATATAATGCAATTATTTTGTATGTAGTTTAATTATACAATTAATAGGAATAAGTTATATAATTAAATAATTGCTTTTAAAAAACCCTCCAACAATATAATTATTAATTTTATATATAATTTTTTACTTTCTTGTTAAGGTATTTTTAAATAAAAACAAAAATAAATATTTTTTATATAATTATATTATTTTTTAATATATATATATATTATAATATATATAGAAGGTGGCCCCAAGGTGGTGGCAATATTTTACCTTGTCTGCATGAGCTGCTACAAATAGCAGCTCATGCACGGGGTACCATTTTTTGCTCTGCAAATGGCACCCCTGTTGAAGTGCAAAAAATAAAAAACACATGCTAAACAATTGTCTAGCTAGTCTCAAAACCAAACATAGCTAGTCTCAAAACCAAACACACTGTTTTATTTTTCAATAAAAAATAAGTTAAACACTATTTTTTCTCTCTAACTGATGAGCCCACGTCTTTGCCAAAAAGCAGAGAGTAACAGCATAAACAAGTTACAGTGTAACAAAAAGGAAAATAGTGGAACACAGCTTGCTGCTTTCCTTTGCTAAAGTTGTACCTACCATTATTTTCAGATGAGCTTTTTCAAAGTTTCAACACTGGGGTGGATTCACACGTTCACTCACCAAGTTCAACAATTGGCTTCACATTGGGGTGGAGCTTTTGTTGAAGCTGTTAACCCAGAGGATATGCATGATTGGTGAAGCCCTCATAAAGGCAAGGATCATGGCCAATTTTTGTTTTATCAATAATGGCCAAGCTTATAAAAAATGAAGTTGTTACACTGTAAGTGTAGGATTTCCTTGTGCACAAGATCGATATAGGAATAAACATATAGCATTGCAAGCCATATAGCCATCTAGCCAAATGAAAATGAATATGCATTTATAAAAAAAATATGTTTTAATCAAATAATATAAAATTCAAATGTCTGACAATAATATGAATCCAAACTCTAGATTTAGGAGGAAAAACAAAACTTAAAATTATAAGAAAACACTAAAATATAAGGTTAAAAAAATGTAAAATATAAAAAATTCAAATTGAAAACTCGTCCTTCACCCCTCTATTTTATAGTGAATTTTGGAAGCTAAAAGGTTAAAGAATTAATTTTTATCATTATCAACTTTTGCTTAGCTACCATAAATCAAGAATAAAATCTGGGAAAATCAAAAGTTCTTTGAGATTAATTTCTCATTCTTCTATAACTTGTTTAAATAATGTTACCAAAATAAATTTCCAACACCAAGCATAACAAGGGTATTTCAGGTAGAGAAGTTTGCTCATCATCGTTGTAGGCTTCTGGGTTATTTCAGGTAGAGAAGTTTCCCCCATGCATTCTGATCAATGATGAAGAATTGTAGGCTTCTGGGTTATTTCTGGTCAAGAAGTTTGTGCCTTGCAACAATCCATAATGTTGTGTGTTGTCAGGAAAAGTGTGCATTTTATACTTGAGTATACTTCGATATCTTATTTTGATTTGTTTTTGAATATAAGTAGTGAATGAATAATTTTTAATATGTATTAAAAATATTATAATATTTAAATTGCTAATACACATTAGTCTTAATAATATATATGTTAATTATTATTTTTTGTTACCATAAAATATAATTAATTATTGAATCTAAATTCTTGATATGAGTCAATATACACTTTTGAATTGATAGCTACTATTTGATTGATGTCATGATTTGAGTTTTGTGAAATGATTATGTTTGTTTGATTATGATATAAACTAAGATATGTCAGTCAAAATATCTATGCTATTAAGGTAGTGTTAGTTTTTGTGTATATTGTATCTGAAATCCTAGATGCTTGGGGAGTTACCAACCTGTGTGGACTGATCATCCCACAGTACGGAGCCTCATGCTCATTGTATTTTGATTTTTTGAGGAACATTATAATATTCTTGTTATGGTCTATTTGAGAAACCTTTCTGAAAGAACTTAAAGTCACATTCAAAAATATATTTCTCATTGTTGTATTATCTTGTATATATATATATTGATCGTTATCTACTCATTAAGTTATTGAACCCACCCTTTTATTATTTATCATTTTTAGGCTTATAGCTTATTTGTAGGTTATTTTTGTTGTACTCTTGAAACTTGCTCTTTTGGTTACAATTGATTTTTTTCCCTTATGTCTAATTAGTGTTTCACAATTATAAAAGTTTATATTTAACTCTTGTATTAAGACAATCAAATTATATTATTAAATTAATTTTGTTATTAATGTTGCATTGAACTCTGATTAACTTATTTAAATGATAAGTTTGTATGTAAATTTGGTTTAACACGGGTATGAAACTTTGGAGGAGGACCACGTCTATGTGTCAGTTATGAATCTGAAAATCAGGTCATGACAGTATCATTATCAACTTATGCTTAGCTACAATAAATCAAGAATAAAATCCGGAAACAAACCAAGAGTTTTTTAAGATTAATGTCTCATTCATTTATAATTTTTTTAAATCATGTTAACAAAATAAATTTCCAAAACCAAGCATAACAGCACTTTTTTTTTTTTTTTTTTAATTTTGGTTCTTTAATTGATATCTCTTTTCTTTAATTAGTCTAACATGTTTTAAAAAGTAATTAACCTACCTCAAAAGAGTTATTGTAATTCGTTTTAAGTTTTATTTTCTATTAAATCTTTTATCAATAAGTTATATTTACATGATATATTTATAATAATAAAAATCAATAAACTTTTTTAAAAAATAAATAAAAACTAGTCAGCTTCATCCAAGCCACCAATCTAGTCTTTCCTATAAACATATCTTCTCATCCCACCCGAAGTCACATCATTTAAAGCCACCCGTGGGTTCAACGACAGAATATTGAATACTGATTGAAACAAACTCATTTAAGTCCACCACTCTTGATTTTATTCAAAGCAAGACTTTGCCGCCATGCACCCTCCGGTCAATGATGAAGAACATGTAGGCTTTAAATGAGCTTGTCCGTTTCTGTTCATTGGTCCGCCACAATTGATTTTTTTCAAACCAAGACTTTTCCCATGCACGCTCGAGTCAATGACGAAGACCTGAAGGATTCTGGGTATTTTCTGGTCGAGAAGTTTGTGCCTTGCAACAGTCAATCACGTTGTGTGTTGTCAGGAAAGGTGTGAATGAGATAAGGTTTTAGCTGTAACAAATTTTCCAGCCATGATTTTAGCTGTGTAAGAGAATGAGAGAAGGTTAGAAAATGTGCGAACGTACTCAGCCTGTCAACAATTACCAAGATCGTATCCTTGCAAAGTAAGATTGATAATCCTTCAATGAAATGAAGTAAAAAAAAACAAGCAAGTACTACGCCAAACTTTACACATAATCCATGAACCTAACTCGCACAATAATTTCCTTTACTAATATGTTATTGCTGAGAAAAGTAAATTTCTGATCACTCTATTTCTGAGATGGCTGCCAGCTCTTGGTGGCGGCGTCTCGCTGGCATGCGGTGGCCTGCACTGGTTCTCTTAGGGACAGTACTGGAGCTAAAAGGATCAGGAGGCTTTGTTAAGTTTTCTCCTTCCCCTTCAAGCATCTGGACAACAGTTTTCATGGAAGGACGCTCTGCTGGGTTCCACTGAATACACCATAGTCCCACAATTGCTAGTTTCTTTGCAGTTTTAGCATCTTCTTCTCCATCAATATGAAACCGCAGGTCTTCTTCTGTTTCTAAGAGATTATAAATCCATTCCGGGAAGTATATCTGCTCTCCATTTTCTGCTGTGTCATCCACGTTCTTCCTTCCCCCGACCATTTCCAACACCAACATACCAAAGCTGTAAACATCTGATTTAGAGGACACATTCCCGAAGTTCCTGGAGAACACTTCTGGGGCAATGTAGCCGACAGTCCCCCTAGCAGTCGTCATGGAAATAGCACTTTTATCCCTGGAGCACAGCTTGGCCATCCCAAAATCGGAGATTTTGGGATTGAATTCGTTGTCGAGCAGGATATTCTGTGGTTTGATATCAAAATGGAGGATTCTTTGATCACACCCCTGGTGAAGATATTCAATCCCTTTGGCTATGCCTAGAGCAACACGATTCAACCTTTCCCAGCCAAGAAAATGGTTCCTTGAGTCTGCTGAGGATATGAACTTCTGTAATGAATCATTTGGCAAGTAGTCATAAACAAGAGCTCGCCTAAATCCATCAGCACAGAAACCGATCAAGCGAACCACATTGACATGGTGAATCCTTGCCATTGTTCCCACTTCATTGATGAATTCCTCCCCTTCTCCGATGGAATTATTGAGGAGCTTCACAGCTACAGCAATTTCATTGGTTAGCTTTCCTTTAAACACGGTGCCATAAGCTCCTTGGCCCAATTCATCCCTGAATTGATTTGTGATCCTCTTGAGATCAGCATAGGAGAACCTGGTGGGATTCAGTTTTCTGTAATCATCCAAAAACATCTCAACCCTGGCTTGATATTCTCTTTGTGTTTTATCGTTGCTGTAGGCGCGGTAGAGAGCAATAATCACTATTGCAAAAAGGGGCAATCCTAAAATCACACCTGCATATCAACATTCCGAATCAGAAAACTCTGTTTTTTCCCGGGAAGTAATGTAAAAATCGAGATGGAGATTTGAGCAGACAACTAACCAGTAATCAGCAGCTTTCGCCTCACACCTGTAAGGGATTGAATAGTTGTTCAAATGCCAATTATTAATTTGCAAGGAGCAAGAAACATAAAAGAAAATGAAAGAAAGAAAAGCATGCCTTTACTGTGATTGAGAAAGCCATAGCATTCAGCTTCAGAAGATCCACAAGTTGGATTGAACCAAGAAATAGTAAGACGATAATTTTCTTCATCCAACATACGATATGTAAATCCATAAATGTTGTGCATCTTGGTACAAGATAATAAACCAGAGTCACTAATGGTATGACTTGATGAAACGTAATAAACGTCATGGTTAAAAGCACTCAGACATGGGATTTTATACACGTACGAAGACCGTTTCTCATTAGAAGAACAATTGAACAAGGTCCAATCATCCGGCCAATCATTCTTAATTTGAAAGCGAGAAGCCCCTAAACTGAAGTTTAAACGTTGCCTTGGAAAGCAACCAAGAGGATCCCTTGCATAAACAAGTCGATGTCTGTAGTCAATTTCTTCTATGAGGAGACTCACTCCAGTTGGCAGCTCCAGCACTGTACTGTTGTCATCGGAGCAGGATAGATCAAACCCAGGATAGCCACAGTGGTCTGGTTGTTTGCCCTTGATTCGGAAAGGAAATCGGATGTCGGGGCCACGGTTTCCACATGATCCTGTGCAGTTCAAGCCTGCTCCATGGCCGGCTACGAAGACAACGAACAAGACGTAGAACAGACACGCAACCATTTCTGATGAATAATTCGTCCTCTCCTCACTCCTCTTAAGATTTTATCTGTACGCGCTGATATGGCTTTGGCCTTTCAGAAAACTCGTTTAGTCCTTAGATGGGCGAGTGCTTTACACTGTAGTACACGCATCCTTGAATGAGAATACATTTTTGATATTTTCTACATTCAGTTTGCAGATTTTTTTTTAAAATGATAATCATTGACTCTATGTCAACTAGAAAATAAAATACTTTAAAAATTATTTTAAATTAGAGGAGGTTCATCATTGACTCGAGGATGCAGGGGGTCAAAAGTCTTGCTATGGGTAGCTTCGAGTGATGGACCAATTACTTACGTGTCTTTCTCTGAAATGAGAAAAAAAGGTGATTGATTGATGGATCATTAGCTCACTGTCTGCTTTGCTACTACGACTCTGACATTCAAAGGACGACCAGGTAGCCGCCTTCTCCTCCACCTCTCAATGCATTATCAATAGCTTCCACTCCGAAGCTCGAAAGTTTGTCAGAGAAAAAGGAAAAAGAAAAATCTGGACTGCTCTCAAGGCTTGGAGAATAGTTTGTGCGAGAAGTCTCTTGACTGAAAATTGTGTATCACTTCAGCCTTCCCCATGTTTAGAGGAATGAACCTCCTCTCTGCATGCTACATACCCTTTCTTTTACAGCTATTATTCCTCCATACTTGCCATTCTATCAACATCACTACTCCCTGCGCAGCTTCTTCATGCGGCAGGATCCAAAACATAAGCCACCCTTTCAGGCTAGACACTGATCCACAAAACTGCGGAAACTATAATTATACTCTGATTTGCGAGAACAATAATTCTGCAGTATTATACTTGTATTCAGGTAAATACTACGTTCAGGCAATCGACTATGGTAACTACACGATCCGAGTGGTAGATGCTGGTGTGCAAGATAATTGCTGCTCCATCCCTCGGTATTCTTTGGCACCTGATAACTTCAGTTTCGGAGATCCGTACAGATTGGATTATCCAACACTATCACAGCCTATGGTTTTCATGAGCTGTAAAAATACGGTGGATTCTCCTCTTTATGTGGACACAGCTCACAACGGCCTTAAATATGGACCAGTAAATTATTCCAACTCTTCTCTTATGACTCATTCGAATTATGTGACTGATGGGGGCATGAATGCCTCGGATTTGAAGGAACTGTGCAGCATAGAGAGAATATTTTTGCTTCCAAAGAAGAACTACACAGACAAGTCCTTTGAAGAGATACACAATGACCTTGCATATGGGTTTGAGCTTTCATGGTACAACTTCTACTGTGGAGAATGCAGCGGTGGTTGCTACCTCGACAGTGCAGACCGTCGTCACTGCTTTGGTATGTAGCACTTGATGATTAAGTTGCATCAGCTTTGCTCACTTATTTAAATTTTGTGCGCTCTGATCTATTTACCTTTAGATCTCGTTTTTTAAACTGAAGCTTCAACAGGTTCTTATGAAAGCAATTGGACAATTCTACTCTACACAGTGCTAGGTGCGAATTCTTTTTCTACATCTCACCTTGTTTGTGTATTCTCAAGTGTTTCTTTAAACGGCATATTTGTGAAATAAGTATTGAATAGTAATCGTAATTTTGTGTTGAGGAGAGCCATAATTCACTGCAGACATCAAGGGAAAAATATATGGCAGATATTACGTAGAACTTCCAAAATGAAAAAGTCAGAATATCTTCTATATATGTATAGGAGCGTCTAGTTTGATACTGATTGATTTTGCATTTATTTCTTTGTTCCTCAATAATAGGACAATAGTAAGCTTGTAAAGATCATAAAAATATAAAAGGAAGATTCATCTCTTCATACTCTCCTTCTTCTTCCTCCATTTCTCCCCTCTGATTTTATCATTTTGTGCACAATTTTCTGCAGATATTCTCATATATACAGCACTACTTCACGGGCTAATATCTGTTTGTGGGACTCCATGTGTATTTATATTTCTGGTCTATAAATGGAGAAGGAGACATTTATCAGTATACGATACAGTTGAACAATTCCTACAGAGTCACAATAACCTGATGCCAGTAAGGTATTCCTACTCAGATATCAAGAAGATAACCAGAGGTTTCAAGGACAAATTGGGTGAAGGAGGCTTTGGTTGTGTTTACAAAGGAAAGCTTCGCAGTGGACGTTTTGCAGCAGTAAAATTGCTGACCAAACCGAAAGCTAATGGACAAGATTTCATTAATGAAGTTGCTACCATCGGAAGGATTCACCATACTAATGTTGTGCAGCTAATCGGTTTCTGTGCTGAAGGATCAAAGCGTGCTCTTGTATATGATTTCATGCCTAATGGATCTCTTGATACACACTTATTTTCTCGAGAAGGATCCATCTCTTTAAGCTGGCAACAACTGCATCAGATTTCCCTTGGAGTGGCTCGTGGTATTGACTATCTTCATTTAGGTTGTGACATGCAAATACTACATTTTGATATCAAGCCTCACAACATTCTTCTCGACGATAATTTCTCTCCAAAAGTTTCTGACTTTGGGCTCGCTAGGTTGTACCCAACCAATGGCAGCATCACGTCTCTCACTGCAGCAAGGGGTACAATAGGATACATGGCTCCTGAATTGTTCTACAAAAACATTGGACGCGTCTCATATAAAGCTGATGTTTATAGCTTTGGAATGCTGCTGCTGGAAATGGCAGGGAAAAGGAAGAATCTAAATGCTTTGGCAGAAAACTCAAGTGAAATCTACTGGCCATATTGGGTTCATGACCAAGTATCCAATGGAAAGGCCATAGAAATCGGAGATGACGCCACTGAGGAAGAAAGTATGACAGTCAAGAAGATGGTGATGGTTGGATTGTGGTGTATACAAATGAAACCTACGGATCGGCCTACAATGAAAAATGTGGTGGAGATGCTTGAAGGAGATTTGGAAAACCTGCAATTGCCTCCTAAACCAGTTTTAAATCTAGATGAGACACCAGCAAACATTGGAGGAGAGTCATCATCATTGTCAGGTGATTCTACCGAATCAATCAGTTTGGTTGAAAATCGTTCCTAAGTGATTTGACTTGTAATGCTTCTCCCCCATCCGGGGAAAATGATAAAACACTATATAAATATGTTCTGTATTGTGTTATGCACCATATAAAATGCTTTGGGGCTTAGGTATTAAGGAAAAAAACAATGATGGCTTCGATGTAAATTGATGCTATAAAATCCATTTGAAGTCTCATTACTCAACTATAAGAAATAGCTATCGCTCATTTCTAGAAAGAGGACTTCCACTTTTATGTGGGAAATACTTACAAGGTTATTGAGAACAGTATCTAGCACTAGAAAAACAGCATTCATGGAATGGATGCAACCCATCAACTGCAAAGCACAAGAGCATTAGAAAGTCAGCAAGAATTCCTCCAGGGAATTGCAGCAGGTACAAATTTTGCCAGAGATCATATGATCTAAGCAGTGTGAACAATGTAATTGATTTTGGAATTCCGGCTAGAGAAATAAACCAAAAAAACTTTGAATGAATCAAGCACCAAAATGAGCTAATAACCAGTTTATTACTGGATTCTCACCGCATTGAGGCCGAGGTCCACGCACACCAACTGCCAGAGCTAAGGCATAGATTTGATATTAAGAAAATACACTATCAACGAAGTAACTGTGCCTGTCAACTCCATAGATTGCCACCTCAGCACCCCCATGCGCACCAACCATCGGAGCCAAGACATGGATTTGTCACCGGCTAATTAAGAAAATATATGAACTTGCTTCGTTGCACAATAAAGAACCCCATTTCTTATCATTTAGTATATTTAGGTAAATGATAAGACCTACCATAATAATCATAATACACTCAAATAAGATAAAAAATCAAGATAAAAAATCAAGAGTTATTTGCAGGGATATTACTGGAATTCTATATTTTTTGAAAATATTTCAATACGGATATGTCCTCAAAAAAGACAAAATCCAAGAGTTGACTGTAAAAATATTTAGGTGATTCTACTTTATTATTATTATTATTCCCTGCAGACATTGTTTTCATTTCGGCTCTTGCACTTTTAAATTTTTTATTTTAATTCATTTATTTTTTTATATTTTTAAATAGTCTATATTTTTGTCCATGTTTATATATATATATACTCTTAGTTTTAGTTTTTGATTTTTATTATTTTCTCTTTTGTTGGGTAGTATTTTTTTTAAAAAATAGTTCTTAAATTTTAGTTTGTGTATGTGATCATTTGAAAATTAATATTTCCTATTTTTTTCCTTTCTTATTTTTTTTTGTTTTTTTAATTATTTTTATTTAATCTTCAAGTCAAATGATTTTTTTAAAGCTAATAATATTTATTTATTTTTTTGTCATTTATTTTTTATTTATTTGTGTGCTCTTTTGTTTAAGTTTTTAGGGTTTTTTTATTCTTCGATAACATTTTATTTTCCCATTATTTACGCAGTAATAATAATTTTTTTTATTGCTTCCTTTTTTGTTAAAGTTTTCCATTTATTTTGTCTTTGTGATCATTTGAAAATTGATATTTTTTTATTTTTCCCCTTTATTCTTTATTTTTTGTTTTAAATTTTAATTATTCTTGAAGTCAGATGATTTTTTTAAGCTAATAATATATTTTTTTTGTCATTTATTTTATTTTTTGATGTTGTTGTTGTTAAAAATTAACTTTTATGACTTTTTTATGTATGATATTTCAGATCTAATATCACGTAAACAAAAAAATACGAAGTCACACATAGATAAAACAAGTGGAAAAATGGACCAAATTATCTATAGTGAAAAAATATACGAGCAACTACCCTGGGCTTCGCCGCAGCTAGAACTAAATTTTTTAATATGTAAAATAATATTCATAGTCCTAAATTTTTTATTATGCTATACATCTAAGAGAAATAATAAACCTACAAACCTTTTGATCATTTAGTTTTTTTAGATATTTATTTTATTATGGATAAGACGTTTAAAATAATGATAATGATTATTTTAAAGGTATTTTTTTCTTAAAAATATTTGAGGCTAATCATATATTTTGATATTTATTTAATATTAACACCTTCAAATATATATAAAAAAATGAACTATTTTTTTTTATAAATCTCAAATTAATTTAATCTTAGTGTTCTGAAATAATATGAAGAATAAATCTTAAAAATATTATTGAGTTTTTTTATAACAATAATGATGGTGGCAGCGATAGTATTGTCAATAATAATATATTAATTATTTACAATAATGGTTATAATGACATGTATAATAATTGTGACAATTTAACAATCATGACAATAACAATGAGAATAATAATCGAAATAATTCATCAGTCGATGTTGTTTTTTTGTTAAAAATTGACTTTTGCAGCTTTTTTTTTTAAAATAATTTATGTTTTTTAAATAAAAATCACTTTAAACTATAAATATATCAAGTCACATATAAACAAAACAAATGCAAAAAAAAAAAAACACAAAGATAACAAATCATTAACAACAAAAAAATTGCTATGCATGCATAAGAGAGAGTTTCACTCTTATTTCACGTCAACAAAGCTAAACCTACTCTGTTTTTTTTATCGCAAACTGCTTTTAATACAAAGAGAAATTACAATAAAAATTAAAAGTAAAAAATAAAAGGATAGATATATAAATACAAACAAAAAATTAAGAACTATCCTAGAAAGCTTGAAAAAATAAAAGGGATCAAAACTAAACAAAAACAAATAAAGAATAGGAAACGAGATACAAAACAAAAAATTATATATGTTAAAACGAGACAAAACAAATATCTCGTTGCGGCGGAGCGCAAGCCAATGGCTCGTATAAACCTAGAAATGGTAGGTCTTGTAGCTAGCAAAACTCATTTATGTTTAGGCTCAATGTTGGGTTAGACTTATAAATATTAGATTTGATAGCTCATCAAACTCATATATGTCTGGACTTAGCACTAGACCGAGTCCAGAGATGGTGGGTCGAAGAGCTTGCTAGACCCATGTATATCTAGGCTTAGCGTTTGGTTGAGCCTATGAATAATGGGCTCAATAGTACGTCAGACTCACATGCATATGGAATTAGTGACTTATCCCTAGGATACTGAGTAACCATCCTACCTTTGGTATTTTTTAGAAAAAAGGATCTAAGTAATACACAAAACATATTGATCCATTAGTAGTCCTCCAAGTATTTGTGCATTCAATACGCAAAGATTTTGCAAGTTTTTGTAAATAGTAAATGAGAGTTTGTTTACCTTCTCAACGTTAAGAGCAAGTCCAAGGGTAGGAGGCATTGTTAAGAGGCAAATGATAGAAATGGCTTTTTGAATAGTGTAAAAATGGCTCTTGAGGTAATGTGGTCTCCAATGGTAAGAGCCATTTTTAAGAGCCATTTTTTGAAATTTATTTTGAATAAAATTTAATTATTTTGTATATAGTGTAATTATACAATTCATTACACAATTAATATAAGTAAGTTATATAATTAAATAATTATTTTTGAGAAACCCGCTAACAATAAAATTATTGTTTCTTTAAAAAAAATGAATTTAATTATAATAAAAAGATCAAGAATATTAGAAAAAGTACAAATAAAAGTTAACACATTAACAAATAATCAATAAGTTCTTACATAATCAATTAAAAGACATTCAATTACACATAATTAAATGAAATTAACTACATAATTAACTGGACCTCCTTTTTGCTAGAATTTCCATCATTTTTTCTTCAAAATATTCTGCAACCATTGGATTCATTGTAGAAGTATCCATCTTCAGAATCTCCATTTCGTGTTTCTCTTGCTTTTGTTTAAGCAATTCGGCATTTTGCTCCAACATGATTTGTCTGTCTTTGTTTTTTTTTTCCTCAATGTCAACAAAGGTTTCATTCAATTGCTGTAACCTAGTTGATACACTTGTCTCCCCAACTTTCTCTTTTCCTTGTCTGCGTCTAAGTTGTTCCTTTGCAGCTTTCTGACCAATTGGTCTATTTTGGTAAACAAATGTATCACTGTCTTCTCCTAAAAAAACAGAATCAGCGGTTGATGGAGTTGAAGTAGCTGGACTTGCGTTTCCATGATTTTTTTGTTTCTTGTTTGACTTCTGATGAAGACTTGCACGTTCAAATTGCCATTTGGGTTCTTTTTTCAAGATAACCCAACAATGTTCCAGATGAAATCGTTTGCCAACGACTGAAGCATACATTTGTCGAGCATCATTAAGCTGGAAAAACAAATTCAATAAATGAAACTATGTTACATAATAAATATGTTAAACAACTTATTTAATATGTAAATGTTGGAAATAAAACATTACCCTTGATTCTTCAGTCGTTCCACTCTGTTGACGGTTTTCAATTTGGGTAACAAACCCAACAAATTTTGCAACTTCTCTATTTATTTCTTGCCATCTATTTGAGATGCTTATTTGGGAACGATTATTCAGGTTCCCTCCATTCTCTACAAAGCACGCATGTACTCGAGCCCAAAATTGTCTAGTTTGTTGATCAACTCCCGTGATTGGATCTTTGCTAGTATTTAACCACGCAGATACAAGTAAACAATCTTCTTCCGGTGAGAAGTTTTTACTTCTTTGTGATTTTCTAGTTATATGAACATTAAAATCACTTTGTTGAGAATCAAATTGTTCAGACGCACTTATAGGAGAGTTAGGGAATGAATTTCGCACATTTGAGTCCATCTGCATAAAAAATACATTGTCTTATTGCTCTTGTCGATCTAACTGGAATTTTATTACAGTATTAATAAAACTAATAAAAATATCTATTTACGAATAAATGCACACCATTTCTAAACACAAAATTTACACAGTTTAAACATCTAACAGTAAATTTAAAACATGTAACTAAGCTAATTGATTCACAAATTAGTAATTTATCAATTTCGCATAATTATTTTTTTACTACATATTATTATTAATGACCTCCTTATATTTTCTTAAATATTATTATTAATTACCTCCACAACAATTCTAAATACAAAATTTACACAATATTTAAATCTAACAATACATTTAAAACATGTAATTAATCTAATTGATCAAAAAATTCATAATTTATTAATTTCATAATTAATCAAAAATATTATTTTTTTTACTAAATATTATTACCCACCCACACACACACACACACACACACACACACACACACACACGAAACCCTACCTATTTCTACCCATTTCATTTCATGCGCCGCTCACCATCATCCCTGTCACTCGTCCCTCTCCCTCTCGGCATTTCATTTCCAGGCGCCAAATAAAAAACGCAATCGTCCCTCGTCCCTCTCCCTCTCTCGGCCATCGTCCCTCGTCCCTCTCCCTCTCGGCCATGTCCCTCTCCCATGGCCATCTCGCCTCCGTCCCTCTCCCATGGCCATCTCGCCTCCGTCCCTCTCCCTCTTGGCCATCTGGCCGCTGTCCCTCTCCCTCTCCCTCTACTCTTTCCCCCCCGATTATTCAGGCTCCCTCTCAAATAAAACCTACTTGAACAAAAACAAATAGATTAAGTTAGAAAACAAACCGATGAGATGCAGTGGGCAGAAGATTTGACACGAAGTGAAGATGCAGCTCGTTGGATTTGTGGTATTTTTTTTGATTTTCCTTGTTTGAGTTTGTTGTACAGTAATTGTTCTTGCAATTTTTCAATCAATTGGTTTGCTGTGGGTATGTTGGTTTGTTGTGTTGATTTTGCTTGTGCTTGGCTGTGTTGATTTTGCTTGTTCAGAGCAGTTTTTATTGTTAAATTGCCAACGGACACTTCTCAACGGTAACATTTTGGTTTTGCCTCCCCGGCCAAAACCTGTGGGGATGGCTGCCGAAAATGGAAGAGGCATTTTGCCTCTTCATTTGCCTCTCCCCGTTGGAGTGACAAATTGAACAAAAAAAGCCAATTTTTGCCTTTGGCTCCCGGGATAGCTCTCCCGTTGGACTTGCCCTAAGAGTATTGAAGAAACCTAAAACCTATTTTAACTTTTCTTTTACTTTCATTTTCTAAGAAACCTACTCTATTGAAGAAACCTAAAACCATATTTGCTCTAATCCAAGAGGAGAAAACCCATTTCAAACATGAAGATGTCAGCTGTAGACGTTGAGTGCCTTGTTAGGGGAGTTCGACCGGACGCTGTATTGGCTCAGGTGGGTCATTCGGCGTTGGTTGATGATATTCAATCTGAAGAGAGTGAACTGGGAAATATTGTTGATGAGCTAGTTCCGACTTCGTCATTTGGAGTGATTAAAAGAAGCTTTTTAGAAAAGATTAATAAGGAAAAGTATGAAGATGTGGCTGGCAACTTGGTTTTGAGAGAAATATTTGGGACTAGTTTTCACGGGCATATCTTGGCTGCCAGGAGGGTGGCCAAGGAGGTTGGTTCATCTTTTTTGGTGCTGGAAACATCGTTTATTGATACTGCTATCGAGTGAAGTTGACACAGGAAGCAAATTTCATGCTTTTGTTAGTAGTTTAGTGCCACAGAGAGTGGGTTCTATTTCTTTGCAAAGTTCAAAGAGGATTAGTCTTGATGATAATGTTCAGTCACGGATGGTGAAGTTGTTATCTCCTTATATGGACGTGTCAATGTGGAAGTTGAGTCCATCAAGTTCTGTTTTAGAGTCAGGATTAAAAGAAACTCAGCCAGTAAACACTTTCCAAGCGCCAACATTTGCCCAATCTGTTTATCCATTACTCCTAGATCTACATAATATATTTATTGATCTCCCATCCATTGGGAGGGCTTTAGCCTTTGCACAGAAAATGCTAGATGATGTAAACAGGGGGGAAGCTGTGGATACCCAAATTATATCTGAAGTGCACACCTTCCGAGTTGCTGTTGAGGGGCTGAGAATTGCCCTTAACAGTGTCGGTCGATTGCCCGTTAAAGAAGTGGGGAAGCCCAACAAGACTAAGGTTGAGTTTTCAGAGCTTCAGGTTCAGGACAAGTCATATGCACTAATTGCACAGGCCCTTCAAAGCCAGACTAGGAAGTTCAAGACTATAGTAGCTGTGGTGGATGCTAGTGGGTTAGCAGGTATTAGGAAACATTGGAACACTCCTGTTCCTCCAGAAGTGAAGGACTTGGTTGGGAAGCTTGTCACTAATTGTGAAAGTGATGGAGAAACTCCTAATCATGATGAAAAGAGACGGCTACTTTCTAACAAACCTATGGTGGCAGTTGGAGCAGGGGCAACAGCAATTTTTGGAGCTTCATATGTTTCTAAAGTAGTTCATGCATCGACATTCATGAAGGTTGCTACATTTAAATTTCCTACTTCCCTTAAGCTTTTGCTGATCCAAACTCAAAAGATAATGGCAATATCTATGGGCAAGACTCTTGGTCCAACAAAACTGCTGGCCCCTGGACTGGTCAATTCTGGAGCCAATGCAACATCTGCCTTGAAAGCAGCTGCTTCTGCTGAGAAAATCCGGACAGTGGTCCACAGTGTTATAGCCTCTGCGGAGAAAACCAGTTTCTCAACTATGAGAACAGCTTTCTTTGAAATAATGAGACAACGGCAGGTGCAATCTATTGGTGTCCTACCTTGGGCAACATTTGGTTGCAGTGTTGGAACTTGCTCAGCGTTGCTCATGTATGGAGATGGGATTGAATGTGCTGTTGAATCTCTTCCAGCAGCCCCGTCAATTGCCAGTTTGGGTCGTGGGATTCAAAGTTTGCACCAGGCATCTCAAGTAGTTGGGCAGACAGATGGCACCAGAATACAAAAATCTATAGAGTCCTTGATGAACAGGTTGAGGAAAGTAAAGATGCAATAAAGTAGGACTTGCTGTTAGTTTTTTTATGAATTGATTGTGTTTTGTGTGGTTTGATTGCAGGTTGATTTATTTGAGAGGTGAAGGCTTTGTGAAAGCTGGGAACGTAAATTGCAGAGAAGAGATAAGAATCTGTTTTCTTGTATATTGCCTTACTTGTGTTTGATACAATGCTCACTTATATAGTTTGAGCAAACATGCATTTCACATGCTCTGTAACTAACTATCCACACAGGTCAGATTAAACTTCTCTTCTTAGTCTGTTACAACTGATTTAACAGCCAATTAATGACAGCTAAGCATATACACACACTGCCTCTTCTTCTTTGTGATGACAGTTCATGGTCTGCCTTATTCTTCACTTTTGTGTTGAGTTTGCTTTGTGTCCACGTAAGCAGCTTAACAATCAACACTTGCATCATTTATGTTGTTGTATACAAGCTGATACTGCTCAAAAGTTATTTGGAATTTAGAGAAATCTGCTGTATATAAATAGAAAGCAGGAGAGGTGATTTGTACTGTCATGGATGTTGATATCTGTCTCTATTTAAAGTCAATTTTCTGATGGCTTCTTTACCATGCTGCCTGTTAAAAAAATTACAATTGTTTCTTGTCCCTGCTTCCCTCTCCCTTGATCTCTATGTTTAACTCCATTTGACAATACCCCCTCTCTTTTGTTACCTATGATAGGTTTTACTTTAGATAGCGACATAGCATTGTTAATTCTGATGTAGTGGAGAATAGTTTTCTTTGCTCTCAGGCAATGGCTGTTATTTCTATGAATAACAGGCTGCTATTTCTATGAATAACAGGCTGCTTGCTTAATGCTCTTCATTGATTTCACAGTCATTGATTCCATCCTCTCTATTGTTTGTGTAATTTAAATCATAATTGAAAGTTTTTGAATCCTATGATGAAGCCAAGCATATTTGTTACTAGTTATTTTGGGATGCTAGGAAATTCTGCAAGTTATGCGGACTTTTCTTGGGCCATCTGACAGATGTAATTTTTCTTTTGTGCTTATAGTCATTTACTTGGGGATGGCTACAACTCTGTATAACTGTGGTTTAGGCAATATGGACATTATTTGAGGTTCTGTCATGTTCTTGCCATTTCTTATATTTTAATCAAATAATATAACATTCAAATATCTCATAATAATATGAATCTAAACTCTAGACTTAGAAGGAAAATCAAAATTTAAAATTATAAGAAAACACTTAAATATAAGGTAAAATATAAAAAATTTAAGTTGAAAACTCTTCTTTCACCTCTCTTTTTTTTATAATGAATTTTGGAAGCTAAAAGGTTAAAGAATTAATTCTTATCATTATCAATTTTTACTTAGTTGCAATAAATCAATAAAATCTGGAAAAAACCAAGAGTTCTTTGAGATTAATTTCTTCATCTATAACTTGTTTAAATCATGTTAATAGAGCATATTAAGGTCAAAGCATAACAACACTTTGTTCTAAGTTTTTTTTTCTTCTATCAAATCTTTTATCAATAAGTTATATTTACATGATATTTTTATAATAATAAAAATCAAATATATTTAATAACCATGATAAACTTTCAAAATAAATAATGAATAAAAATTAGTTGAGCATGCAACTTAAGTGTCTGTTTGGGATTGTAGTTGCAGTTGTTTTTGAAAGTGTTTTTTCGTTCAGAAATGTATTAAAATGATTTTTAATTGAAAGTAAAAAATAAAAATAAAACGCAGTTAAAACGCAGTGTTAAACACTAAGACCTTATCCCATCTGAAGGACCTTATCCTATCCAAAGTCAACACTCATTTAAAGCTTTACATGTGTAAGATACCCTCCGAAGCAACCCTTGGGTTTGCGACAGAATTTGAGCTCGTCCGCTTCTGTTCAGTGGTCCACCACTCTTGGTTATTTCTGGTCACGAAGGTTGTGCCTTGCAACAATCCATCATGTTGTGTGTTGTCACGAAAGCATTTTATACTTGAGTACAATTTGATATCTGATTTATTTTGATTTTGATTTGTTTTTGAATCTCAGTAATGAGTTAATAATTTTTAATATGCATGAAAAATATTATAATATTTAAATTGTTCATACACATTGGATTATGCTTGTTAAGAATATATATGTTAATTATTATTTTTTGTTACGATAAAATATAATTAATTATTAGATCTAAATTCTAGATATGAGTCAATATACACTTTTGAATTGATAGCTGCTCATTTGATTAATGTCATGAGTTGAGTCTTATGAAATGAATATGTTTGTTTGATTATAATATAAATTTAACGTATGTCAGTTAAAATATCTATACTAATATGGTAGTGTTAGTCTTTCTGCACATCACATCTGAAATCCTAGTTGGTTGGGGGAGTCATCAACCTGTGTGGACTGATTATCTCACAGTATAGAGCTTCATGCTCAATGTATTTTGATTTTTTGACGAGCTATACCTTATAATATCTTGTTATGACCTATTTGAGAAACCTTTATGAAAAAACTTAAAGTCACATTCAAAAATATATTTTTCATTGTTGTATTATCTTGTGTATATATATTGAATGTTATTTACTCATTGAGTTGTTGAACCCACCTTCTTATTATTTATCATTTTCAGGCTTATAGCTTGTTTGTAGGTCATATTTGTTGTACTCTCTAAACTTGGTCTTTTGGTTCCAATTGATATTTTTTTTCTTATGTCTAGTTAGTGTTCCACAATCATAAAAGTTTATATTTAACTCTTGTATTAAGACAATCAAATTATATTAAGAAATTAATTTTATCATTAATATTGCGTTGAACTCTGATTAACTTATTTAAAAGATAAGTTTGTATGTAAGTTTGGTTTAGCATATGTATGGAACTTTGAAGGAGGATCGTGTCTATGTGTTAGTTATGGATCCAGAAATTGGGTCATGATAGTATCATTATCAACTTATGCTTAGCTACAATAAATCAAGAATAAAATCCGGAAAAAAACCAAGAGTTTTTTAAGATTAATGTTTCATTCATTTATAATTTGTTTAAATCATGTTAACAAAATAAATTTCCTAACACCAAGCATAACAACACACTTTTTTTTTTAAACTTTGGTTCTTCAATTTAGTTTTCAATTGATATCTCTTTTCTTTAATTAGTCTAACTATTTTTTAAATAGTAATTAATCTACCTCAAAAGAATTATTGTAATTTGTTTTAAGTCTTTTTTTCTTCTATTAAATCTTTAATCAATAAGTTATATTTACATGATATATTTATAATAATAAAAATCAAACATATTTAATAACCATGATAAACTTTAAAATAAAATAAATAAAAATTAGTGAGCTTCATCTAAGCCACCAATCTAGTCTTACCTCTAAACATCCCATCCCATCCCATCCGAAGCCACAAACTGTTGAAGACAGTGCTCTTAATTACCAAAATAAAATACTGTGCACAAGCAATTACTATTGTGCTTCTCAATGTCTAGCATTTATTACATAACGGGATTATTCCCGTTATTGTTCTTTTTGCAAGCTTAGCTGCTACTTTTCCATTGTATATATCCTCTACTGTAACTACAACAAACTTATGACAAAAATAATATAACATTGCTGTAATTCCAGCAATCATCCTTTATTCCAGAACTCACGTTCTTCATTACAAATACTTATCAAATTCTTCATGGTATCAGAGCTGTGATCCTACAGCCTTGCTCTGCATTTTTTTTTCTTTGTTTTGTTTATTGCTGTCTGTTAAGCATGGATTCACAAGAATCAACAGACAAACAAAAGGGAGTAGCTGTCAATTACACAAGCATCGACAGTGATGCAAATCCATCTCAAAAAATGACTACAGTTTTGCTCAATGGATTTAACTACTTACCGTGGTCAAGAGCAGTGACAATTGCTCTTGGAGGTCGATCACGGCTTGGATTCATCAACGGCAAAGAACCATCCCCTGACAGCAACTCCCCTGAATTTGAACAGTGGCTAGCCAAAGATCAAATGGTGATGTCGTGGATGTTAAATTCAATGGACCGCAATCTTGCCGAGATGTTCAGCTACTACCAATCATCCCTGGAACTTTGGGAAGCCGTGAGAGAGATGTATGGCAACCAAAACAATTCCGCTCGCATATTCCAAATTCAGCAAGACATCACCAGCATTCATCAAAACGGTCAGCCTTTTGTCCAATTGTTGAGTAAACTTAAAAGCTTGTGGAACGAATTAGAAATTTACAGACCTCATTCAATCGACCCAACTGTGCTCCGCAATCGCAAGGAAGAAGACCAAATTTTCCAGTTGCTGGCTAGTTTGGGACCGGAATTTGAAGACTTAAGAAGCCACATCTTGATGAATGATGAACTCCCCACCTTGAAAGGTGTATGTGCAACAATCCAACGTGAAGAAATTCGACGCAAGGTAATGCCCCGAGAACACCCATTGAAATTCGTTGATACCCATGCTTGTGTTGCCCAACAATTTGCAGACAAAGGGAGCTTCAAATTGGCAGAAACAAGAGATGCCCAGCACTCTGCAGAGAGGGGATTCTTCAAAGGTAAGCGTCCTAACCTCAAATGTTCTTACTGCAACTCAATTGGTCACTCAATCGATCGGTGCTGGAGCCGATACCCGGAATTAAAACAAAATCGCCCGAATGCCCATCACAAGAAATTTGTGAAATACAAGGCTAATATGGCTGCTACAGAACCCATGTACTCTAATCCCATGTCATTGCTAAATGAATTTGCAAGTTTTTTGCAAGACAAGAGAAATTTGGGAGAAGATGGGAGAAATTTTGGGAGAGACGCGAGAGACGCGTCTTCGGCTGAAGGTGCCAATGCTCTGTTGAGCAATTTCCACGGTTTATCAACCCGTGACGTGGCGGGTCATGTGCCACGTGGCAATGCAGCTTATGGTGTGGCTGCTGGTGTGGCGGCTGACGTGGCTGGAACTTCAACACGTGGAAATTCAGCTTTTTTGAGCAATTTTGGTGGGTTTTCCACCCGTGATTTTACTGGTACTTCAAACCGTGAGGATGCGGAAAATTTTGAAGGTATTTATATTGCTCTTTTAACTGCCTTAGAGTTAAGTAAATTTCATGATTTATGGGTTGTGGATTCAGGTGCTAGTGATCACATGACACCTAATTTAAACAAAATTCATGATTATAACCCGTTCCCGATACCATCTTTTGTCTCAATTGCAAATGGATCTACTGCAGAAGTAGAAGGCAAGGGAAAAATTAAAATTGCGTCAAAAAATATTAATTCTGATATTTTATATGTGCCTTCATTTCCAGTTCAATTATTATCAGTTCGAAGGTTAACTATTTCTCTTAATTGTGATGTAATATTTACTCCGTTTAAGGTGATTTTTCAGGACCATCACACCAAACAGAAGATTGGTGAAGGATTTTATTTGAATGGCCTCTATTTTTTCTGTGATTCCGAAGTTTCTAAAGGATTCCAAGCTGTTTATTCTCCAATCAATGATCATCAGTTGTGGCATTTTCGTCTGGGACATGCATCAGATTACGTCATCTCAAAAATAAAACCACATTTGTCAAAAAGAACATTTGATTGTGAGACATGTCATTTTTCCAAATCAAGTAGACTTCCATTTAAATTATCTATGTCCAAAGCATCTCAGGCTTTTGATCTTATTCATTCAGATGTATGGGGACCTTTTTCAATTTCAATTGATGGTTTTAAGTATTTTGTTACATTTATTGATGATTTTTCAAGAGTTACATGGTTATATTTATTAAAATCAAAAACTGAAGTATTTAATTGTTTTAAAGATTTTCACACACTAGTTTCTACCCAATTTTCCACACACATTAAAATTTTTCGATCTGACAATGGCTCGGAATTTACATCTCATGCTATGGAAAATTATTTAATTTCTAATGGAATTCTCCATCAAACTAGTTGTGTTAATACTCCCCAACAAAATGGAATTGCTGAACGCAAAAATCGGGATTTATTGGAAAAAACTAGAGCCATAATGCTTCACATGAATGTTCCGAAAAATTTTTGGTCCTATGGAGTTCTTACTGCCACCTACATTATTAACCGCTTACCCAGTCAAGTACTGGATTTTCAGTGTCCTCTTGAAATTTTGCAGGGTAAAATTCCCAATACCTCGCACTTGAAGATTTTTGGGTGTCAATGTTTTGTTCACCTACACTCAAATCAACGTGACAAACTTGACCCGCGAGCTTCCAAATGTATTTTCTTAGGATACTCTCATACCAAGAAGGGGTACAAATGTTATGATAACATCAGCCAGAAGCTTTATGTCAGCCGGGATGTTAAATTTGTTGAAACCTCCTCATATTTCACTGATTCAACTCAGGGGGAGTCCTTGGAAGACTTAGTCCCTCTTCCCAGGGCAGAGATTTGCAACATCGACTCACCTAGTCCCACTAGGTCGATTATTCCAACGGTAATTCCGGTAGACGATCCTCCATCTCCTATCATTCCTCTCGACCCGATGTCTCCAAATTTGCCAGATGAAGCGCCAGCTCCAAGACGCAATCCTCCAAGAACTCGACAGTGCCCCTCCAAATTTCAAGATTATTCTGCTTATGCAGTCAGGTATCCTGTCTCAAATTATTTGGATTACTCAAAATTATCACCATCGTATTCTGCTTTTTTGTCAGCACTTTCCAATGATCATGAGCCTAAAAATTTCACCGAAGCTCAATCTCACCTGGTATGGCGAAAAGCTATGGAGGAGGAACTAACCGCACTAGCTGACAATAACACTTGGAGCCTAGTTTCCCTTCCAAAAGGTAAACACGCAGTTGGCAGTCGATGGATCTACAAGACCAAATTCAACTCAGATGGATCTGTTAATCGCTATAAAGCACGCCTTGTGGCTCAAGGGTATACCCAAGAATTTGGTGTTGATTACAAGGAGACGTTTGCTCCTGTTGCCAAAATGACCACGGTACGAGTTCTTTTATCTGTTTCTGTCAATAATGGCTGGTTCTTATCGCAAATGGACGTAAAAAATGCCTTTTTACACGGAGATCTTGAAGAAGAAGTATTTATGAAGCTTCCTCCTGGCCACTCGCTAAGTTCCACTCCTAATTTGGTATGTAAACTTCATAAATCTATTTATGGGCTAAAGCAAAGTCCTCGCGCATGGCATGCAAAACTTAGTGGAGCCCTTGCTACATTAGGGTTTACAAAAAGTTCTGCAGATTCGTCTTTATATATTCGGTTTAACAATGATGATAAATTGATGGTCCTTATTTATGTCGATGATTTAATTATCTCAGGCAATAATATTGAATCTATTTCTACATTGAAGACAACTCTTCAACAATTATTTCCGATTACAGATCTTGGTCCCTTAAAATATTTTCTTGGGATTGAAATGGCCTCATCTAAGAAAGGTTTTTTTCTTAATCAGCGTAAGTACACTCTTGATGTGCTTCAAGACGCAGGTATGCTTTCAACTAAACCTTCCGCTACTCCTGTTGATAGTAAACTCAAATTATCTCTTGCAGGTCCGGCTCTTCCCTCGCCTAAATATTATCAACAACTTGTGGGCAAACTCATCTATCTGACGATTACCCGTCCGGACATTACCTACGCTGTCAGTCTTGTCAGCCAGTTCATGCATGCTCCAACCATTCATCATCTCAGCATGGTCAAGCGCATTTTGCGATATTTAAAAGGAACTATTGGCCGCGGAATTGTCATGACTAGAAACAACCATACCAATGTCATGGGCTATACCGACTCTGATTGGGCTGGAAATCAACTTGATCGGCGCTCGACTACTGGATATTGCATGTTTGTTGGAGGAAATCTTGTATCTTGGAAGAGCAAAAAACAGCATGTTGTCGCTCGCTCCAGTGCGGAAGCTGAATACCGTGCCATGGCGGCTGCAGCTTGTGAACTTGTGTGGCTTCGAGGTCTCCTAACCGATATGGGTTGTGCATCGGTCAGTCCGATGGGTCTTTTTTGCGACAATCAAGCTGCCATGCACATTGCCAAGAATCCGGTGTTTCACGAACGAACTAAACACATCGAAGTTGATTGTCATTTTATTCGTCAACAAGTTCAATCTAACAACATCACTACGCATTATGTGCGCACCAGTGATCAACTTGCTGATGTGTTTACCAAAGCCGTGCCTTCATCATAGTTTCATCGTCTATTATGCAAGCTTGGATCTATAAACCCTCTTGATCCAGCTTGAGGGGGAGTGTTGAAGACAGTGCTCTTAATTACCAAAATAAAATACTGTGCACAAGCAATTACTATTGTGCTTCTCAATGTCTAGCATTTATTACATAACGGGATTATTCCCGTTATTGTTCTTTTTGCAAGCTTAGCTGCTACTTTTCCATTGTATATATCCTCTACTGTAACTACAACAAACTTATGACAAAAATAATATAACATTGCTGTAATTCCAGCAATCATCCTTTATTCCAGAACTCACGTTCTTCATTACAAATACTTATCAAATTCTTCACAAACTCATTTAAAGCAATCACGACAGAATATGAGCTCCCTCGTTTCTGTTCATTGGTTCTCGAGCCAGACATCGAAGTATCACTTTCCTTCGATGTTGAAAACTGAGCTTTTCCCCCATGCACGCTCGAGTCAATGACGAAGAACAGTCAATCACGTTGTGTGTTGTCAGGAAAGGTGTGAATGAGATGAGGTTTTAGCAGTAACAAATTTTCCAGCCATGATTTTAGCTGTGTAAGAGAATGAGAGAAGTTAGAAAATGTGCGAACGTACTCAGCCTGTCATCAATTACCAAGATCGTATCCTTGCAAAGTAAGATTAATAATCCTTCAATGAAATATAAGATCATATGTCATAAGGCTGTTAATTTCATTCTAGTAAGCATTTATTTTTTATTATTAAAACAATATATTTCAATTCTAGAATGTTTTGGTGTACCATTTTGGGATCTTGTACTATATATATATATATAAAATTTTAATTTTAATTCAACATACATCATTCACATAAAAATATATTAAAAAATGCCAAATATATTAAGAAAGTAAATTGTACAATTTATGATAAAAAAAGCGTGAATAAAAATCTTCATCATTAACATAACAATAACGTTTGAAAGTTTAAGTTCCTTGTACTTATTTTTTTCTTCTAATACAATTTGCACTGGTTCTCTTAGGGACAGTACTGGAGCTAAAAGGATCAGGAGGCTTTGTTAAGTTTTCTCCTTCCCCTTCAAGCATCTGGACAACAGTTTTCATGGAAGGACGCTCTGCTGGGTTCCACTGAATACACCATAGTCCCACAATTGCTAGTTTCTTTGCAGTTTTAGCATCTTCTTCTCCATCAATATGAAACCGCAGGTCTTCTTCTGTTTCTAAGAGATTATAAATCCATTCCGGGAAGTATATCTGCTCTCCATTTTCTGCTGTGTCATCCACGTTCTTCCTTCCCCCGACCATTTCCAACACCAACATACCAAAGCTGTAAACATCTGATTTAGAGGAAACATTCCCGAAGTTCCTGGAGAACACTTCTGGGGCAATGTAGCCGACAGTCCCCCTAGCAGTCGTCATGGAAATAGCACTTTTATCCCTGGAGCACAGCTTGGCCATCCCAAAATCGGAGATTTTGGGATTGAATTCGTTGTCGAGCAGGATATTCTGTGGTTTGATATCAAAATGGAGGATTCTTTGATCACACCCCTGGTGAAGATATTCAATCCCTTTGGCTATGCCTAGAGCAACACGATTCAACCTTTCCCAGCCAAGGAAATGGTTCCTTGAGTCTGCTGAGGATATGAACTTCTGTAATGAATCATTTGGCAAGTAGTCATAAACAAGAGCTCGCCTAAATCCATCAGCACAGAAACCGATCAAGCGAACCACATTGACATGGTGAATCCTTGTTGAATTTTGAATAAAATCTGGAGAATTTGAACAAACACGTACTGTAGCAATTTGTACGGACGAATGCCAAAAATCCTGAAGAACAGTTACTGTAGAGATCGAATTTCTGGGTAAGTGAATTTTTCCAGAATTGAAGGGAAAATTCCCAGAAATAAAGAACTGTGTTGTACTCTGTAATTTTAGTCAAAGAACGTGAACATGGGCAGAATTTCGTCATGGTTACTGCCATCCCATTAGCTTTATTTATATAGGAATCAAAAATTACAACGGCTATAAAATTCAACATTCGGTTACAATTTCCTATTTGATAATGTGTTGACCATAAACTGAAATTAACTCAAAACGTTGACTCAGAACACTTATACAAACTTATTACAACAAGAATTCAATCATAACAATTGATTCTTCAATCTTCAATTCTTCAATCTTCAATTCTCCTGTGTCGGCTCACTTTGTCAGCTTCTGTGGCAGGTCTGGAATCATCCTCAGATTTCAACAATCCTCGCCATCGTTCCCACTTCGTTGATGAACTCCTCCCCTTCTCCGATGGAATTATTCAGGAGCTTCACAGCTACAGCAATTTCATTGCTTAGCGTTCCTTTAAACACGGTGCCATAAGCTCCTTGGCCCAATTCATCCCTGAATTGATTTGTGATCCTCTTGAGATCAGCATAGGAGAACCTGGTGGGATTCAGTGTTCTGTAATCATCCAAAAACACCTCAACCCTGGCTTGATATTCTCTGTGTGTTTTATCGTTGCTGTAGGCGCGGTAGAGGGCAATAATCACCATAGCAAAAAGGGGTAATCCTAAAATCACACCTGCATATCAACATTCCGAGTCAGAAAACTCTGTGTTTTTCCCCGCGAAGTAATGTATTGAACCGAGTGTAAGAATCGAGATGGAGACTTGAGCACGCTACTAACCAGTAATCAGCAGCTTTCGTCTCACACCTGTAAAGGATTGAATAGTTGTTCAAATGCCAATTATTAATTTGCAAGGCGCAAGAAACATAAAAGAAAATGAAAGAAAGAAAGAAAAACATGCCTTTACTGTGCTTGAGAAAGCCATAGCATTCAGCTTCAGAAGATCCACAAGTTGGATTGAACCAAGAAATAGTAAGACGGTAATTTTCTTCGCGCAACATACCATATGGAAATCCATGAATGTTGTACATCTTGGTACAAGATAATAAATCAGAGTCACTAATGGTATCATATGATTCAACGGCATAAACGTCATGGTTAAAAGCACTCAGACATGGGATTTTAACCGAGTACGTAAACCTCTTCTCATTAGGAGAACAATTGAAGAAGGTCCAATCATGCAGCCAATCATTCTTAATTTGAAAGTGAGAAGCCCCTAAACTGAAGTTTAAACGTTTCCTTGGAAAGCAACCAAGAGGATCCCTTGCATAAACAAGTCGAAGTCTGTAGTCAATTTCTTCTATGTGGAGACTCACTCCAGTTGGCAGCTCCAGCACTGTACTGTTGTCATCGGAGCAGGATAGATCAAACCCAGGATAGCCACAGTGGTCTGGTTGTTCGTCCTTGATTCGGAAAGGAAATCGGATGTCGGGGCCACCGTTTCCACATGATCCTGTGCAGTTCAAGCCTGCTCCATGGCCGGCTACGAAGACAACGAACAAGACGTAGAACAGACACGCAACCATTTCTGATGAATAATTCGTCCTCTCCTCACTCCTCTTAAGATTTTATCTGTACGCGCTGATATGGCTTTGGCCTTTCAGAAAACTCGTTTAGTCCTTAGATGGGCGAGTACTTTACACTGTAGTACACGCATCCTTGAATGAGAATACATTTACTACGTTTTTGATATTTTCTACATTGAGTTTGCAGATTTTTTTTAAAATAATAATCATTGACTCTATTTCAACTATAAAATAAAATACTTTAAAAATTATTTTAAATTAGAGGAGGTTCATCATTGACTCGAGGTTGCAGGGGGTCAAAAGTCTTGCTATGGGAAGCTTCGAGTGATGGACCAATTACTTACGTGTCTTCCTCTGAAAGGAGAAAAAAAAGGTGATTGATTGATGGATCAATAGCTCACTGTCTGCTTTGCTACCACGAAGCTGACATTTCAAAGGACAACCAGGAAATACAAAATCTGGACTGTTATCAAGGCTTGGAGAATAGATTGTGCAGAAATTGTGTATCACTTCAGCCTTCCCCATGTTTAGAGGAATGAACCTCCTCTCTGCCTGCTACATAGCCTTTCTTTCACAGCTATTATTCCTCCAGACCTGCCATTCTACCAACATCACTACTCCTTGCGCAGCTTCTTCATGCGGCAGTATCCAAAACATAAGCCACCCTTTCAGGCTAGACACTGATCCACAAAACTGCGGAAACTATAACTATACTCTGATTTGCGAGAACAATAATTCTGCAGTATTATACTTGTATTCAGGTAAATACTACGTGCAGGCAATCGACTATGGTAACTACACGATCCGAGTGGTAGATGCTGGTGTGCAAGATAATTGCTGCTCCATCCCTCGGTATTCTTTGGCACCTGATAATTTCAGTGACGGAGATCCATACAGATTGTATACCTACAAGACAGTGCTGCAGGTCGTAAATGAAGATTCCATAGACTATTGGCCCCGACGGTATCTTCCAAAACTATCACAGCCTATGTGGTGCCGTAAGTTGCAAATTCAAAATCACAAAGAATTGCAAATAGGCTGGTGCAAACTCTCTTTGCAATTGGGTTGGAATCTCTCCAAAATCAAATTGAAATTAATTCAATCAAATGATAAAATTCTCAAGTGTCTTTCACTGTTACATCCTTCTCCTTAAATAGGAATGAAAAGAAAACAAACTTAACTAGGAAAGCAACAAATTAGGAAATTAAAATAAATTCAGATAAATAAAGCAATTTAATAATTAAAGAAATTGAGTAAATGTAGACTTCTTGTAACGGTAGAATTCTCCAAGGCTTGATCGCCTCCTGTGATGAAATTGAAAGTTTCCATATCTGTCTTCATGCCACGGCAAGGTGCTGAAATATGGCAGCTGTGGTTATGTGGCAATTGTATCCATTTTTGGTATGTGCCCTGCCCCAATCGTATCCTCTTGATCATGTATCTCCTGCTGATTTGCATCAATTGCCGGCTCTCCTGAAGAACTTGACTCCGGCAAGTTATGCTGAAGGTAGGTAGTGAATAGCTGAGGGTGTAGACGTCGCAGCTCCTCTGCTTGTAGCCAAACCGAGTCTGAATTTGGCCGATTTTTCCATTGGACTAGAAACTTGTAATAGCCTCCCCGTCGAGTTGAAACAAATTGATGGTCCAGAATGGAGGCAATTTCGTCCCGTGGTGCTGTATCTTTAGGCAACTGCATGCTGGTTGTGGTGTTTGGCAGTGGTGGAGTAGAGACGTCACCCTTGAATAGAGTGAGGTCTTCGATGTTGAACACTGGACTGATCCCAAATTCAGAGGGTAATTCGACCACATATGCGTTGGTTCCCAATTTCTTAGTAATTTTAAAAGGTCCTGCTCTGCGAGCATGGAGCTTTGAAAAACTACCCGGAGGAAAACGCTCTGGTCGCAAACGGACAAGCACCATGTCACCTTCATAAAATTGACGATCTTTCCGTTTGGAATTTGCTGCATCTGCGTAAGAGTCTGCGCTGATCGTGAGACGTCGTTTGCATTCTTCATGAAGGTTATGCATATAACTGGAGAAGTCTAGAGCAGCTTCACTTGGCCTAGGTGGTAGTGGTAAAGTGTTGATATCCAAAGGGGTGTTTGGCCGAAGTCCATACACCACTTCAAATGGAGTACATCCTGTTGACCTATTAACCGAATTATTGAAGGAAAATTCTGCATGAGGAAGTGTTAAGTCCCAGCTGGTCACATGGTCTGCCACAAGGCAGCGTAATAGATTGCCTAGGCTTCGGTTGGTCACCTCGGTTTGGCCATCCGTTTGTGGGTGGAAGGCGCTAGAAAACATTAACTTGGTTCCCATCTTTGCCCATAAGGTCTTCCAAAAATAACTCATAAACTTCACATCCCTGTCCGATACTATGGACATTGGAACCCCATGTAAACGCACCACTTCTCGAACAAATAATGCTGCCACTTTAGATGCGTCAAATGTCTTATTGCAAGGGACAAAATGAGCCATCTTGGAGAAACGATCTACTATCACCATGATAGAATCATGCTGTCGGCTAGTCTTTGGCAAACCAAGGACAAAGTCCATGCTGATGTGCTGCCACGGTTTATCTGGTATAGGCAGGGGAGTATACAATCCCGCTTGTTGCTTGGTCCCTTTATTCACTTGACAAATCCTGCATCTGTCAACTATGGTGTGCACATCTCTCCGCAGCTTTGGCCAATAAAAACGATCAGCAACAATTGCAAAAGTTTTATCATAGCCAAAGTGTCCGGCCAGGCCTCCACCATGTAGTTCCGAAATGATAAATTCTCGGAAGGACCCGCGTGGTATGCACAGGCGAGACTTGAAGAATAAAAACCCATCATTTAGCATATAATCTCCCTGGTGCTGTATGTTTTGGTTGGACAATTCATTCCAAACTTTGCTGAAGTCCTCATCCCCAGAATATTCTGCTTTTAAACTGTCAAACTCCGTGACTGTCACTGAAGTTATGTGTAGCAAATGAGGTCTCCTGCTCAATGCATCCGCCACTTTATTTTCCACTCCGGCCTTGTGTCTGATGAGGAAATCAAACTGTTGCACGTAGTCCACCCATCTGGCGTGCCGAGCATTCATCTTGCTTTGTGAATTGAGGTGCTTAAGGGAGTCATGATCGGTATAGAGAATAAATTCTCTATGGATTAGATATGGCCGCCAATGTTTCAGCGTTTGCATTAACGCATAAAACTCCATATCGTAAGCCGAATACCGTTTGCGTGTGTCATTAAGCTTCTCACTAAAGAAGGCAATGGGGTGCCCTTCCTGACTCAATACACCTCCAATACCTACATGGGATGCGTCACATGCCACCTCAAAAACTTTGGAGAAGTCAGGTAACCTGAGCACGGGTGCTTCGCCCATTTTTTTCTTGATCTCCTGAAAGGCCTTGGCTGCTGCTGTACTCCACAGGAAGTTTTTCCCCTTGAGACACTCGGTAATAGGTGCCATGATAGTGCTAAAGTTCCTTATAAATCTCCGATAAAAAGTGGCCAAACCGTGGAAACTTCTGACTTCGGACATGTTACTGGGTGTAGGCCAAGTTTGAACCGCATAGACCTTGGCAGGATCAGCCTTGACTCCTTGGCTGGAAATAATAAATCCCAAGAATTTCACATTCTCCTTCATAAATGAGCACTTCTCTTTATTGATAAAGAGTTGTTCTGCCCGCAACACCCTTAACACTTGCTCAATGTGATTGATATGTTCCTGCACACTTCGGCTGAAAATTAAGATGTCATCAAAATACACCACAACAAATTTCCCTAAAAATGGTTTGAGCACCTGAGTCATAACACGCATAAACGTGCTGGGTGCGTTAGTTAGTCCGAAAGGCATGACTAACCATTCGAACAAACCATCCTTAGTCTTGAAAGCCGTCTTCCACTCGTCACCCAATCGAATCCGTATTTGATGATACCCACTCCGCAGATCAATCTTTGTAAAAACAGATGAACCGTTCAAAACATCTAACATGTCATCTAGACGTGGGATAGGAAATCTGTATTTTACCGTTATCTTGTTGATTGCTCGGCTATCCACGCACATTCTCCAGCTGCCGTCTTTCTTAGGGGTGAGTAATACGGGAACAGCACATGGGCTGAGACTTTCCCGAATAAATCCCTTGTCCAACAAACTTTGAATTTGTTTGCTGAGTTCTTCATTTTCTGTGGGACTCATGCGGTAGTGTGGCAAATTTGGTAGTGTCGATCCAGGAATCAAATCAATGGCATGCTGAATTTCTCTCATGGGTGGTAGCTGATTTGGCATGTCATCCGGCATGATATCTTGGAACTCCTCCAACAAACTTGACAGCTCCATAGGTGGGTTACTGTCAGTTTGATGTGTCTCCCGCGTGACCAACATAAGCACCATGTTGTCCTCCTTCATGACACGGGTGAATTGCCGCATTGTCAACACTGGCCATGCCTCTTGTTTAGCCTCAAATTCTGAGATATGCAACGGTTCTAGCACAAATTTCTTCCCCTTGAAATTGAAGGAATAGGTATTAGTGTACCCATCATAAAACACCTTGCGATCATAAAGCCAAGGCCGCCCCAATAACATATGGCATACGGTCATAGGAATTACATCGCACCAAGCTTCATCCGCGTAATTCTTCCCCAATGAGAAATTGATTAGGCAGCGATGTTTGACTAGGATTGAATTGGTGTCATTCACCCAATTAATCCGATAGGGGTTGGGGTGTTTCTCCATCTTCAATTCCAATCGCTTGACAGCTGTTTCAGAAATCACATTCATCCCACTTCCATTGTCAATGATGACGTTGAGAGCCTTCCCATGATGTTCCATACGGGTATGGAAAATATTAGTTCTTAGCCACTCCGGGTTGGCTTGGATTTCTGATTTTGAACCTGTTAGAACCCTGTTGATTACACAACTCGGTAATCCTGATGCTTCCAAATGCTCCTCTTCACTGCAGGTTTCTTCGTTTGGCTCTTCTACTACCGTGTCTTCAACTTCGTCCACTGCAAATAATTCCTTCTCACAAATGAAAGCTAATTTCTTGTCCCGTGTTGGACAAATCACGGCATAGTGTCCAAAACCTTTGCATTTATAACACTGGGGACCATCACTGGTGGATTTGTTGACTCCCTTTGCATAATTATTCCCAAAAGCTCTCACGGGTTCCTTTGGGGTAAATGACCTTTGGATTGGATTTGTGGCAGTTTGCTCCGTTCTTCCCTCTGTCAGCGTCACTCTCCTTCCTGTTGTAAATCTAATTTGCTTTTCAATGCGGAGGGCCAGCTGGTATGCTTCTTCTACATTTATCAAACGTGCAGTCCACATCTCCCTTCGCAAGTCTTCCCGTAAACCAGTGCGATAACGAGCTAATGTCTGCTGCTCGGTTTCTACAATTCTGCTGCGAACTGTTAACTCGTGGAATCGATCTGTGAACTGATCGACAGTAAGTGAACCCTGCCTTAGTTGCAGCATCTCCTCAAACATCATCTGCTCATAATCTATGGGCAGATATTTTTCTTTGAGTCGTTCCTTCATCTCCTCCGAATTGGCAACAGCAGGACGTCGAGTGCGACGTAATTGTTCTTCCACACTTCCCCACCAAGCTCGTGCATGTCCTCTCAGTTTCATTCGGACGTAACGCACCTTTCTGTCCTCCGAAACAGCGAACCAATCGAAATAATCTTCGATCGCTGTTAACCAATCTTCAAAGGCATGCGGTTCCAATTTTCCACAAAAATCTGGAACGTCAATCTTCATCCTCTTGGTCAGTTCATCAAGGGGTTGATGTCTTATGCCTTGATGGACATTCGTTCCCTGCATAAATTGTCTAGGATAATGATTGTGAGGTTCATGATCCTCATACTCCAGATGGTCGTCCTCATTCGCATGGTTGTTGTCTGCTTCATGAAAGTCCACTCCTGCTCCATTAACTCCTCTGCGTCCTCGCTGAATAAGGGGATCATGCTCTTCCCGAACATGTCGTTCTTCCATAACATCCAGTCGACGAATAACTTGTGCTAACACAGTGGCAATCTGGTCTAGCTGGTAACGCAATTGGGGTTGTTCTGCATCTCGGTTATTGGGGTTCTGTGTGTTTGGGTGTGTGTTTGGGTTTTGTTGTTGGGTTGAGTTGGATTGGTTTGGTTCAGGATTTGTGGTGTGTGGAGTGTTTGGATTATGGCTAGTAGGGCTGGGGTGGGTAGGGGTTTGGCTGTTTGGACTAGGATTGTTTCGGTTTTGAGCGGTGGCCATGGCGTAAGAAGTTCCACTTCTTGTTACTGGCATAGAGGAAGAAGCTCTGATACCAAATTGGTGCCGTAAGTTGCAAATTCAAAATCACAAAGAATTGCAAATAGGCTGGTGCAAACTCTCTTTGCAATTGGGTTGGAATCTCTCCAAAATCAAATTGAAATTAATTCAATCAAATGATAAAATTCTCAAGTGTCTTTCACTGTTACATCCTTCTCCTTAAATAGGAATGAAAAGAAAACAAACTTAACTAGGAAAGCAACAAATTAGGAAATTAAAATAAATTCAGATAAATAAAGCAATTTAATAATTAAAGAAATTGAGTAAATGTAGACTTCTTGTAACGGTAGAATTCTCCAAGGCTTGATCGCCTCCTGTGATGAAATTGAAAGTTTCCATATCTGTCTTCATGCCACGGCAAGGTGCTGAAATATGGCAGCTGTGGTTATGTGGCAATTGTATCCATTTTTGGTATGTGCCCTGCCCCAATCGTATCCTCTTGATCATGTATCTCCTGCTGATTTGCATCACTATGGTTTTCATGAGCTGTAAAAATACGGTGGATTCTCCTCTTTATGTGGACACAGCTCACCAAGGCCTTAACTATGGATCAGTAAATTATTCCAACTCTTCTCTTATGACTCATTCGAATTATGTGACTCATGGGGGCATGAATGCCTCGGATTTGATGGAACTGTGCAGCATAGAGAGAATATTTTTGCTTCCAAAGAAGAACTACACAGACAAGTCCTTTGAAGAGATACACAATGACCTTGCATATGGGTTTGAGCTTTCATGGTACAACTTCAAATGTAAAAAATGCATTGGTGGTTGCTACCTCGACAGTGCAGACCGTCCTAGATGCATTAGTGGTAAGTAGCACTTGATGATGAAGTTGCATCAGATTTTTTCTGTAAGACCAAATATAACTTGTGATTTGTGGCGGTTTCATACTTTGACTTCACTTGTTCAATTTTATTTTTTTGGGGTATGAGGACTATATATATTGGACTGTCACCAGATGTTCATGTAAAAATTCTTTCCATCCATTACCTGTGGATTCTACTATAGTGGACTGATCATAAGATTCGTTCATGTTCATATGGTAAAATCTGATTATAATGTGGTTTAAGGTGGTTGGACAGATTCATTGGTCTTTTGCAATTACAGGTTTGACATGGTGAAACGTTTGGTTCATCTTAGCTTGACCATGGATATACATTAGTTCAAGTCACATATTTAAATTGTGTGCTCTTATCTATTTTCTTTCGCATTTACTGTTTCCTATCTTATACTTTTACAACTCGTTTTTTAACCTAAATTCTCGACAGATTTTGATGAAGGTTTCTGGCTAAGTCTACTCCACAGTACTGTGGGAGGTGCGAGTTCTCTTTCTGCATCTCACCTCTTTTGTGGTGTTCTTAAGTGTTTCTTTGAACGACATATTTGTTAAATAAGGATTGTTGTTTCTTGAATGGTATTTGTAATTTTGTTCACCATTTTCTGCAGTTTACCTCTTCTATACTCTCGCATATGGATCCACTTTATTTGGTAAGAGATTCCCTTACTTCTTTAGTTTCGCGAGAAATTTCTAGTGGAGACAACAAATAAGGTCACAAAACCTGATTGTTTTTTGGAAATTTTCTACACAGTACTGCTTCACGGGCTATTATTTGTTTGTGGGACTCCATGTGTGTTTATATTTCTGATCTACAAATGGCGAAGGAGACATTTATCAGTATATGATACAGTTGAACAATTCCTACAGAGTCACAACAACCTGATGCCAGTAAGGTATTCCTACTCAGATATCAAGAAGATAACCAGAGGTTTCAAGGACAAATTGGGTGAAGGAGGCTTTGGTTGTGTTTACAAAGGAAAGCTTCGCAGTGGACGATTTGCAGCAGTAAAATTGCTGAGCAAATCGAAAGCTAATGGACAAGATTTCATTAATGAAGTTGCTACCATCGGAAGGATTCGCCATACTAATGTTGTGCAGCTAATCGGGTTGTGCGCTGAAGGATCAAAGCGTGCTCTTGTATATGATTTCATGCCTAATGGATCTCTTGATACTCACTTATTTTCTCGAGAAGGATCCATCTCTTTAAGCTGGCAAAAACTGCATCAGATTTCCCTTGGAGTGGCTCTTGGTATCGACTATCTTCATTTAGGTTGTGACATGCAAATACTACATTTTGATATCAAGCCTCACAACATTCTTCTCAACGACAATTTCTCTCCAAAAGTTTCTGACTTCGGGCTTGCAAGGCTGTACCCAACAAATGGCAGCATCACGTCTCTCACTGCAGCAAGGGGCACAATAGGATACATGGCTCCAGAATTGTTCTACAAAAACATTGGACGCGTCTCATATAAAGCTGATGTTTATAGCTTTGGAATGCTGCTGCTGGAAATGGCAGGAGTTGAGACAAGTAGTTTGGGCTGAATGTATTGAGCGTGATGCCTAATACGGCTGCTCCTCATGTATTTATATAAGTAGGGTATATGTACATGTGTTATGGTGTACCCTATTACACAAGATAAGTCTATACAAATATTTCCTATATAAGAATACATTCCCTAATATTCCCCCTCAAGCTGAAGGTGGGTTATCCACATGAAGCTTGGAACGTAAGGAAATAAAAGTAGAGGAAGCAAGTGGTTTTGTAAGAATATCTGCTAATTGATCTTTGGAAGGGATGAAGCGAATCTGAATTTCCTTCTTAGTCACTCGATCACGAACAAAGTGATAGTCAACCTCAACATGTTTTGTACGGGCATGAAAGATCGGATTAGCTGACAGATAAGTGGCACCCAAGTTATCACACCAGATAGTCGTAGCAGAACTAGGAGAGATGCATAAATCCGACAAGAGATAGCGAAGCCAAAGGACCTCAGCAGTACCATCGGCTAAGGCTTTATATTCAGCTTCGGTGGAGGAGCGAGCAACCGTGCGTTGCTTGCCAGATTTCCATGAAATGGGTGTAGATCCAAGGAATACCATATAGCCACCCGTAGATTTTCGGTCGTCAATACTGCCGGCCCAATCGGCATCAGTAAAACCATGAAGAGACAAAGTGGTGTCTCGAGTAAGATGAAGACCAAAGGAGGAAGTACCTTTGAGATATCGCAGAAAACGCTTAATTGCGGCCCAGTGTCCTTCGGTAGGGGCATGCATAAACTGGCATACTTTGTTCACAGCATAACAAATATGAGGTCTAGTAAATGTTAGATACTGAAGAGCACCAACTACCTAGCGGAAGCGAGTAGCGTCTGAGAACAATTCGGTAGACTGCAAATCAAGTTTGGAAACAGAAGCAGGTGTGTCAACAGGTTTACATGATGTCATACCTGCACGATTCAGAATATCCAGAACATACTTGTGTTGACTAAGCACAAGACCCATGCTAGTGGGAGCAACTTCAATCCCCAAAAAATAGCGAGCATGCCCCAAATCACGAAGTTTGAACTCCGAGCTCAGCAGAGTAATAAGACGATGAATAAGTGCAGAATTATTACTGTCGCACCTCAAAAATGAGCGTGGCATCGTGACGACCCTCCCCGCGAGGCGGGGGAATATTCAATGTGTCGGGGGGATTATCTTTATTTTTGGAAAAGGGAGTCGCCACCTAGTATTATGGTTACTAGGAAACCTAAAACTGGTCTTTCGGAGATTCTAGGGTAAGGGACTGGTTGCGTAAAGGGAAGGTTTTAGCACCCCTAGTACGCCTTACCTAAGGTAAGCTGCTTGGTGTTTTTGTTTGGTTAAGATTTGTTATGATTTTGATCTTTCAAGGAATATGTTGGTTAAATGATGAATGGGATATTACTCCGCCGAATATTTAGAAAATTAACCCCTTAGGATTTATTTATCCAAATATCAACAGTGAATAATAGCATATCATTCCCGTCGAATATTTTGGATACTACCCCCTTAGGATTTAGTTATCCAAATACCAACAGTGAATAATAGCATATCATTCCCGTCGAATATTTTGGATACTAACCCCTTAGAATTTAGTTATCCAGATACCGACAATGAATAATAGCATATCATTCCCATTGAATATTTTGGATACTAACCCCTTTTTAGGATTTATTTATCCAAATACCAACAGTGAATAATAAATTCAAAAAAAAAAAAAATAAGATTTTTATATTTTTTTGAAATATTGGCCAATACCCTTTGGATTTTACAAACATGTTGTAAAATCTCAAGATGCAAGAAATGATTTTTCTTCTTTGCAAAATCCATGCTAAAACTCATTTTCTCTTAAAAACCCAAGATAATATATATTTTTGAAAGAAAAACAATTTTAAAAATATGCTAGTGTATTGGCCGTATGCAAGAAAACAACATATAGTTTTTATAAAAATATCTTTTTTTTTTTTTGCAAATTATATATATATATATATATATATTATTATTTCCCTTTTTTATTATTATATTTTTTTATTTATTTATGGGTGGGCTGGCTGCCAGCCCACCTACATGGGGCTGGGCTGCCAGCCCACTCGCTGGGCTGGGCTGGCTGCCAGCCCACCTACATGGGGGCTGGGCTGCCAGCCCACTCGCTGGGCTGGCTGCCAGCCCCCCTACATGGGGGCTGGGCTGCCAGCCCGCCCAGTGTGGCTGGGCTCGCGGCCCAGACCACATGGATCTGGTATTGGGCCTCGGCCCACTTATTCTAAGGATGGGCTTAGGCCCTTTTATTCTCGGACTGGGCTTTCAGTCCATATGGGTCAGAAGCCCCTTTTTTCCTCGGGCTGGGCTTCCAGCTCAAATGGGCTGGAAGCCCATCCTCTTCAGTGGTCAGGCCGGGCCCAAAGCCCGGCCTAACTGACCGAGCGGGGAGTGAATTTCACTCCCCGCGCATGCAAAATGGAGAAGATGAACAGTGATATAGTAAATTTCCGAGTGTGATGAAAGGCTTACCTGTTAACACCTTTGGGTAGAGGACGTCGAGGTGGTTCTTCCAGTCGTGGTGGCGTCGGAAATGGTGGCCTGTGGTGGCCGGAAATGGGGTCGGAAGGCGACGGGCTGTGCTTGCTGGCGTCGGGGCTGCTCGGTTTTCTTCGCCGGAGAAGGTGGCTGAGCTACTGGGGTTGATGGAGGAGACGAAGGTAATGCCTAGGTGGTGCTGAGGGGGGATGTGGATGGTCGACGGTGATGGAGGCTGGCTGCCCGAGAGGAAGAGAGAGAGAGAGAGAGAGAGCTACGGGTCTGTTGCGTTTTTTAGAGAGAGAGAGAGAGAGAAGAGGAAAAACGAAGGTAGAGAGGGAGAGTAAAGGAGAGCAGATGAGAGGGAATAGAAGATTCAAAGTTTACGTGAAATTTTCCTTGTCTTTCTCCAGCCTTTTTTTCGTCCCCCTTCCTGGATCCTGGTCATCGGTTTTTATAGCGCTCAGCCGGGGTTACCGTTGCACATAGTGGGCTGCTTTCGGCTTGTTGGTGGCTTCAGACAGGTGGCTGTCGGTGGCGAGCACAGGTGGCTGGTCGGCAGCTGGGGCAGGAAACTTGTCGGCGGCGAGTGCAGGGCTTTTCAGTCGGTGCAGGTGAGAGAGGGGTGCTTTAGGGATGAAATTGCATTTTGGTCCTTAGATTTGTATTTGTTCTTTATTGCACCCCTAATTGGATTTAAATTTATGAATTTATGCAATTGTACCCCTATTTGAATTTCAACATTAGCCTTAACTATGTGCGCTTCTTTCATTTTGGTCCCTTATTTCTGATTTATGCAATTTGATCTTCAATTGACCATTAAACTTCCAATTGTTTTTAATCCAACCCCTAACTTGCGCAATTGGCTTGAAAATCCAAATGGGTCACCAAAAATTATGATTTTCTCAATTGAGCCCAAATTAAATTTAAGAACTTGATTTCTCATTTACTAAGCCCTTAATTATTTTTACCAATTTAAAATATAATTAAGTCACTACACTTAATTAAACCCTTCAATTGGACCTAAACTAATTTTCAAACACAATTACACTTTTATATTAGCCAATGACTAAATCAAATTGGCTCATAAAAATATAATTATATCTCACGACTTAGTTCAATACGTAGGTTTATCTGATAATAAATTACTTTGGCCTTAGATCTGCGTTTTTCTTCATTTCTGGGCACAAAAAGGTACGATCGAGCTTTCGAAAACATCCAAAATTTCACCTTGATTTTTCTATCGACACCAGTCCTTTTTTTTATTTTATTTTTTTGTTATTTTCAGTTAGTTTTGGGGGATGACCCAAAATTGGGTTATGACAGTTGCCCCCTTCTTTACAATGCTTACGACTAAAGTCTTATAAAAGACTTTAAATAATAAGCGTTGTAAAGAAAGAAGAAAAAAAAAAAAAAAAAAAAAAAAAATGGAACGGTGGAGATGGTCTCATTCTGACGGGTGACCTACCCGGGTCAGTACGGTCTCAATGGTGACGGGTGACCTACCCGGGTCTCGTTATGATGGGTGACCTACCCGGGTTAGTACGGTCTCAATGGTGACGGGTGACCTACCCGGGTCTGATTATGACGGGTGACCTGCCCGGGTTAGATAGAGTCTCGATAGTGACGGATGACTTACCCGGGTCTGATTATGACGGGTGACCTGCCCGAGTTAGATAGAGTCTCGATAGTGACGGATGACTTACCCGGGTCTGATTATGACGGGTGACCTGCCCGGGTTAGATAGAGTCTCGATAGTGACGGATGACTTACCCGGGTCTGATTATGACGGGTGACCTGCCCGGGTTAGATAGAGTCTCGATAGTGACGGATGACTTACCCGGGTCTGATTATGACGGGTGACCTGCCCGGGTTAGATAGAGTCTCGATAGTGACGGATGACTTACCCGGGTCTGATTATGAAGGGTGACCTGCCCGGGTTAGATAGAGTCTCGATAGTGACGGATGACTTACCCGGGTCTGATTATGACGGGTGACCTGCCCGGGTTAGTAGAGTCTCGATAGTGACGGATGACATACCCGGGTCTGATTATGACGGGTGACCTGCCCGGGTTAGATAGAGTCTCGATAGTGACGGATGACTTACCCGGGTCTGATTATGAAGGGTGACCTGCCCGGGTTAGTAGAGTCTCGATAGTGACGGATGACTTACCCGGGTCTGATTGTGACGGGTGACCTGCCCGGGTTAGATAGAGTCTCGATAGTGACGGATGACTTACCCGGGTCTGATTATGACGGGTGACCTGCCCGGGTTAGTAGAGTCTCGATAGTGACGGATGACTTACCCGGGTCTGATTGTGACGGGTGACCTGCCCGAGTTAGTAGAGTCTCGATAGTGACGGATGACTTACCCGGGTCTGATTGTGACGGGTGACCTGCCCGGGTTAGATAGACGAAGGTGGTTTTGTTGTAACGAGTGACTTACTTGTCTTGAGGAACAAAGCAGCACTAGACCTCAATCCATATTCTCCTCCGTGGTTTCGTTCACCTGAGATTCTGCTTCTCCATATTTCCCAAAATTTGGGATGACATGCTTTCATCAAACCTTTCCTGTCAAGTTAGTGTTATGACAATATAACATGCATGTTTTTGTTTACCTCTTTTGGAAACATAGGTCCCCCCTCCCTTTTCATTGTAGTCTTCCTTGATCTTCTGTTCAATTGATAGAATGTGCTCCCTGTGCTATATTTTCATGCTTGGTGAAGAGATTTCTGTACAGCCCTTTCTTGCTCCATTGAAGTTTACCTTTTATTATACTTTTATCGATGTATAAAACTCAAGAAGATATTTTAAAAGAATAACTCAAAACATGGTTTTATTTATGTAAATTGACACTTTTAATGCAAATCACTATTTTAAACAAATTTGTAGATGGTGTTTCAGAAATTATGAATTTTATTTTATTTTATTTTATTATATATATATATATTTTTTTTTTATTTTTTTTATTTTTTTATTTTTTTGCCCCCAGCGTGGTGTACGAAACATGTCAAGTTCAAATAAAACCAATAAGAAAACATAAAATAAATATTATGAGATCGTGTGTTTTGTGAAAAAGTTTCTTGTAATGAGAATTCATGGCCGAATTTATTGATTGGGAGGTTACAAAATATCAGGCATAATATTTCTTTACAGAGTCAGAATTCACAGGCCTAACTAGATCCTCTCCGTCCATTCTAGATAATAGTAAAGCTCCTCCCGAGAATGACTTCTTCACCACATAAGGGCCTTCATAGTTTGGGGCCCATTTACTCTGATCTTGTCCTGGTACAAGCAATATTTTCTTCAATACCAGATCGCCTTCTCGGAAATTTCGAGATCGGACTTTCTTATCATATGCTTTGGCCATCCTTCTTTGGTATAATTGATGATGACAGATTGCGGCTAACCTCTTTTCGCTGATCAAATTCAATTGTTCATATCTGACCTTTGCCCATTCTGCTTCTTCTAGTTTATAGTCTATCAATACTCTTAATGATGGGATTTCTACCTCTAAAGGTATTACTGCCTCCATCCCATACACCAACATGTACGGAGTGGCTCCTGTTGAGGTCCGAACTGCGGTACGGTATGCATGAAGGGCAAATGGCAACATCTCATGCCAGTCCTTATAGGTGACTACCATTTTCTGGACAATCTTCTTGATATTTTTGTTAGCAGCTTCTACCGCGCCATTCATCTTTGGTCTATAAGGAGAGGAATTTGAATGCTTGATCTTCCATTTAGCGCAGAGTTCTGTTATTAATTTCCCGTTGAAGTTCTGTGCATTATCAGTTATAATCTTTTCTGGTGGTCCGTAGCGGCATATCAAATCTCTCTCAACAAATTTCTTTACCACCTTTTGCGTTACATGAGCAAATGACCCGGCCTCTACCCATTTTGTAAAGTAGTCGATAGCCACGAGAATGAACCTATGGCCATTGCTGGCTTTCGGGTTGATAGGCCCAATCACATCAATTCCCCACATTGCAAAAGGCCATGGAGACAACAAGTTAAATAGGGGGGCCGGAGGGGCATTGATTTTGTCACTGTGGGTCTGACATTTATGACACTTGCGGACATAGTCAATGCAATCCTTCTCTAATGTCATCCAAAAGTAACCAACTCTTTGAATTTTCCTAGCCATCATATGTCCACTAGCATGCGTTGAGCAGATCCCTTCATGGACTTCTCGTAACGCATCTCTGGCTTCAGTTTCATCTAAACATCTCAACAAAGTCCCGTCAGATGACCTCTTATACAAAACTTCTCCATCAAGATAAAAATCCATTGCTAATCTCCTTAAGGTCTTCTTTTCGATGTTGGATGCCCCCATGGGATAAGCCTGGTTTTGGATGAAGTTCTTGATGTCGTAGTACCAAGGGTTTCCATCTATTTCTCCTTCGACTGAGCAACAATGAGCTGGGTTATTTCTGATATCAATGTGTATTGGCTGTAAATTTTGCCCGAAGTCTATTTTAGCCATAGAAGCTAGTGTGGCCAAAGCATCTGCAAACTGATTTCCTTCCCTTCCTAAATGGGTGAACTCTATCTCCTCAAATTCTTCAGCCAGTTTAGCTAGGTATTCTTGGTAAGGTATTAACCTTTCTTCTTTGGTTTGCCATTCCCCTTTTACTTGACAAATAATTAACATTGAGTCCCCGTACACATCTATCTTTTTTACATTCAACTCCAATGCAGTCTCTAAACCAAGAATACAGGCCTCATACTCGGCAGTGTTGTTAGTGCAACCGAATTGCAGCTTAGTTGAAACAGGATATTGTTTCTTGTCAGGAGATATTATCACTGCCCCTGCTCCGTTACCGCATATGTTTACGGCACCATCAAAGTACATAGTCCACCATTCTCGTTTCCCTTCCTCGACTAAAAGCACATCTTCATCAGGAAAATCAAAGTCTAACGGCTCATACTCTTCCACAGCATGGTCCGCCAGGTGATCAGCAATAACACTCCCTTTCACAGCTTTTCTTGTCATATACACTATGTCATACTCAGCTAGTAGAACCTGCCACCTTGCAATTCGGCTAGATAGGTAGGGCTTTTCACAGATGTACTTCAACGGGTCTAATTTGGAAATTAACCATGTGGTATGATACAACATATATTGTCGTAACCTCTTCGCAGCCCATGCCAGTGCGCAACACAACTTCTCAATCATAGTATACCTAGACTCACACTCCATGAACTTCTTACTTAGGTAATAAATGGCCCTTTCCTTCCTTCCGGATTCATCCTGTTGTCCCAACACACATCCCATCGCTGTTTCGGTCACCGTTAAGTACAATATCAATGGCCTTTTTGGTGCAGGAGGAACAAGTAGAGGGGGATTTAGCAAGTATTGCTTGATTTTCTCAAAAGCCTCTTCGCACTCTGCATTCCAAATCCCAGGATTCTTCTTTCTTAACAAACGAAAGATTGGGTCACAGGTGGTGGTTAATTGGGATATGAATCGAGCGATGTAGTTCAACCTTCCTAAGAACCCTCTCACTTCTTTCTCAGTCTTCGGAGCTGGCATGGCCTGAATAGCTTTCACTTTTTCAGGATCCACTTCTATCCCTTTGTCACTCACCACAAATCCTAACAACTTCCCAGATTTCACCCCGAATGAACACTTTGCAGGGTTAAGCCTCAACTTATATTTCCTTAACCTTTCGAATAATTTCTTCAATATCTGGACATGATTCTCTCCTTCTCCAGATTTAGCGATCATGTCATCCACGTATACTTCAATCTCCCTGTGCATCATATCGTGAAATAAAGTCACCATAGCCCTTTGGTAAGTGGCACCAGCATTTTTTAACCCAAATGGCATGACTTTATAGCAGAAGGTCCCCCATGGCGTAACAAAAGTTGTCTTCTCCTTATCTTCTTGTGCCATTTTTATCTGATTATATCCTGAAAACCCATCCATAAAAGAATATGTGGAGCTACGAGCTGCATTGTCAACTAACATGTCTATATGTGGTAGAGGAAAATTATCTTTAGGACTAGCACGATTTAAATCCCTAAAGTCCACACAGACTCTAATCTTGCCCTCCTTTTTGGGTACCACCACTATGTTGGACACCCATTGTGGATACTTGACCACCTCTAAGAAACCCGCGTTCCATTGCTTTTCAATTTCTGCCTTTACCTTGATCAAAATTTCTGGATGAGTTCTTCTTAGCTTCTGCTTAATCGGTCTGCACCCTTCTTCCAATGGTACCCTATGCACTACGATATTCGTATCCAACCCGGGCATATCCTCATAAGACCAAGCAAACACATCTATATAATCCCGGAGCAGTGTGATCAAGTCTTCTTTTTCTTTCTGTGTGATTAGGGTTCCTATCTTGAGCTCTCTCTGATGTTCTTCGTCACCCACATTTATAGTTTCAAGTTCCTCTTTAGTGGGCTTCCAAACCTGTTCGTGTTGTTCTATTAATTTGGTGAATTCGCTAATGCTATTTTCATCCTTTCCTTCTTCTTCTTCTACAGCTATTATAAATTCATTAAAATCCGGCCATTCATTCTCAGTGTAAAGTGCAGGTGTTGTTGTGGAAGTTCCGCTTTCAGGGTTCCTGAAAGCGGAAAGTGAGTGTAAATGCACAAATGAAGATAAAGAAAACAAAATGAGCTAAAAATGCTAGATTTCATTAAAAGAAATATTTGATTCAAACAAAATAAAGATAGAATTCGATGGACCCATTGAGTCTCGAATGTCAAAACTAAGATAAAATGAAAATATCAGAAAAAATATTTCAATCCAAACATGCATTACATTTTAAAAACCGATGGAGCTTCTTGGGTCACCCAATTCTGGAACTTCTCTCCCTTGACTAGCTTTCGAATACATGTACGGGCAGTAATTTCCTCAAGAGCATGGATGGTTAATTGTGGTATTTCTTCATCCCATCTTCCAGACCGAGGCTCCTCAGCGGTGCCCTTGACTTTTTCCTCTCCCACAGTATTTATACTCATAGATAAGAGTTTCTGAAGAGAGCTTTCATGTCCCTGGTCAGGTTGCATTATATACGCAGCCTTTGGAAATGAAACCCTGATTGGAGGAATGACTAAGTTTTCTTCTTCAGGCTTCCTTCCTTCAATATATCCTAGCCCAAACCTTTGTTCTGCAGCCTTTAACTTTGTTACACCAATCCACTCGACCTTCCTTTTTCCTGTGCTAAAGCGGACAGGAATCTCATGCTTTAACAGGTTTTTAGCAGCCATTTTGATGGCCTCTGAGATCCCTGGTTTTCTTATTACGGTACTCTCAGGCACCCACTCGGTGTTCACGACTTCAAACGCATGTAAGTTTCCATCCACACAATCTTCAGCTTCAATGAAAGGGACCGCCACATTTTTCATCATCGATATAGTCTCTTCGGCCTTAACAGTGACCAGGACACCATTCGCAATATACTTCAAACATTGATGCAGCGAGGAAGTAACCGCTCCTGCAGCATGTATCCATGGCCTTCCTAACAACATGCTATAAGAGGGGTGGATGTCCATCACTTGTAAGGTTACCAGAAAAACTTGCGGACCCACGGCAAGTTCAACTTCGATCGATCCTAACACCTGCCTTGGTGAACCATCATATGCTCTAGCCATCATCAAACTTGGCTGCATATGGGAGGGGTCCACTGGCATCTCATTCAACATATGTCTCGGCAACACATTAAGGGCTGAACCATTATCGATGAGAACTTTACCAATAAGACAATCTTTGCATCGGACCGTGATATACAAAGGCTTATTATGACCAGTTCCTTCAGCGTCGAGTTCATCCTCAGTGAAATACAAGTAGTTTGAAGCATGGATTCTCCCTACTAGGTGCTCCATAGTCTTTTGTTCGATATCTTGAGGTACGTAAGCCTCATTCAGTACCTTCTGTAAGGCATTACGATGCGGCTCAGAACTGAGTATCAAAGACATGATGGAGATCTTGGCAGGGGTCTTTTTCAACTGGTCCACCACACAGTATTCACTATGCTTCATCAGCTTCAGGAACTCGTTCGTTTCTTCCTCTGTCACAGGTTTGTTTATCTCCAACTCTTTTTCAAAACCCATTACCTCTTTACCCTTAGCCTTTCTTTGTTTTTCCAACTCCTCAGGCGTGAAACAACGACCGCTTCGGGTCAAACCACCTATCTCGGGTTGGAAAAAAGGAGCTTCGTCATTTGAGGTAGCAACATAATTTCCTGGCGTTGCCCTATAGTCTGCCTCCTTTGCATATGAGGACTTATATAATACCAACCTCGAGAGCCCACTAGCCGTTGATTGGATCCTACACTTCTCTACCCCTGCTATCTCTCCACTACCTTCCATATTCTCGATCCTTAGCTCCCCCAGAGTCAACATCCTCGTGACCTTTTGATGAAACTCGGTACATTCATCAATGTGATGCCCTTTCTCGTTATGGAATGGGCAAAAGTCATTTTTGCCCATGTCGTGCTTGGTTGATCCCATCAAATGTCCAGATTGTATCAACATATCGTATAATCTGGTCATGGTTACTTTTAGAGCCATTTCTTTGCTATCAACTTCCACTGCATTTACCCCACTATTTCCTGCAGCGTGCTTGGGCAAGGGGTTCAGACTCACATTGGGTGGATCCTCGATGGTGACCCATCCAATCTTGATTAACTGCAATACCTTTCTCTTAAAAGCTACACAGGTTTCAATGCTATGACCTGCATTACCAGCATGGTATTCGCAAGTCAAATTGGGGTTGTGCCAGGCAGGGAAAGGTGGGCGTGTAGGTGGTACTGGTAGGGGAGCAACATGCCCAATACTTAGTAACTGGGCATATAACTCTTTTAGGGTTATGGGCAAAGGTGGTAGTTGTTCTTCGGGCTGTTGATAATCTCTCCTTTGATAATTATTTTGGTTATTTGTGGGGAATTTTGTGTGAAAAGACTGGTTTGGGATGGAGGGTTTGGAAAAGTTGATATTGGTGGTTTGGGGTGCAGGTGTTTGGTAGCTTTGGTAACTTTTATCTTTCCCCCTATGCCTATCCTCTAAGCTGTTTACCTCAACTTCCCTTTTCTTCCCAACAAAACCCCTCTTCTCTACGGGCTCCATAATTCTCCCGCTTCGAATTCCTTGCTCAATCCTCTCAGCGATTCGTACTGCATCGTAAAAATGCTGGGCGGAGCTACCCATCAGATGCTCATAGTACGGGGCTTTAAAGGTATTAGCAAATAGGGTTACCATTTCTGTCTCAATTAATGGTGGTTGTACATTGACAGCCTGGTCTCGCCACCTTTGAGCATAAGTCCTTACGGACTCCTGAGCTCCTTTCTCCATGGTCATCAAGCTGGTCCTATCAGGCGCAATCTCCAGATTAAACTTATACTGCTTTAAAAAAGCATCTGCCAAGTCTGCCCACTTTCTAATCCTGATGTTATCTAACCTCATATACCAGCTAAGGGCCGACCCTGTCAAGCTGTCCTGGAAGAAATATATTAACAATTTGTCATCATGTATGACCTCCGCCATCTTGTTATAGTAGGAACGAAGATGAGTCTTCGGGCATTCTGTTCCAGTATACTTTATAAATTCAGGTACCCTAAACTTCCGCGGGATCACAATGTTAGGCACCAAACATGCTTCGGCTGCCCTAACTGGGTCGGATAGATCATTCCCTTCAACTGCTCTTATCCTTTCTTCTAGTGCAGACCACTTGTCATATCCTACGTGGTTAGAGAATCTAACATTTTGTGGGTCCTCATCTGTTAAATCTAATGTAATAGGGATTGGGATGGGCCGAGTGGATTCGGGCTGCTTCTTTGGTGAACTCATCCCTAAAATATGGGGTGCCCCCGGGCTTTGAACTGCAGGTGGTGCTTCATCGGTTTGAGCGGACGTGCCCTCTCCATCCCTTGCTCTTAAGGTCTTCTCAAGCAAACTAGTCAATCGTGCTACGTCATTCCGCATAGCTTCAAGCTCCCTTTGGTATTGGGATTCTAGTTCTGCCCTTTCGCTGTTTTCCATTCTTTTTCTTAAACGAGTGTTGTGGACTTTCGCAGGGGGACCTATGTTTCGTAGTTGAGCTGTTAACATGAATGCATAAGAGAATGTAAAATGTATGTGGTATGATGAATATGCTTGTATGAATGTATATGCAATGCAATGGGTTTCTCTTGTGAACAATTAATGGCCAAACACTTCATAGAATAGGGGTTTCTTGCCACATTGCCGTTAGGAGTACTGCATTTTGGGTCATTTGCTTAAGTCATATTCACCAAAAGACAGAATTTGCATAAGAGATGAGTAACGCCTTTTTATTGATATTGGATAGCTTGCTACATTTTTGAAAAACACACAAAAAGAAAAAGCAAATCAAAATCCTTCTTCCGCCCCATCTTTCACCAAGGGTAGGAAAGCGAATCCATGGTTCTCGATTGACTCCAAGAAAGCATCGGTTTCAGCTAGACTTTGCCGATAACGGATGATGTCTCTTCCCACATTTCTAGCATTGGTCCTAATGACCCGAGCGTGTGCAGCAGCTTCATCCATTTGTTTGTCCATCTTGGACAATTTTTCAATAAGCAACAAGTTGGTTCTGTTTAGTGAAGTATTATTAGCATCAATCTGATCCTTGTGTTTTTCTATCAATGCTAATTTTTCGCCCAGATGCTTTATCTTTTCTCTTTCTTTGCCGAGCTCCATCTTCAGAGTTCTTATCTCATCTTCTTTAATCACCAATTCTGCTTCACCAACTTCATCTTTCACAGGTTCCGCAAAACGACTTTCCGACATTACATATTTCTTATACAGTTCTTCATACTTTTCAATTCTGTCCATCAACTCGCACTGAACCTCTGCAAACTTCTCTTGGTAATATTCTATGCTCTCTTGGCATTCATTATGTTCAGCCTTCAATGCGTCGAGCTCAGAGCGACTTTGCACCCACTTCCTATTCATCTCTGCTAATTCCTTCTCAATTCCTGACCTAACATTTTCCTCCTCGACCATCTTCAACTCGAGCTTAGCTAGTTTAGCATCTCTAGACTGTAACTGCTCATCTAAAAATGCTCTCCTTTTATCACCTTCCAGCACCATTTCTTCCATCATCATCTTGTCCTTTCGGGTCTTGTTTAATTCTATCTGAAGCTTTTCAACTTGTCCCCTCAATTCACTTTCACTGTCAACCCTTTTTCTTTTAACAGACTTTTCTCCAGTTTGTGGCGACTTTACTTCTCCGTTGGCCGAGGCTGAGGCAACTGAATCTCTCCATCTTACGTACCCTTCACTTGTACTAGGATTACCCAAACTTTTTATTTCTAACAAAACTAGATGCTTCCAGTCTTGTTTGATGGCTCTCATGACTTCTTGTGCAATGGGATCTTTAAACAGACCAAAAAATTGAGCAATCCCTTTGGTCCTTGGAATGAATTGTATGCCCCCATGCTGTCTTACCACGAGAGCTGGAGCATAACTCACATAACCGGTAATCCCTACCAACGGAACCCAGCACCTTTGCCCGCAGCTCATTAGGACATTCACAGCTTTGGCCCAAGGGGCCTTCCATTTCAAACTACCACTGGGTATAGCTTTTAGCTTTTCTAACCAACCTTGGTTGTCTAAATCCCCCCATTCTTCTTCCTCCACTATCCTCAATGGTCTTTGGTTGAACCACCAAAAATTATTGAAGACAGGTTTTTTTGTTTCAATGTGACTAATCATCCAAATATATAACAGTTGCGTACAACATCTCACTGCCCCTTTTCCAGCTTTTCGACAGTGATTAAGTGTCATGATAGTTTCAGCCAAAACAGAAGCTACGGGGTTGATTTGCGTAGTCTCATATCCCACATACGCAGCAGCAGCTTCTAAGCTTATTATACCCGTCCGGCTTGGGAATAACACAAGGCCAAATATACCTAATGCAATCAATCTTTCTTTCTCTGACCCGGACTTTTGTTCTAGTTCCAACTCCAGCATCTTCCATCTTAGACCCGTAGCCTTCTTTTCTAAAAACCTTTCAAAGTTGGGGATCCTGAGCAGCTTCGACAGTTCAGGAATGACCTTATCAGATCTCGAAGGGAAATAAATCCTGTATAGGTCATTCGGAAACTCAGTCAACATTCCGTATTCCTCCATAGTAGGACATAGATCTATGTTCCCAAAAGAAAAACAACGGTAGTCAGGGTCCCAGAAATGAATTAGACCCCGCACTGCTGGGCTTAAGACGTCCACCTTCGCAATCTCCATCATGCGTCCATATTTTCTGAAAAATGTGTCTTTATCCACATCCTGAAAGTGAGTCGTCAATCTGTTCACCTCATTTATAATGCAATCTAGATTCTTGATTGGTGATAGTCTCATAGCATCGCCTTTAAAGCAGTCTCCTTCAGTCAATTGTGACAATTCAGAATTTCTCCCATATTCCATGATGGAAAGTTTAGTGGTTGTGGTCATTTTGTCCACAAGACCTGTAAAGCGAAAATGCTTTTTTTAGGTTTATTTCATGTAAAAGATGTTACGGAGCATATATCCTAACGATAGGTTCTAGTTCCTTTACGTGAGACATAGGGTAGGTTTACTACTTGGTCTCTAAAGAGGGTCTCTCGCTGTCCCAGTGATCACCCTCGTAAAGGCAATATGGGGTCTTAGCAGATAATGGGATGGCACGTATACCAATCACTATCATCTAAGCTCTCAGCAAAGAGTTGGGGTTTACACAAACTTCAACCTTGACTCAAGTCATAGGTAAGCTGCTACTCCCCCACTTAACTTAAAGTTTAGTGTGTGCTCTCAAAATAATAAAAGTGATGCATGATGAGGTATATTATGATGACAGGATGAGAAAAATGCATGCTAAAACCTTTAAACAAACATATAAATAATTCATGGCAACATGAGAATAAATGAATAAATAAACACACAAATAATTAACATATCATAAACAAACAAAATTATCAAGCCTAGTCCAAAGTCCCCAGTGGAGTCGCCATTCTGTCGCACCTCAAAAATGAGCGTGGCATCGTGACGACCCTCCCCGCGAGGCGGGGGAATATTCAATGTGTCGGGGGGATTATCTTTATTTTTGGAAAAGGGAGTCGCCACCTAGTATTATGGTTACTAGGAAACCTAAAACTGGTCTTTCGGAGATTCTAGGGTAAGGGACTGGTTGCGTAAAGGGAAGGTTTTAGCACCCCTAGTACGCCTTACCTAAGGTAAGCTGCTTGGTGTTTTTGTTTGGTTAAGATTTGTTATGATTTTGATCTTTCAAGGAATATGTTGGTTAAATGATGAATGGGATATTACTCCGCCGAATATTTAGAAAATTAACCCCTTAGGATTTATTTATCCAAATATCAACAGTGAATAATAGCATATCATTCCCGTCGAATATTTTGGATACTACCCCCTTAGGATTTAGTTATCCAAATACCAACAGTGAATAATAGCATATCATTCCCGTCGAATATTTTGGATACTAACCCCTTAGAATTTAGTTATCCAGATACCGACAATGAATAATAGCATATCATTCCCATTGAATATTTTGGATACTAACCCCTTTTTAGGATTTATTTATCCAAATACCAACAGTGAATAATAAATTCAAAAAAAAAAAAAATAAGATTTTTATATTTTTTTGAAATATTGGCCAATACCCTTTGGATTTTACAAACATGTTGTAAAATCTCAAGATGCAAGAAATGATTTTTCTTCTTTGCAAAATCCATGCTAAAACTCATTTTCTCTTAAAAACCCAAGATAATATATATTTTTGAAAGAAAAACAATTTTAAAAATATGCTAGTGTATTGGCCGTATGCAAGAAAACAACATATAGTTTTTATAAAAATATCTTTTTTTTTTTGCAAATTATATATATATATATATATATATTATTATTTCCCTTTTTTATTATTATATTTTTTTATTTATTTATGGGTGGGCTGGCTGCCAGCCCACCTACATGGGGCTGGGCTGCCAGCCCACTCGCTAGGCTGGGCTGGCTGCCAGCCCACCTACATGGGGGCTGGGCTGCCAGCCCACTCGCTGGGCTGGCTGCCAGCCCCCCTACATGGGGGCTGGGCTGCCAGCCCGCCCAGTGTGGCTGGGCTCGCGGCCCAGACCACATGGTACTGGTATTGGGCCTCGGCCCACTTATTCTAAGGATGGGCTTAGGCCCTTTTATTCTCGGACTGGGCTTTCAGTCCATATGGGTCAGAAGCCCCTTTTTTCCTCGGGCTGGGCTTCCAGCTCAAATGGGCTGGAAGCCCATCCTCTTCAGTGGTCAGGCCGGGCCCAAAGCCCGGCCTAACTGACCGAGCGGGGAGTGAATTTCACTCCCCGCGCATGCAAAATGGAGAAGATGAACAGTGATATAGTAAATTTCCGAGTGTGATGAAAGGCTTACCTGTTAACACCTTTGGGTAGAGGACGTCGAGGTGGTTCTTCCAGTCGTGGTGGCGTCGGAAATGGTGGCCTGTGGTGGCCGGAAATGGGGTCGGAAGGCGACGGGCTGTGCTTGCTGGCGTCGGGGCTGCTCGGTTTTCTTCGCCGGAGAAGGTGGCTGAGCTACTGGGGTTGATGGAGGAGACGAAGGTAATGCCTAGGTGGTGCTGAGGGGGGATGTGGATGGTCGACGGTGATGGAGGCTGGCTGCCCGAGAGGAAGAGAGAGAGAGAGAGAGAGCTACGGGTCTGTTGCGTTTTTTAGAGAGAGAGAGAGAGAGAAGAGGAAAAACGAAGGTAGAGAGGGAGAGTAAAGGAGAGCAGATGAGAAGGAATAGAAGATTCAAAGTTTACGTGAAATTTTCCTTGTCTTTCTCCAGCCTTTTTTTCGTCCCCCTTCCTGGATCCTGGTCATCGGTTTTTATAGCGCTCAGCCGGGGTTACCGTTGCACATAGTGGGCTGCTTTCGGCTTGTTGGTGGCTTCAGACAGGTGGCTGTCGGTGGCGAGCACAGGTGGCTGGTCGGCAGCTGGGGCAGGAAACTTGTCGGCGGCGAGTGCAGGGCTTTTCAGTCGGTGCAGGTGAGAGAGGGGTGCTTTAGGGATGAAATTGCATTTTGGTCCTTAGATTTGTATTTGTTCTTTATTGCACCCCTAATTGGATTTAAATTTATGAATTTATGCAATTGTACCCCTATTTGAATTTCAACATTAGCCTTAACTATGTGCGCTTCTTTCATTTTGGTCCCTTATTTCTGATTTATGCAATTTGATCTTCAATTGACCATTAAACTTCCAATTGTTTTTAATCCAACCCCTAACTTGCGCAATTGGCTTGAAAATCCAAATGGGTCACCAAAAATTATGATTTTCTCAATTGAGCCCAAATTAAATTTAAGAACTTGATTTCTCATTTACTAAGCCCTTAATTATTTTTACCAATTTAAAATATAATTAAGTCACTACACTTAATTAAACCTTTCAATTGGACCTAAACTAATTTTCAAACACAATTACACTTTTATATTAGCCAATGACTAAATCAAATTGGCTCATAAAAATATAATTATATCTCACGACTTAGTTCAATACGTAGGTTTATCTGATAATAAATTACTTTGGCCTTAGATCTGCGTTTTTCTTCATTTCTGGGCACAAAAAGGTACGATCGAGCTTTCGAAAACATCCAAAATTTCACCTTGATTTTTCTATCGACACCAGTCCTTTTTTTTATTTTATTTTTTTGTTATTTTCAGTTAGTTTTGGGGGATGACCCAAAATTGGGTTATGACAATTACCAGTAATCAAGATGTCATCAACATAGACCAGTAAGTAGCATATATCATGAGAACCACTCAGAATAAATAGAGAAGTATCAACCTTTGAAGCCTGGAAACCAATAGTTAGAAGGAAATCACTTAGACGCATGTACCAAGCCCGTGGTGCTTGTTTCAAACCGTATAGAGATTTATGAAGACGGCAAACATGTGTAGATAAAGTGGTGTCAATGAAGCCGGGGGGTTGCTGCATGTACACAACCTCATGAAGGGAGCCATTAAGAAAGGCATTATGGACATCAAGTTGCCGAATCTGCCACCCTTTTGATACTGCAATTGTGAGAACTAACCGAACAGTAGTTGGTTTGACAACAGGACTGAAAGTTTCAGAATAATCTATACCTTCCTGTTGGGTGAACCCCCGCGCAACCAAACAGGCTTTGTAGCGATCAACTTCCCCATTCACTCGGCGTTTTATTTTATAGACCCATCGGCAACCAACAACATTCATGGAAGGGTCAAACGGTACCAAGGACCAAGTGGTATTAGCATGTAAGGCAGAAATTTCATCCTTCATTGCAAAATGCCAACACTCAAAACGGTCATCCTCCTTAAAGCTCATAGGCTCAAATTCAGAGGGAGACAGTACCCGGGAAGGAGAGACCGACGGAGAGGAGACGGACAAGGAGCTGAGATTAGCAGTCTTCGGCTGCCTAGGCCGCAACACCATAGAATGTTGCCGAGGCAGTGGTGGAGCAGACGGCACAGTAGTGGAGGGCAGCTGTGGAAGAGAATAAGTGGAAAGATCCACACATAGATCCAAACCGGGTAGAGACTGATCCAAGTGTCCAGATGATGGAGATAATGTGGATGGCAAAGTTGGAGAGTCCGCAGCCGAGGAGGAAGGAGATGAAGGTTGAACTTGAGCCGCTGATCCTGTACCTGCATAATGATCAATAGACATAGATGGAGATGGTGAAGGAGCAGACTGGTTAGTGGAAGGATAGGGTGGTGCTGGGATGGGATTTACGGAGGAAAGGGTGAGGGAAGGAAGGTTGGAGACAGCCACGGGTGTAGAGTTGGAGTTTGTTGACCTTATGGTTGACTCAATAAAAGGGAAAACATGTTCATTAAAACGGACATGACGGGAAATGTATACGCGGTCAGACGACAAATCAAGACAACGATAACCTAGATGGGACGAACTGTAACCAAGGAACACACAAGGAGTGGAGCGATAATCAAGCTTATGAGCATTGTAAGGACGAAGAAACAGAAAGCAAAGACACCCAAAAACACGCAAGAAAGCATAATCAGGTACTTGACGAAGTAAACATTCAAAGGGAGACTTGTTGCGTAAAACCGCGGTGGGCATACGATTAATGAGATAGACCGATGTTTCAAACGCAAAGTTCCAATATTTTAGAGGAGCCTTACATTGGCCTAACATGGTGAGACCAGTTTCAACAATATGACAATGGCGACGTTCAACAGTACCATTTTGTTCATGAGTATGTGGACATATGAGTCGATGGTGAATACCAATTGTTTTGAAGAAAGAATTTAATTTTCGGTATTCACCACCCCAATCAGTTTGCACATTTTTAATTTTGCAAGAGAATTGACGTTCAACAAGTAATTGAAATTGTTGAAAAACATTGAACACATCGGATTTGAGTGCAATAGGATAGTACCAAATATATTTTGTATGAGCATCCACAAAAAATGACAAAGTACCGAAAACCATCAGAAGAAAACATCGGAGCAGGACCCCACACATCACTAAAAATAAGTTCAAGAGGAGTTGATGTTTTATGACCCATGGGTCCTAATGACAAACGCGAGGATTTTCCTAGCGGACAAGCTTGACATTGAAAATTAGAAATTCGAGGAGTACAAACGACCTTTTTATTTGACGCTAAGAGGCTCAAAATGCGGGAACTGGGATGACCGAGGCGACGATGCCAAATATCGGCAGAAGTGGCCATGCTACTGGACAAAAAGGCTTGTGGCAGGAATGTGGCGGACGACTCGGAAAGAACGTAGAGGCCATCTTTACTCTGACCGGAAAGAAGAACTTCCTTGGTGATGAGATCCTTAACATAAAACAAAAACGAGTGAAACTCAAAGAGGACATGATTTTCACAACAAAATTGTTGAACGGATAACAATTTCTTTTTAATATTAGGGACATGTAATATGTTGGACAAAGTGAAAACTCTTTTTGGGGTATGCAAGAGATTATGAGCAATATTAGAGATAACAAGTCCTTTACCATCACCAACATGTAATTGATCATTACCAAGATAGGGATTTACGGAAGTCATACCATTAATGTCCGGAGTAACATGGTGATTCGCACCTGTGTCGGGAAACCAGTCAGCCGACTCTTTCATGGCTGGATCCTCGGCTGAACCATTGCGGAATGAGAAATTTGCCGAGGCTTGAGTTCCATGATGGGCAAGTTGTGAACACTGCTGGGCAGAATGGCCATATGCATAACAAAGCTGACATTTTACCTGTTGACGAGGCCATTGATTTTGTGATGTGAATCGGTTTGAATTGCCTTGCCACTGTCGGGGCTGCTGCCACTGTCCACTTCTAAAAGACTGCCCATTTTGCTGATTATAATTTCCACGTGAATGAGTTTTCCATCCACCACGTCGTCCCCTAAAACCATTGCTTTGTCCACCCAAGTAACCACGCTGAGCAACATACACCGATGGGAGCTGCGCTGGTGTGGGGAGAAGAGGTGCAGCAGGCACAGCATTCCTATGGATGAATTCATGTGTAGATAGGTGGCTGTGAAGTTCAGAATAAGATAATGGTTCGGCTTTGGTTGACAAAGTGGTAACCAAGTCATGGAAATCACCACGCAATCCCCGAAATACATATAAATTAAAATCAGTAAGGGAGATTGGTCTGCCAGCTGCAGCCAATTCATCAAACAATCCCTTTGCGCGCTGCAGATAAAGGGTGACAGTATCATCACCTTAGCGCAAATCCTGTAGAGAGCCATGTAGTTGCATAATTCTGGAATTAGATGGGGAAGCAAGAGCACATTCAAGGGTGCTCCACACACTAGCAGAAGTGGGACAATCAACCACCAGATGGAGAACTTCAACCGAGAGAGAGGATAGCAAGGCACTTAGGATTAGTTGGTCTTGTTGTTTCCAAGCCAACGTTAGAGAGCAAGAACTGTCCGAAGCATAGGGAGAAGGACATTGTGTAGAGCCATCAACAAAAGAAAAGACTCCTTGACCGATTAAATACGGCTTCATCTGCATACGCCAAAACAGATAATTGTTGTTTGTAAGTTTGAGATTTATAACCTGCTGTGTATTGGAGAGAGGAACAAGTGTAGCAGATGCAGTAGAGGAAGAGATGGCTGCGTGTGGTGTTGCAGCAGACTTTGGAGAAGAGGGACTGGTATTGATTCCAGTATTGATGCTATCCGATTGAGCCATGATAGTGCAGCCAAAAAAAATAATAATAATGTCACGTTGACAGTGGAGAAGGACGTGAGATTGGCAGTTCTTGTAACGTGAGCAGACGTGAGCAAACGTTAGAGAGCAGACTTTGCTTCGGATTGTCACGTGAATCCCTTGAGTTTTAAGGATGATGACAAGAAGTCCGGTGCGATAAGCTCGAACTCCCAATCTCACGGAAACAAGAAGAGTCGAAACAGAGTATATGTAACGTGAGCAGCCAAGTGAAAAACGGCGCAAGCGGAAAGGCAAAATAATTGAGCAGACGGCAGCCAAGTGGAAACGGCGCAAAGAGGAAAGGCAAAACAATTGAACAGACGGCAGCCAAGTGGAAACGGCGCAAAGAGGAGAAGCAAAATAATTGAACAGACGGCGCAAAGAGGAGAGGAACCGAGTGTGCTCTGATACCAAGTTGAGACAAGTAGTTTGGGCTGAATGTATTGAGCGTGATGCCTAATACGGCTGCTACTCATGTATTTATATAAGTAGGGTATATGTACATGTGTTATGGTGTACCCTATTACACAAGATAAGTCTATACAAATATTTCCTATATAAGAATACATTCCCTAATAGCAGGGAAAAGGAAGAATCTAAATGCTTTTGCAGAAAACTCAAGTGAAATCTACTGGCCATATTGGGTTCATGACCAAGTATCCAATGGAAAGGCCATAGAAATCGGAGACGACGCCACTGAGGAAGAAAGTATGATAGTCAAGAAGATGGTGATGGTTGGATTGTGGTGTATACAAATGAAACCTTCGGATCGGCCTGCAATGAAAAATGTGGTGGAGATGCTTGAAGGAGATTTGGAAAACCTGCAATTGCCTCCTAAACCAGTTTTAAATCTAGATGAGACGCCAGCAAACATTGGAGGAGAGTCATCATCATTGTGAGGTGATTCTACCGAATCAATCAGTTTGGTTGAAAATCGTTCCTAAGTTATTTGACTTGTAATGATCCTCCCACATATAGGGGAAAATATGTTCTGTATTGTGTTATACACCATATAAAATGATTTCAGGCTTAGGTATTAGGTACAGCTTGTTCCTTCGGTTTGGTCTGTATAATCACCATAGAAATATGTTTTGTATTGTGTTTAACAATCCGATCTCCACTCTCTTCAATAAAAGAGGGTCGTTTCTTCTGATTCATTTGATAGCACAATTACTAAATAGTGAGGCTATGCTTGAGGATTGATAGGAATCAATTCAGGCCCAGCTCTTTCACACCAAACCAAATTGCATCATTTTACAACGATTTTGAAGAACACAAGAATTAAGTATTTATACCTTTGTGTTGGTACTTAAATTCTTAGAAACATTTAGATTGATAATTGTATTTTATTTTGTGAATAATCGGGTAGTCCATTGGTTTGAAAATGTAAATAGTTATTGGCATTAAGCTACACACACACATATATATATGAATTTTCATTCAAACAGAAGAAGGGGATACTTCTTTGACAGTCATAGCTGTCAGCGAGGATTCTGCAGAAGCTACGTCTATAATAATGAATGATACATAATCTTCATCCTGTGAAGCTGACTCTAGTAAATAAATTTACCAGGGATAGGCAATCTGATTCCAACACCACTCTCACAAAACCTGTCAGATGAGCTACGAGGAGTCCATGTAAAGCTTCCTTAGCTTCACCAAAAATAACAGATAACTGATGTTGAATGCTTTTGTGGACAGCAAGGAGAACCTGTCCCTCCTGATCTCCTTCATTTACTCCAAGCCCACAACTTGTTGAATTTTCATTGTTTTTTTTAGATTTTTTTCTTTTCATTTTCATTCTCTAGCATTTGTTGTTTGTAAATCTAGCTTCATAACATTTTTCTTTTTCTTTTTTATAGGGATTATTGTGCTCTGACAACTTGCATCGTGAATTTTGCAAATTAATAAGGGTCGACCTAGGTGAATTTCGTTTGTTTTCATCTCAATATTTAAAATAAAAAGATATAATCTTGGTACGTTGCTATAGAAATATCTAAAAACTTTATTGTACAATATGAATAATATTTTGAACTCGTAATTATTTATTTCCTAGAAAGCACGTTAACAATGCATTTTTTTTATACACATTCAACCTGCCAGGGTAAGGCAAGTCACTATCTTGTTAACACAAACTCTAAATCATGTAGGGAAAACATTATGTATCCTAATAGTTTTCTCCATTTTACCCCTCTCATCACAGTATCTATGCAATGGAATGGGGGGTATTTTTGTCTTTTCACATCGACACAAATGTCATTTAAAAAATGGAGAAAATATATGGACTTGCTTCGTTGCACCATAAAAAACCCCATTTCTTTTAGTATATTTAGGTAAATGATAAATCAAATAATAATCATAATACCTTCCAGATAAAAATTAAGAGTTACTGGCAGAAATGTTACCTTAGATTTTTTTTATAATGTTATACATCTTAGCAAAATAATCACCCTACAAAACTTTCAATTATTTAGTTTTTATATATATTCATTTTAGCATGGATAAAACGTTTAAAATAATGATAATAATTATTTTTAAGGTTTTTTTCTTAAAAATATCTTAGGCTAATTATATATTGTAATATTTATTTAATATCAACACCTTAAAATATATATAAAAAATAAAGTTTTTTTTTTAAATCTCAAATTAATTTATTCTTAGTGCTATGAAATATTTTTAATATAATAATATGAAGAAGAAATCTTAAAAAATTAAAAAAATAATTTATTTTTTTCGAAATAAAAATTACTTTAAACTAAAAATATATCAAGTCACACATAGACAAAACATATAAAAAAAACAGATAATAAATTGCTAACAGCTGAACATTCACTATAGATGCATAAGAGAGAGTTTCTCTCTCATTTCACGTCACCAAAGCTAAACTTACTCTATTTTATAACGCAAACTATATTTGATACAAAGATAAATAACAATAAAAATTAAAAGTCAAAATTAAGAGTATAGATACATAAATACAAACAAAAAATTAAAAACTATCTCAAAAGGACCGAAAAAATAAAGAAATCGAAACTAAATCAAAAACTAAAAGAATAAAAACCAAAATACAAAATAAAAAATTATATATATTAAAACAAGACAAAAAATAATAATTTCTCCGTGCGGCATAGCGTTGGCCAATGGCTCGTGCATTTCTAATACTTTAACAAGAGTAAAAAATTATATATAAAATTAATAATTATATTGTTGGAGGGTTTTTTAAAAGCAATTACTTAATTATATAACTTACTCTTATTATTTGTATAATTAATTGCATAATTAAACTACATATAAAATAATTACACTATATTTAAAATAATATAAAAATAAATGGCTCTCCAAAATGGCTTTTACCACTGGAGCACACATCAACAAAAATGTCATTTTTACACTATTGAAAGTGCCATTTTAGAGATTTGGCTCTCCAAAATAGCACTCCCCGCTGGAGATGCTCTTACGCATAGAAGAAAGGTTCCATAAACAGCATGACATTTCAGTCCTTATAATATCCATTACGTTTACTATTAGTCTAAAAGTGCTATGATACCAAAAAACAAAACAATCCCTAAATATCATAGAATTCTAATTGCATCCCTTGACATAATAGTAAGGCAGTCCAAAAGTGCTTTTTAAGAAAAACATAACTTCAGATTAATATTTTTGAATGGTTTTAAAGTATTAAATATTGTACTATAATTCTTATTTAATTTTTATGGGTAATTGTAACTCAATTACAGAATGTTCAAAAGTCAAATGCATTTCTAAACACAGGATCATGTGAGAGATCATCCTAGAGAGGAAAAGATCCACATTACACTCTGCAATTTACAGCTGAAGATGCATGGATTCTGGAGAGTGAGTGCCATATCCTGAACAAGCCGAGAGGAGCTAATCACAATAAATCACTGCAAAACAGGATTAAAAAACCATAAACATATGAGTAAATTTGATGCAGAAAAATCTAAGAAATAAAACAAGAAGATGAAGCTCGCTTACCAGTCATTGCATTTCACCAGCGAGCTCTGCTTCTAACTGTGCAGCGCATCTTCTTGTGGGTAAGAGACAGGTTCTTCAGAAATGAGCCCACTCAATTGAGTTTCGCAGACTTTCAGGATCTACTTGAATTTTCTTAAGAGTATGAGGAATAGTGAGCGGGATCCTCGTTAGCTGCGGGCAATCATATACAGTAATTTCTTCGAGAGAATTGCATTCAAGTCTTCCAGAGTAAATGCTATTCAAATTTGGTAATTTATTCAATACAAAAACCTTTAAACGATGCAATAGAAATGTCATCTGATGGGTCCTGTCCTCTTCATCTGTTCCCATTATCACCCCCATGTTGTGACAATCTTCGACTACAATCACTTCCAATTCGAAGAGGCTAGACAACAACCAAGGAGGGATCAGCACCTTCATTCTATGACATTTATGTATTACGATCTCTTTGAGATAGCAATAGGGGGGAAAAGTCAATTCATATGAAGGTGCTTCAAAAAGGGTTTCTAAGATCATCAAACCATCAAGGTGTAGAATCTCAAGACTAGTAATATCACGCCTACTAATCTCATTGAATGGACATAAGCTTCTCATGGCTTGACAATTCACAATGACTACTTTTGTAAATGAGATTTTGAACAGAGAAGTTGCATTGTCAATCATGAGGTCATAAAACCAGGCCTCTGTAACTCGCCCTGACTTCGATTTTGTATAATTTAGATCTTCGAGTAAGGAGAAAGAAGGTCTTCCTACAGTAACTTTGCAATCAATTAGTGGAAGAAAACCTGCTAAGTGGAAAGTTTCGAAATTTTCTAGATCACTGAAGTTGCATTCCAAAGTTTCCAACTTCCGTAATCTCACGACTTCACGTCCTCTAACTGGGAGAAAAACTCCAAATTTCTGATGAAGCTTGAGGAACTGTAATTTTGAGAGTTTAGGTAAAATACCTGGCTGTAAATCACGCACCTCACTACCATCAAGATTAAGATACCTGAGATTCTTCAGCCTTTCCATTCCCTCTGGCAAATTTTCAAGTCCAGTGTAACTGAGATCCAACTTCTTCAATGCCGTAAGCTCTGCTAATGAAGGTACATCACTCAGCTTTGCACACCATCCGAGCAACAATACAGTGAGAGTCGTTAGATGACAAATAGAATCTGGCAACTTCTCTATATCTGTGTCGGAAAGATCAAGAACCTTGAGTCTGATGAGGTGCTGGAAAAAAGACGACTCAACCAAATTCAATTTGTAGTTTCTGCATAACAATAAAGTTGAAAGATTGGGGCATCTTGGTGAAAACTCTGATGGAATATCCTTGATTCTATTTTCCATGAGAGAAACTATCAACAGATTCTCTCTCCACCATGTTCCATCAGGTAATTCTGTTAATTGTGCACCTGCTTGAACCCTACCCCCATGACTTTCGTTCAATATTTTCCGAGCCATATCCCAAATCAAATCATGCATCTTCACATATCTGTAATTTTCATCGTCCCTGGAACCTTCTAATAAGCTGGCATTTTCAAGTTGATCAAGCATGGTATGACCCCTATCAAATTCTGCACTCCGTATGCCCCCCATTTCTACGATAATACCCTCATCAATCAAATGCTCTATCAAGTCCTCTCTCCAGATGATCTTGCCTTTTGGAAATAGTGTGATGTGTAAGAAGCACTTCTGCAGTGCTGTATCTTTCAACTGAGCATAGCTAAATTTCAATACTCGAAATACCTCGGTTTCCATGTCACTTGGTCCAACTTCTGGTATTCTCAGTCGTCGCAATGCATCTCTCCAACGATATTCACCTCCTACTCCCTTCATGCTTCCAGCCATTGTCATGATTCCAAGAGGCAGACCAGCGCACTCCTTTACAATAGACTCTGCAACAATCTGTTTCGTTTCACGAAAAAATCTAACACGGTGCCCTAATTTTTCAGCGAACAAATTCCAAGCTTCACCCTCAGAAAGTGGCTCCACTTTGAGTGTCTTTTGGCAATCCATTTTTGTACATATGTCCAATGATCTAGTTGTGAAAACCAACTTACACCCGTCTGTTCTAAGAGGTATTCCCACTTTCTCAAGAGGAAAATGATCCCACAAATCATCAAGAATGAGAACATATTTTTTTTTCACAGTCAACCCTGTCCACAGCTTCCCAGCTCTCACGACCGCATCTTTTTGATCCCCAAGATCTAAATCAAAATATTCCACAATGCAATCCTGCAATGCTTGAATGCTAAAGTCTTGAGACACAGTAATCCAACAAACATGATGAAAAATGTCTCGTCTCTCTTGGCAAACATGATGAAGCTGATTATGGATATGGGTAGCCAAAGCTGTCTTTCCCACTCCCCCCATGCCGTAAATGCCAATACATGAGACCTCATCATTCAACAACCAGGACCAGACATCTTTCATATTTCTTTCAAACGCTTGGCCCACTAGCTTCGTTGTCGGCAAAAAATATCTTCTAGTCCTACGTCGCTTATGTGCAGGGCTTTCAGAAGAGCTTCCTCTCTCAACAACAGAATGCTTATATTCCTGAGACATTATATTTCTACACATTCTCAAAACATCATCCATCATTGATGAGGACGAGATGCTTTTCGTGTTCGTTTCAAAAGACTGATGTGCTTGCTCTGTTCTTTGTCTAGTCTCGGGTTCATCTGTCATAAGTACGACAGGAGCTCTAGGTTCCTCAACAAGCTCAGTCTCCCCACCAATCAAGATATCCATCCCTCCTAGTCCATCATCCAAACGAGGTTGTTCAATTGCTAAACCCCGAAAAGGAGTTGAAGCTGCATTAGTTGCCTCATAATTGCTTGAACTTGGCACACTCTTATCTACAGGCCTTTTAGAAGAACTTCCTCTCTCAGCAACAGACTGATGTGCTTGCTCTGTTCTTTGTCTAGTCTCGGGTTCACATGTCATAAGTACAACAGGAGCTCTAGGTTCCTCAACAAGCTCAGGCTCCTCAATATTGTCCAACCATCCTAGTCCATCATCCAAACGAGGTTGTTCAATTGCTAAACCGCGAACAGGAGTTGGAGCTGCATTAGTTGCCTCATTATTGCTTGAACTTGGCACACTCCTCTCCACAGGCCTTTCAGAAGAGCTTCCTCTCTCAGCAACAGACTGCATATATTCCCAAGTCATCCTATCTATACCACTGCTGAACTCAACATCCCTCATCAATGAAGATGAGATGTTATTCATTTCAAATGGTTGATCTGCTGGCTCTGTTCCCAATCCAGTCTCGGGTGCATCAGGCATAGGCATGCCAGGAGCAACGTTTTCATCAGTAAGAATAATCTCTCCCCCGGTCATGCTATTCATCCATGATGATAGGTCATCATCCAAAAGTGGTTGTCCTTGCATTTCTAAATCTTGCGGACGATCTGAACCTGCAGTAGCTATTATATTATTGCTTGAACTTGGCATACTCCCATGCATTCTGTTAGGAAGCTGATCAAACGCTGCTCGCTGAACATCTGGAGTTACTTTTTCACAGGGTTTAACACCACGCCCTTTAACTCCTGCCAAATGATATTTTATCCTAGAAATGGAAGTACTTCCAGCATATATATGCTCACAAAAAACGCACTTCAAAGAACCATCAGCCATTTTCTCAACATGACGCCAAGTTGAATCACTTCCTGTAATCATTTTTTCGTCTGTATCCGGACCTACGAATATCAGAAAGAGCTTTCAAAATATTGAATAAAAATGGAACTTAAACTAACTAAGAAAAAAAAGAATCTAAATTTAAGATAAGAACTTGATGACAAGTATTCTTCTGTCTAGACCAAAGTCAAGCTAAACCACTCCCAAGATCAAAGTGTTCTTCTTCTCTCTCTTTTTCCCAGTAACTATACAGCTGATCATATCAGTAATTTAAAAACCAGTACGTTTCTTTTTGCTTAGAAAGCTCAACCTACATGTGTTGGAAAAGAAATGGTATGAAATAAGAGCAAAAAATAATCAAACTCAATTACCTGAGCAGGAGCAAGATGTTATCCAATGATTTGATTAAATCAGAAAAAAAGAAGATGGACAGGGAAGAGTAAGTGTGTTAGAGACGAGTGATAGATCTTCGGCTTGTGTGGTTGTGGATAAGGATAGATTCAGACAGAGAAGCAGATGGCAGTGAAAAAAAAGTAAAAAGGACTTTTTTCATTCATGGATGCCATGTGGACATATCGATTATCAACTTTTGCTTAGCTACCATAAATCAAGAATAAAATCTGGGAAAATCAAAAGTTCTTTGAGATTAATTTCTCATTCTTCTATAACTTGTTTAAATAATGTTACCAAAATAAATTTCCAACACCAAGCATAACAAGGGTATTTCAGGTAGAGAAGTTTGCTCATCATCGTTGTAGGCTTCTGGGTTATTTCAGGTAGAGAAGTTTCCCCCATGCACTCTGATCAATGATGAAGAATTGTAGGCTTCTGGGTTATTTCTGGTCAAGAAGTTTGTGCCTTGCAACAATCCATAATGTTGTGTGTTGTCAGGAAAAGTGTGCATTTTATACTTGAGTATACTTCGATATCTTATTTTGATTTGTTTTTGAATATACGTAGTGAGTGAATAATTTTTAATATGTATTAAAAATATTATAATATTTAAATTGCTAATGCACATTAGTCTTAATAATATATATGTTAATTATTATTTTTTGTTACCATAAAATATAATTAATTATTGAATCTAAATTCTTGATATGAGTCAATATACACTTTTGAATTGATAGCTACTGTTTAATTGATGTCATGATTTGAGTTTTGTGAAATGATTATGTTGGTTTAGTTATGATATAAACTAAGGTATGTCAATCAAAATATCCATGCTAATAGGGTAGTGTTAGTTGTATGCACATCGTATCTGAAACCCTAGTTGGTTGGAGGAGTCACCAACCTGTGTGGACTGATCATCCCACAGTATGGAGCCTCATGCTCATTGTATTTTGATTTTTTGACGAGCTATACCTTATAATATTTTTATTATAACCTATTTGAGAAACCTTTCTGAAAGAACTTAAAATCACATTCAAAAATATATTTCTCATTGTTGTATTATCTTGTATATGTATATTGAACGTTATCTACCTACTGAGTTGTTGAACTCACCCTTTCATTATTTATCATTTTCAGGCTTATAACCTGTTTGTAGATCATTTTTGTTGTACTCTCTAAACTTGCTCTTTTGGTTGCAGTTGATTTTTTTTTCTTATGCCTAGTTAGTGTTCCACAATTATAAAAGTTTATATTTAACTCTTGTATTAAGACAATCAAATTATATTATAAAATTAATTTTGTCATTAATGTTGCATTGAATTCTGATTAACTTATTTAAAAGATAAGTTCGTATGTAAGTTTGGTTTAACATGGGTATGAAACTTTGGAGGAGGACCACGTCTATGTGTCAGTTATGAATCCGAAAATCAGATCATGAAATTATCATTATCAGCTTATGCTTAGCTACAATAAATCAAGAATAAAATCCAGAAAAAAAACTAAGAGTTTTTAGAGATTAATGGCTCATTCATTTATAATTTTTTTAAATCATGTTAACAAAATAAATTTCCAAAACCAAGCTTCATCCAAGCCACCAATCTAGTCTTTCCTATAAACATATCTTCTCATCCCATCCGAAGTCACATCATTTAAAACCACCCGTGGGTTCAACGACAGAATATTGAATACTGATTGAAACAAACTCATTTAAGTCCACCACTCTTGATTTTTTTCAAAGCAAGACTTTGCCACCATGCACCCTCGGGTCAATGATGAAGAACATGTAGGCTTTAAATGAGCTTGTCCGTTTCTGTTCATTGGTCCGCCACAATTGATTTTTTTCAAACCAAGACTTTTCCCATGCACGCTCGAGTCAATGGCGAAGACCTGTAGGCTTCTGGGTATTTTCTGGTCGAGAAGTTTGTGCCTTGCAACAGTCAATCACGTTGCGTGTTGTCAGGAAAGGTGTGAATGAGATGAGGTTTTAGCTGTAACAAATTTTCCAGCCATGATTAAGAGAATGAGATAAGGTTAGAAAATGTGCGACCGTACTCAACCTGTCAACAATTACCAAGATCGTATCCTTGCAAAGTAAGATTGATAATCCTTCAATGAAATGAAGTAAAAAAAACAAGCAAGTACTACGCCAAACCTTACACATAATCCATGAACCTAACTCGCACAACAATTTCCTTTACTAATATGTTATTGCTGAGAAAAGTAAATTTCTGATCACTCTATTTCTGAGATGGCTGCCAGCTCTTGGTGGCGGCGTCTCGCTGGCATGTGGCCTGCACTGGTTCTCTTAGGGATAGTACTGGAGCTAAAAGGATCAGGAGGCTTTGTTAAGTTTTCTCCTTCCCCTTCAAGCATCTGGACAACAGTTTTCATGGAAGGACGCTCTGCTGGGTTCCACTGAATACACCATAGTCCCACAATCGCTAGTTTCTTTGCAGTTTTAGCATCTTCTTCTCCATCAATATGAAACCGCAGGTCTTCCTCTGTTTCTAAGAGATTATAAATCCATTCCGGGAAGTATATCTGCTCTCCATTTTCTGCTGTGTCATCCACGTTCTTCCTTCCCCCGACCATTTCCAACACCAACATACCAAAGCTGTAAACATCTGATTTAGAGGAAACATTCCCGAAGTTCCTGGAGAACACTTCTGGGGCAATGTAGCCAACAGTCCCCCTAGCAGTCGTCATGGAAATAGCACTTTTATCCCTGGAGCACAGCTTTGCCATCCCAAAATCGGAGATTTTGGGATTGAATTCGTTGTCGAGCAGGATATTCTGTGGTTTGATATCAAAATGGAGGATTCTTTGATCACACCCCTGGTGAAGATATTCAATCCCTTTGGCTATGCCTAGAGCAACACGATTCAACCTTTCCCAGCCAAGGAAATGGTTCCTTGAGTCTGCTGAGGATATGAACTTCTGTAATGAATCATTCGGCAAGTAGTCATAAACCAGAGCTCGCCTAAATCCATCAGCACAGAAACCGATCAAGCGAACCACATTGACATGGTGAATACTTGCCATCGTTCCCACTTCGTTGATGAACTCCTCCCCTTCTCCGATGGAATTATTGAGGAGCTTCACAGCTACAGCAATTTCATTGCTTAGCTTTCCTTTAAACACGGTGCCATAAGCTCCTTGGCCCAATTCATCCCTGAATTGATTTGTGATCCTCTTGAGATCAGCATAGGAGAACCTGGTGGGATTCAGTTTTCTGTAATCATCCAAAAACACCTCAACCCTGGCTTGATATTCTCTGTGTGTTTTATCGTTGCTGTAGGAGCGGTAGAGGGCAATAATTACCATAGCAAAAAGGGGTAATCCTAAAATCACACCTGCATATCAACATACTGACTCAGAAAACTCTGCTTTTTTCCCAGCGAAGTAATGTATTGAACCGAGTGTAAGAATCGAGATGGAGACTTGAGCACGCTACTTACCAGTAATCAACAGCTTTCGCCTCACACCTGTAAAGGATTGAATACTTGTTCAAATGCCAATTATTAATTTGCAAGGAGCAAGAAACATGAAAGAATATGAAAGAAAAGCATGCCTTTACTGTGTTTGAGAATGCTATTATAGCATTCAGCTTCAGAAGATCCACAAGTTGGATTGAACCAAGAAATAGTAAGACGATAATTTTCTTCATCCAACATACCATATGTAAATCCATAAATGTTGTACATCTTGGTACAAGATAATAAATCAGAGTCACTAATGGTATGACTTGATCCAACGGCATAAACGTCATGGTTAAAAGCACTCAGACATGGGATTTTATTCCCGTACGGAGACCGTTTCTCATTAGAAGAACAATTGAACAAGGTCCAATCATACGGCCAATCATTCTTAATTTGAAAGTGAGAAGCCCCTAAACTGAAGTTCAAGCGTTTCCTTGGAAAACAACCAAGAGGATCCCTTGCATAAACAAGTCGATGTCTGTAGTCAATTTCTTCTATGAGGAGACTCACTCCAGTTGGCAGCTCCAGCACTGTACTGTTGTCATCGGAGCAGGATAGATCAAACCCAGGATAGCCACAGTGGTCTGGTTGTTCGCCCTTGATTCGGAAAGGAAATCGGATTTCGGGGCCACGGTTTCCACATGATCCTGTGCAGTTCAAGCCTGCTCCATTGCCGGCTACGAAGACAACGAACAAGACGTAGAACAGACACGCGACCATTTCTGATGAATAATTCGTTCTCTCCTCACTCCTCTTAAGATTTTATCTGTACGCGCTGATATGGCTTTGGCCTTTCAGAAAACTCATTTAGTCCTTAGGTGGGCGAGTGCTTTACACTGTAGTACACGCATCCTTGAATGAGAATACATTTTTGATATTTTCTACATTCAGTTTGCAGATTTTTTTTTAAAATGATAATCATTGACTCTATTTCAACTAGAAAATAAAATACTTTAAAAATTATTTTAAATTAGAGGAGGTTCATCATTGACTCGAGGATGCAGGGGGTCAAAAGTCTTGCTATGGGAAGCTTCGAGTGATGGACCAATTACTTACGTGTCTTCCTCTGAAAGGAGAAAAAAAGGTGATTGATTGATGGATCATTAGCTCACTGTCTGCTTAGCTACTACGACTCTGACATTTCAAAGGACGACCAGGCAGCCGTCTTCTCCTCCACCTCTCAATGCATTATCAATAGCTTCCACTCCGAAGCTCGAAAGTTTGTCAGAGAAAAAAGGAAAAGGAAATACAAAATCTGGACTGTTCTCAAGGCTTGGAGAATAGTTTGTGCAGAAATTGTGTATCACTTCAGCCTTCCCATGTTTAGAGGAATGAACCTCCTCTCTGCTTGCTACATAGCCTTTCTTTCACAGGTATTAGTCCTCCAGACTTGCCATTCTAGCAACATCACTACTCCTTGCGCAGCTTCTTCATGCGGCAGGATCCAAAACATAAGCCACCCTTTCAGGCTAGACACTGATCCACAAAACTGCGGAAACTATAACTATACTCTGATTTGCGAGAACAATAATTCTGCAGTGTTATACTTGTATTCAGGTAAATACTACGTGCAGGCAATCGACTATGGTAACTACACGATCCGAGTGGTAGATGCTGGTGTGCAAGATAATTGCTGCTCCATCCCTCGGTATTCTTTGGCACCTGATAACTTCAGTTCCGGAGATCCATACAGATTGTATACCTACAAGACAGTGCTGCAGGTCGTAAATGAAGATTCCACAGACTATTGGCCCCGACGGTATCCTCCAAAACTCTCACAGCCTATGGTTTTCATGAGCTGTAAAAATACAGTGGATTCTCCTCTTTATGTGGACACAGTTCACAACGGCCTTAGCTATGGATTAGTAAATTATTCCAACTCTTCTCTTATGACTCATTCGAATTATGTGACTCATGGGGGCATGAATGCCTCGGATTTGATGAAACTGTGCAGCATAGAGAAAATATTTTTGCTTCCAAAGAAGAACTACACAGACAAGTCCTTCGAAGAGATACACAATGACCTTGCATATGGTTTTGAGCTTTCATGGTACAACTTCTTCTGCGGAAAATGCAGAGATGGTTGCTACCTCAACAGTGCAGACCGTCTTAAATGCATTGGTATGTAGCACTTGATGATTAAGTTGCATCAGATTGTTTCTATAAGACCAAATATAACTTGTGATTTGAGTTTTTTTTTTTTTTTTTTTTGGGTGGGTGGGTGGGTGGTTGGGTACGAGCACTATATATATTGGACTGTCACCAGATGTTCATGGTACAAATTCTGTCCATCCATTACCTGTGAATTCTACTATAGTGGACCGATCATAAGATTCATTCATGTTCATATGGTTTAAGGTAGTTGGACAGATTCATTGGTCTTTTGCAATTGGTTTGACATGGTGAAACGTTTGGTTCATCTTAGCTTGACCATGGATATACATTAGTTCAAGTCACATATTTAAATTGTGTGCTCTTATCTATTTTCTTTCGCATTTACTGTTTCCTATCTTATACTTTTACAACTCGTTTTTTAACCTAAATTCTCGACAGATTTTGATGAAGGTTTCTGGCTAAGTCTACTCCACAGTACTGTGGGAGGTGCGAGTTCTCTTTCTGCATCTCACCTCTTTTGTGGTGTTCTTAAGTGTTTCTTTGAACGACATATTTGTGAAATAAGGATTGTTGTTCTTGAATAGTATTTGTAATTTTGTTTGACCATTTTCTGCAGTTTACCTCGTCTCTACTCTCTTATATGGATCCACTTTATTTGGTAAGAGATTCCTTTACTTCTTTAGTTTCGCGAGAAATTTCTAGTGGAGACAACAAATAAGGTCTCAAAAATTGATTGTGTTTTGGGAATTTTCTATACAGCACTACTTCACGGGCTAATAATTGTTTGTGGGAGTCCATGTGTGTTTATATTTCTGATCTACAAATGGCGAAGGAGACATTTATCAGTATACGATACAGTTGAACAATTCCTCCAGAGTCACAATAACCTGATGCCAGTAAGGTATTCCTACTCAGATATCAAGAAGATAACCAAAGGTTTCAAGGACAAATTGGGTGAAGGAGGCTTTGGTTGTGTTTACAAAGGAAAGCTTCGCAGTGGACGTTTTGCAGCAGTAAAATTGCTAAGCAAATCGAAAGCTAATGGACAAGATTTCATTAATGAAGTTGCCACCATCGGAAGGATTCACCATACTAATGTTGTGCAGCTAATCGGTTTTTGTGCTGAAGGATCAAAGCGTGCTCTTGTATATGATTTCATGCCTAATGGATCTCTTGATACACACTTATTTTCTCGAGAAGGATCCGTCTCTTTAAGCTGGCAACAACTGCATCAGATTTCCCTTGGAGTGGCTCGTGGGATCGACTATCTTCATTTAGGTTGTGACATGCAAATACTACATTTTGATATCAAGCCTCACAACATTCTTCTCGACGACAATTTCTCTCCGAAAGTTTCTGACTTCGGGCTTGCTAGGCTGTACCCAACAAATGGCAGCATCACGTCTCTCACTGCAGCAAGGGGCACAATAGGATACATGGCTCCTGAATTGTTCTACAAAAACATTGGACGCGTCTCATATAAAGCTGATGTTTATAGCTTTGGAATGCTGCTGCTGGAAATGGCAGGGAAAAGGAAGAATCTAAATGCTTTGGCAGAAAACTCAAGTGAAATCTACTGGCCATATTGGGTTCATGACCAAGTATCCAATGGAAAGGCCATAGAAATCGGAGACGACGCCACTGAGGAAGAAAGTATGATAGTCAAGAAGATGGTGATGGTTGGATTGTGGTGTATACAAATGAAACCTACGGATCGGCCTACAATGAAAAATGTGGCGGAGATGCTTGAAGGAGATTTGGAAAACCTGCAATTGCCTCCTAAACCAGTTTTAAATCTAGATGAGACGCCAGCAAACATTGGAGGAGAGTCATCATCATTGTCAGGTGATTCTACCGAATCAATCAGTTTGGTTGAAAATCGTTCCTAAGTGATTTGACTTGTAATGCTCCTCCCACATCCAGGGAAAATGATAGAACACCATATAAATATGTTCTGTATTGTGTTATACACCATATAAAATGCTTTCGGGCTTAGGTATTAGCTACAGCTTGTTCCTTCGGTTTGGTCTGTATAATCACCACATAAATATGTTCTGTATTGTGTTTAACAATCCGATCTCCGCTCTCTTCAATAAAAAATGGTCGTTTCTTCTGATTCATTTGATAGCACAATTACTAAATGCTGAGGCTATGCTTGAGGATTGATAGGAATCAATTCAGGCCCAGCACTTTCACACCAGTCCAAATTGCATCATTTTACGAAGATTTTGAAGAACACAAGAGTCAATATTTAGACCTTTGTGTTGGTGGTTCGGCTTGAAAGATGCCCACTTAAATTCTTAGAAACATTTAGATGGATAATTTTGGTTTATTTTGTGAATAATGGGGTAGTCCATTGGTTTGAAAATGTAAATAATTATTAGCATTAAGCTACACACACACACATATATGAATTTTCATTCAAACAGAAGAAGGGGATACTTCTTTGACAGTCATAGCAGTCAGCTAGGATGGTGCATCCTCCATTAGAACTATGTCCTACAAGTAGCTTGCCTATGCTGGACGTCTTGGATGAGAGATTCTACAGAAGCTATGTCCTTAATATTGAATGATACATAACCTTCATCATGTGCAGCTGACTCTAGTAAATAAATTAACCAGGGATAGGCAATCTGATTCCAGCACCACTCGCGCAAAACCTGTCTGATGATCTACGAGGAGTCCATGTAAAGCTGTCTTAGCTTCACCAAGAATAACAGATAACTGATGTTGAATTCTTTTGTGGGCAGCAAGTAGAACCTATCCCTTCTAATCTCTTTCATTCACTCCAAGCCCACAGCTCGTAGAACGATAAAGTCTGCATCCGAGCCAACGGGGGATTGCTTTTCCCAGAGTAGAGTAGAGTCCTTTATTTTCACATTCACGATAAAGTCTTCGTGTCATTACAATCTTCTTTCAAACAAAGCAATTATTTTATCATTGCAAAAATGAGAAATTTCATGTGGGGCATTGAGGAAATTCCTATTTCAGGTGAATTCCCCTGTGCTTTATTGGTTCAAATTGAACTATCCTGTTTCCTTTATAAAGAGGGGTTCATTAGGTATGGATATATATAGTAGAATTTCCAAGGAATTATGAGATATGCAGAGTTTGTTAAGTGTAACTTCAGCTCTACTTTGCGGAGGAAGGTTTTAGCAATCAAATAAGCAGTGTTATTATCACACAGATATATTGTGGCCTCTTTTGACTTAGAATCAGGCCACTCACAAGCTGTAAATGCAATTTCGATCAAACCCGTTTGGTAATTACCAGCTTTCATTATATTTCAGAAACCACGGCCACGGCTAAAAACAATAACAATTTTCCCAGGCATTCTATTGTAGAAATGCTAGTGGAGTTGCAGAGTGGTTAGCCAAAGCTTCCGTACTCTGTTTTAAGTTCTCCCGATTGGGTTCAACGTCCTCTGAGGGAACTGTGCTATCTATTGTACCTAGATACTCGGAGAGTGATGAAATTTCTTCCAATGTCAAAGAAAAAAAACAATGATGGCTTCGATGTAAATTGATGCTATAAAATCCATTTGAAGTCTCACTACTCAACTATAAGAAATAGCTATCGCTCATTTCTAGAAAGAGGACTTCCACTTTTATGTGGGAAATACTTACAAGGTTATTGAGAACAGTATCTAGCACTCGAAAAACAGCATTCATGGAATGGATGCAACCCATCAACTGCGAAGCACAAGAGCATTAGAAAGTCAGCAAGAATTCCTCCAGGGAATTGCATCAGGTACAAATTTTGCTCGTAGTATTTCCCAGAGATAATATGATCTAAGGAGTGTGAACAATGTAATTGATTTTTAGGTAAATGATAAGACCATAATAATCATAATACACTCAAATAGGATAAAAATCATGAGTTGTTTGCGGGGATATTCCTGGAATTCCACATTTTTTAAAAATATTTAAATACGGATATGTCCTAAAAAGACAAAATCCAAGAGTTATCTGTAAAAATGTTTAGGTGATTCAACTTTATTATTATTATTATTTTTTCTTTCTTATTTTTTTTTTGTTTTTTAATTATTTTTATTTAATCTTCAAGTCAAATGATTTTCTTAAGCTAATAATATTTATTTTTATTGTCTTTTATTTTATTTTGTGTGTGCTCTTTTGTTAAAGTTTTTAGGGTTTTTTTATTCTTCGATAAAATTTTATTTTTCCCATTATTTACACAATAATAATAATAATTTTATTTTTTTTATTGCTTTCTTTTTTGTTAAAGTTTTTCATTTTTTGTATTTGTTATCATTTAAAAATCATATTATACATCTAAAAGATAACGAGGTTTTGAACAGTGAAACACTGTTCACCGTGACTCATTGTCACTATTCATGTGCAGTTTCACCCGGTGCTTCGCGGGTGTATGTCCTCTTTTTTTTTCCCGATTTTGAACAGTGTATTAACGAAATTAGCCCCCGAAAAAGACAAAAAACGCTGCCATTTTCAGGGGCTGGACGGTCATTGACCGTTTTCGGTCCGGTTCGTCTGGCTGGTTCTTTATTTGTTTAATGTTTAAATGAACAGTGCATTAACCGTTTTGTCCCTCGAAAAGGACAAAACACACGCCTGCATGTCAGGGGCGTTGTGGTAATTAGCCATTTTTAATTTTTTTTAATGCCAGCTGTGTGGCGCATCACAGAACGCGCCGTTCGTCTCAATGCTCACGCGTTTTTCGAACGGCGCGTGCGGCGTAATACGGCGTTGGAAAATGAACAACCGCTGTCTAGAATGATTTTCAGGCATGTTCCCTTCCACCTGGTGCGGCGCGTGTGGCACTATGGTGTCCGGAGACGTGTCAATGGTCGTTTGAATTCCCCCCCCCCAATTTCTCTCTCCTGCCTGCGCTAGATGACGTCAGCTAAGCTGTTTTTTGTCAAAATTCATTTCAGTCCCTGAACGTTATAATTTGTTTTTCTGGCCCTTATTTCTATTAAATGGGTTTTGATTTGTTTCAATTTCGTCCTTCAATTGAAATTGATTATGTATTGAAGTTCCAGTTCGGTCCTAATGCTTTTAATTTTGCGGGTTGGGCTGGAATTCTAAATATTTTTGGTATCAAAGGTTTGATTAATTTCAATTTCATCCTTCCATGCAAAATTATTATAAATCCTTAATATTTTAGGTATCAAAAGTTTGATTTCTTTCAATTCTATCCTTCTATGCAAGTTAATTATGGATTTCAGTTTCATTTCAGTCCCAGTTCTTTTAATTTCCGGTTTTTTTTTGAATTATTTGATTTCAATGTTTGGGTTTACTTCAATTTTGTCTTTTAAATTAAAGATATTATTGAAAGTATATCAAATTAATTATATATTTGTATATTTATGTCAAATTAAAGTATGTAAAACTAATATTATGTTCAAATATTTATTAAATATTATCGCCTAAAAATATATAGAGGGAGAGGAAAAATGACCTAGGATTTTTTTAAGGACAGAAATTCATATCAGTATTCTTAAATACATTTAATATAATAATACGATGAATAAATCTTATAAAATAAAAAAAAATGGCTTCAAAATTAAATTTTATGCTCTTTTGTTTAAGTTTATTTCTTGAAATAAATTTGCAGTGTTTTGATTTTTTAATTTATATTTGTGTATTTATGTCAAATTAAAATATGTGAAACCAATTATATGTTCTAATATATATTGAATATTTTCGCCTAAGAATATATAGAGAGAGAACAAAATAGCCTAAGATTATCCTTTAAATTAAATATATTATTGAAATTATGTCAAATTAATTATATATTTGTATATTTATGTCAAATTAAAATATGTAAAACTAATTATATGTTTGAATATTTATTGAATATCATCGCCTAAAAATATATTGAGAGAGAGGAAAAATGACCTAGGATTTTTTGAAGGACAAAAATTCATATCATGTTTTCTTAAATATATTTAATATAATAATATGATTAATAAATCTTATACAAAACAAATATTGGCTTCAAAATTTAATTTTGTGCTCTTTTATTTAAGTTTATTTCTTTACAAGAATTTCCAATGTTTTCATTTTTAATATTTTAGATCTAATATTACTGGAAAAAAAAATCTCAAAAAAACAAATGTTGACAAATTTACCTGCATTATCTACAAGTCAAATTAAAAAATATACAAGTCACTTCCCGTTTCCATTAGACTGTTCTTTTTAGACGGCAAATAAATAATTATAGCACAAAAAAAAATTAAGTTTATGTTTTAAAAACAAATTACAATATTTTTATTTCTAATATGTCTGATATTTATTGAATATTATCGCCTAAAAATATATTGAGAGAGAGGAAAAATGACTTAGGATTTTTTGAAGGACAAAAATTCATATCAGTATTCTTAAATATAATTATACTAACTAAATATTAAAATAATAAAATACAATACATATAAAAGCAATCAATTTTCTACATAGATAAAAAAGCCCCGCCACATCACGCGGGCATACCGCTCGTTTGTTTCTAAAAAGAGTGGTGTTACTAGCCCTAAAGAGGTGTTCAAGTTTCAACCACAATTTGAAAAAACCAGTGTGAGACATAGGTTTATTAGGCTAAGTCCTGGGGTAAAAAGAGGTGGCACACCAGGATCCATATTGATAGAAGGGAAAGTAGCCACCTCTTTTTAATATTGGCAGGGTCTCTTCTTCGATCACTATTAGAGACCCTTAGAGAGAAGTTCATGTTTATTGGGCTCTTTTATAACTTAATTTTTTTCTTCAATTTCACAATTGAACATCATGTTATTTGGAATTGAGGTTTGCTATTTTTGTATTCTTTTTCTATAAGATTATCATAATCTTATCACAGCGTAGAAGGTTTGATGGGTAACCCAAGTTGTTTCAAGTCTCTTTTTTTTCATTTTCTTTAAAGTATATTTTTTCTTGTCCTCCAATATTGGGTTTGTTGGTTATTAGGTCATGTATTTATTTTAATTCACTTTTTATTTGATTATCCTGTTTTGATGACCAGTGTTGAACGGTTGGAAGGTCTGTCAAGGTTGATTCAAACTATTTAAAAAAAAAAAATCTTACTTTTTTTTCATTTTCTTACTTAAATATTGGGTTGGTTAGGAATTTAAATTTATAATCCTTTTTTCTTATATGTCTATGTTATTATCTCGTTCTCATGATCTATATTGTAGGTACCATCGATTTTCCCGGGTTTACTCAAAAACAATTTTCATTGTTTTTTTATATTTTTTTCTTTTCATTTTCATTATCTAGCATTGGTTATTTGGAAATGTAGCTTCATAACATTTTCCTATTTGTGTTTTATAGGATTATCGTGTTTTGATGACTCACATTATGAATTTTGCAAATTAATAATGGTCGACCAAGGTGAATTTAGTTTGTTTTTGTCTCAATATTTAAAATGTAAAGATGTCATCTTGCTATGTTTCTATATCAACATCTAAAAGCTTTATTGTACAATACACATAATATTTTGAACTCATAATTATTTATTTCCTAGAACACACGTTAACAATGCATTTTTTTTTACACGTTAAGAAAAAATAATTCAACCTGCAGGGTAACGCAGATCACTATCTTGTTAACACAAACTCTAAATCATGTAGGGAAAACATTATGGATGTTCATAGTTTTCTCCATTTTACCCCTCTCATCAAAATATTTACCAATGGAATGGGGGGTATTTTTATCTTTTCACATGGACACAAATGTTGTTTAAAAAATCATTGGGGGCATAATTATTTTTTTGAATTGTGGAATTACTAGAATAACCTTTTAGACAAAAAAAATAGATATTTGTTAAGGGGCTTTGTATTAATTTTCCTTTTAAAATGAACAATTAAAGTACTTAAATCCCTTTAGGATCAAGTGATTTTAAATCTTCTTTGGAGGGTATTTTTATCTTTGTCTCTTTTTTTTTTTTGTTATTTTTGAGTTGGGGTCATGGGCATTTTTGTCTTTAAATAATATAAAAAAAGAAAAAAAAAATGTTCCTAACAGGTATAAGCATGCGTCAACGATTGGACGCTGCACACACCCTTCAAGCAGCTGGTGTTGTGGCATTCTACTATTAAATGTCAGTTGACTTCGTCTCTTTTGAAGTGATTTCATATCCTCTTTCTGATGGTGCAAAGTTTGTTAGAGGGAGATAGATGATTTGTCATCAGTGGTCTTCTCTATCTCTCTCTATCTTTCCCTAAAAAGTATATATTGACCCTCTTTGTTTTGATTGTTTCAATTTCAGTCATTATTCTATTGATTTTTTTTCCTTTACTTTTTAGTTAAAGTTTTATTGGTTTTCAACTTAAGCATTTAATCAAAGTTTATTTTGTTGTATTTTTTTGAATTTGGTCCTTATTCTTTTGGGTTTTTATTCAAATATACACTGATTGCTTACTTGATTGGATTGACATTTTAAAAGTTGTTTTTTTATCTGCCTAAGAGATTCATTCATTTACGCATAAACAGCATGTCATTTTGTGTTTATTTCAGTCCTTATAATATCCATTTCCTTTTACTATTAGTCTTGTGATATGATACCAAAAAACAAAACAATCCCTAAATATCATAGAATTCTAATTGTATCCCTTGACATAATAGTAAGGCAGTCTAAAAGTGCTTTTAAAAAAAATAACTTCATATTAATATTTTTGAATGGTTTTAAAGCTTAAATATTAAATATTGCCCTATAATTCTTTTTTAATTTTTATGGGTAATTATAACTTAATTACAGAATGTTCAAAAGTCAAATGCATTTATAAACACAGGATTATGTGAGAGATCATCCTAGAGAGGAAAAGATCCATATTACACTCTGCGATTTACAGCTGAAGATGCATGGATTTTGGAGAGCGGGTGGGTGCCAATGCCTTCTGGTCTACGTCCAGCGCCATGAAAATCGATCCAGCTTCAGCTGTTGCACAGTGCCATATCCTGAACAAGCCGAGAGGAGCTCATCACAATAAATCACTGCAAAACAATAAACGTAAGGGGCGCTGTGAAATGAATATTGACACAGATGAGTATATTTGATGCAGAAAAATCTTATCGCTCGCTAAGAAAAAAAACAAGAAGAGAGGGGAGAATGAAGCTTGCTTACCAGTCATTGCATTTCACCAGCGAGCTCTGCTTCTAACTGTGCAGCGCATCTTCTTGTGGGTTAGAGACAGGTTCTTCAGAAATGATAGCCTCAATTGTGTTTCGCAAACTTTCAGGATCTACTTGAATTTTCTTAAGAGGATGAGGAATAGTGAGCGGGATCATCGTTAGCTGCGGGCAATCATATACAGTAATTTCTTCGAGAGAATTGCATTCAAGTCTTCCAGAGTAAATGCTATTCAAATTTGGTAATTTCTTCAATACCAAAACCTTCAAACCCAGACGATGGATCCTGTCCTCTTCATCTGTTCCCATTATCACCCCCATGTTGTGACAATCTTCGACTACAATCACTTCCAATCGTTGTCTAGACAACAACCAAGGAGGGATCAGCGCCTTCATTCTATGACATTTATGTATTACGATCTCTTTGAGACAGTAAAAGGAGGGAAGATTTGAAGGTGCTTCAAAAAGGGTTTCTAAGATCATCAAACCATCAAGGTGTAGAATCTCAAGCCTAATAATCTCAGGCCTATCACTCCAATAAAATGGACATACGCTTCTCATGGCTTGACAATTCACAATGACTATTTTTGTAAATAAGGTATTGCACAGAATTGCATTGTCAATCATGAGGTCATAAAACCAGGCCTCTGACTTCGATTTTGTATACTTTAGATCTTCGAGTAAGGAGAAAGAAGGTCTTCCTACAGTAACCTTGCAAGCAATTAGTGGAAGACTTGTGCGGTTGAAAATTCGGAAATTTTCTACATCACGGAAGTTGCATTCCAAAGTTTCCAACTTCCGTAATCCCCAGACATCACGTACTTCAACTGGGAGAAAAACTCCAAATTTCTGATGAAGCTTGAGGAACTGTAACTTTGAGAGTTTAGGTAAAAGACCTGGCCGTAAAACACGCACCCCACTTCCATCAAGATTAAGATACCTGAGATCCTTCAGCCTTTTCAATCCCTTTGGCAAATTTTTAAGTCCAGTGTAACTGAGATCCAACTTCTTCAATGCCGTAAGCTTTCCTAATGATGGTACATAACTCAGCTTTGCACACCATCCGATCAACAATACAGTGAGAGTCGTTAGATGACAAATAGAATCTGGCAACTTCTCTATATCTGTGTCGGAAAGATCAAGAACCTTGAGTCTGATGAAGTGCTGGAAAAAAGATGACTCAACCAAATTCAATTTGTAGTTTCTGCATAACAATAAAGTTGAAAGATTGGGGCACCTTGGTGAAAAGTCTGATGGAATATCCTTGATTCTATTTTCCATGAGAGAAACTATCAACAGATTCTCTCTCCACCATGTTGCATGAGGTAATTCTGTTAATTGTGCACCTGCTTGAACCCTACCCCCCAGACTTTCGTTCAATATTTTCCGAGCCATATCCCAAATCAAATCATGCATCTTCACATATCTGTAATTTTCATCCTCCCTGGAACCTTCTAATAAGCTGGCATTTTCAAGTTGATCAAGCATGGTATGACCCCTGTCAAATTGTGAACGCCTACTCCACATTTCTTTGACAATACCCTCATCAATCAAATACTCTATCAAGTCGTCTCTCCAGATGATCTTGCCTTTTGGAAATAGTGTGATGTGTAAGAAGCACTTCTGCAGCGCTGGATCGTTCAACTGAGCATAGCTAAATTCCAATACTCGGAATACCTCGGTTTCGATGTCACTCGGCCCAACTTCTGATATTCTCAGTCGTAGCAATGCATCTCTCCAACGATATTCATCATCCACTCCCTTCATGCTTCCAGCCATTGTCATGATTCCAAGAGGCAGACCAGCACACTCCTTCACAACAGACTCTGCAATCTGTTTCGTTTCAGGTAAAAGTCTAACACCGTGCCCTAATTTTTCAACGAACAAATTCCAAGCTTCACCCTTAGAAAGAGGCTCCACTTTGATTATCCTTTGGCAATCCATTTTTCTGCATATGTCCAATGATCTAGTTGTGAAAATCAACTTACACCCATCTGTTCTAAGAGGTATTCCCACTTTCTCAAGACGGAAATGCTCCCACAAATCATCAAGAATGAGAACATATTTTTTTTTCACAGTCAACTCTGTCAACAGCTTCCCAGCTCTCACCACCGCATCTTTTTCATCCCAAAGATTTAAATCAAAATATTTCACAATGCGATCCTGCAATGCTTCAATGCTAAAGTCTTGGGACACAGTAATCCAACAAACATGATGAAAAATGTCTTGTCTCTCTTGATGAAGCCGATTATGGATATGTGTAGCCAAAGCTGTCTTTCCCACTCCCCCCATCCCGTAAATGCCAATGGATGAGACCTCATCATTCGACAACCAGGACCACACATCATTCATATTTCTTTCAAACGCTTCGCCCACTAGCTTCGTTTTCGGCAAAAAATATCTTCTAGTCCTACGTCGCTTATGTACAGGGCTTGCAGAAGAGCTTCCTCTTTCAACAACAGAATGCTTATTTTCCCGAGACATTATCTTTCTACACATGCTAAAAAAAGCATCCATCATTGATGAGGACGAGATGCCTTTTGTGTTCATTTCAAATGACCGATGTGCTTGCTCGGGTTCCTCAACAAGCTCAGTCTCCCCACCAATCAAGATATCCATCCCTCCTAGTCCATCATCCGAACGAGGTTGTTCTTCTTGTTCAATTGCTAAACCCCGAACAGTAGTTGAAGCTGCATTAGTTGCCTCATTATTGCTTGAACTTGGCACACTCCTATCTACAGGCCTTTTAGAAGAGCTTCCTCTCTCTGCAACAGACTGCGTAAATTCCCAACTCATCCTATTGCTTGGAGCTGCATTAGGTCCCTCAGCAACAGACTGCATCAATGAAGATGAGATGTTACTCATATCCATTTCAAATGGTTGATCTACTGACTCTGTTCCCAATCCAGTCTCGGGAGCATCAGGCATAAGCATGCCAGGAGCAATGTTTGCATCAGGAAGCAAAATCTCTCCCCTGATCAATCTATCCAACAATGATGGCAGTTCATCATTTGGTTGTCCTTGCATTTCTAAATCTTGCGGACGATCTGAACCTTCAGTAACTATTATATTATTGCTTGAACTTGGCATACTCCCATGCATTCTGTTAGGAAGCTGATCAAACGCTGCTCGCTGAACATCTGGAGTTACTTTTTCACAAAGTTTAACACCACCCCCTTTGACTCCTGCCAAATGATATTTTATCCTTGAAATGGAAGTACTTTTAGCAAATACACTCCCACAAAAAACGCACTTCAAAGAATCATCAACCATTTTCTGAACATGACGCCAAAATGGATCACTTCCTCTAATCATTTTTCGTCTGTATCCCTACCTACGGACATCAGAAAGAGCTTTCAAAATATTGAATAAAAATGGAGCTTAAACTAACTGAGAAAAAAAAAAAAGAAGCTAAAGTTAAGATAAGTGTTCTTCGGTCTAGACCAGTCCAAACATCAAAGTGTTAATGAAGTATATCACATAAAAGCTTGAGTTTTTAGGTGAGGTTCCAGAATATGATTTAACGCTAAAAACTCACCTATAAATCAAAATATAAAAACTCAAGTGAAAGTTTTTATTATTTTTAGATGAGGTTCCATAATAATATGATTTATTATTTTTTAAACACATCATCTAACACACATCATCAAGTGAAAGTATTTTTAAATTGAAACTTGTAAAAATACACAATTTCTTATGCTTGGTTTTTCATCAAATAGAATGAAAATGGTAAAATTCAAACTCATAATTGTTGGATCAACAAGCTCTGATACCATGTAATGGAATCATTTAAAAACTTAAATTGTTAGTTGAAACCAGAATATAATTTATATTATTTTCTAAAATAGTCTTATTCTTTTCTCTTTTTTCCCAGTAACTATACAGCTGATCATATCAGTAATAACAGAACCAGTACGTTTTTTTTGCTTAGAACACTCAACCTGCATGTGTTGGAAAAGAAATGGTATGAAATAAGAGCAAAAAATAATCAAACTTAATTACCTGAGCAGGAGCAAGATGTTATCCAATGATTTGATTAAATCAGAAAGAAAAAAAGAAGATGGACGGGGAAGAGTAAGTGTGTTAGAGACGAGTGATAGAGCTTCGGCTTGTGTGGTTGTGGATAAGGATAGAACCAGTACGTTTGTTTGCTGGTTTTTGACAAAGTTTTTTCTAGAAAATAATTTTTTTTTTTATATCTGGTTATAAGAAATTAATTATAAAAATATTTAGTTATGTTATAGACTGTAAATTAATTTAACAACTTATCATTTGCATGTGCATGGAGGAATAGGAAGGCCAACTGCTCCAAATAGTTTCATCTTCAAATTCAGAGTAGTAAAGATGGATTGGGTGGGTATCGAATAATAATAAGAAAAAAATCACCTTAATTTATTTTTCAGTATTTTTAGTGGAAAACACTATTTGGTTTGAAACATCAATCTCTAAAATAATATGGACTAAATAACAAAAAATTAAAACTTTAGGGACCGAACTAAAATTTTCCATGTCAAGATCTAAATAGTGTATGTGTTTTTGTTCTTCATCAAATCTAGTCATTGTTTTTTTAATTTATAATTTTGAGCCCTATTTAAATTTCAATTTTGCAAAATCAAAACTAGACTCATGTTTGAATATCCTTAAAACCAAGCATATAAGAGATGACGCAAATCAAAAGAAATACAAACAAAAGATACCATGATAATATAACTCTAAAGGATAAAATTATAAAAATCAAAAGTTAAATGACCCATAAAACAAAATAATACATCGTTCATATAAGCATTCGAATCCAAAATAAAATAAGTATGCATAAATATTAATTTTAGGATATAAGTAAAAAAACAATATCAATTTGCGTTAAGTCGGCTAAATTTACCAAATCTAGAAAAACTACAAAACTCAATTCCCAACAATCAAATATTCAAGGCTAAAAAAAATATTGATCATACAAAAAAGATCCATAAAAAATAGCAAATAAAAGAATAAAAGTCAAAATTCAGATAAAAAATAAAATTTATTTTTTATTAAAGGGTGAAATAAAAAAGAAAGATTAATCTAACAAAAGGAAAAAATAATAAGGATTAAAATTGAAATAATTTTTTTTATTGAATGATGAAATTAATAGAAAAATCAATTTTAGTAAAGGACTAAAAATAAAACAATCAAAAGACTAAGGAAAAAATAACATATAACAAATTGAAATTGAAAGAAGAAATTAAAAAAGAATCAAGAATTTACACCAAAATAGAATAATTGTCAAAATCAAAAGAATAAAAGCTCAATTTTAACATATCAATCAACTAGAGGATAATCGTGAAAATTTGCTTGAGAGAAAAGAAAAAAAAAAGACTACACAGACAAGTCCTTTGAAGAATAGATCAGTAAATTAGTATATGACTCATTGGAATTATGTGACTCGTGGGGGCATGAATGCATCGGATTTGATGGAACTGTGCGTTCTTCATTCCAAAGAAGAACTACACAGACAAGTCCATAAACAGCGTGATATTTTGTGTTTATTTGATTCCTTATAATATCCATTACCTTTACAAGTCCATAAACAGCGTGATATTTTGTGTTTATTTGATTCCTTATAATATCCATTACCTTTACTATTAGTCTTGTGCTGTCATACCAAAAAACAAAACAATCCCCAAATATCATAGAATTTTAATTGCATCCCTGTGCCTGTTTAAGTATTAAATATCACTTCAGAAATGATAACCGACTGAATTGAGTACAGCAAACTTGCAGGATCTACTTGAATTTTCTAAAGAGAATGAGGAATAGTGAGCGGGATCGTCGTTAGCTGCGGGCAATCATATACAGTCTTCAAGCAGCTGGTTTTGCGGCATCCTACCATCAAATTACAGTTGACTTTGTCTCTTTTGAAGTGATTTCTTATCGTTTTTCTGATGGTGCAGAGTTTGTTGGAGGGAGATAGGTGATTTGTCGCAGTGGTCTTCTCTGACAGAATCCTTGAAGTTTCAATTTATTCAATTGAATCCCACCATGACAGAATGCATTATGATCCCTTTATATACAACTTCAGTTCAGTACCTCAACTAACTGAACTAACAATTAAACCGAATACAACTAACTATAACAGAAAGTAACAACCTTTAATAGCCACTAACTATATGATTAACAACTAATTATATCTCAACATACCCTCCCTTAAACTAAATCAGTTTACAAGTTTAGGTACGTCACATACTCCCAATTGCTTTCTCAGATTCACAAAAGTTTCCAGCTTTAAAGGTTTGGTCATGATGTCCGCCACTTGCTCTTGTGATCTGCAAAACTTCAGCTCTATCTCTCCATCTTTTGCCAAGTCACGAAGAAAGTGATATCTGACAGCTATATGTTTGCTCCTCCCATGCATTACTGGATTCTTCGACAACTTGATTGTTGAGGAATTATCACAATATATCACACAACCCTTTTGATTCCACTGCAGTTGCCCAAGTAGCCTTTTCATCCAAATGGCTTGGCATGCACATGTTGCTGCAGATATGAACTCAGCTTCAGTGGTCGAGAGAGTGACTATAGCTTGTTTCTTCGAACTCCATGCAACTGTCCCATAACTCATCATGAACACATATCCTGAGGTGCTTCTGCGGTCATCTACATCACCAGCATAATCATTATCAGAATAAGCAATTAATCCATCTGTCCATCCTCTCCTCTGGTAACATATGCCCATGTCAGTAGTGCCTCTCAAGTATCTCAATATTCTTTTCACTGCCAGCATATGAAGTTCAGTGGGCTTCTCCATATATCGGCTCACCAAGCTCATCACATACATGAGATCAGGCCTCGACACAGTCAAGTACATCAAGCTCCCAATCATTTGTTTATACTTGGTCAAGTCAACCTTAATTCCATCCTCATCTTTTGACAACTTGCAGCCAGGTACTATAGGAGTTTTGGTGGGGTTACTGTTTTCCATACCAAATCTCAGAAGGATTTCTTCAGCATATTTCCTTTGGCTCATGTAGATACCCTTGCTGTTTTGCACTACTTCCACTCCCAAGAAGTACTTCATTTTTCCCAAGTCTGTCATGTCAAACTCATTCTTCATTGACACCTTGAATTCACTGATCATCTCCTCATTATTACCAGTGAATATCAAGTCATCCACATATATACTGACAACCAACACCTTCCCTCCTTCAGTCCTAGTGAATAATGTGTGTTCACTAGGACATTTTTCAAACTCACATCCAACAAAATATGCTTCTATACGGCTATACCAAGCCCTTGGTGCTTGCTTTAAACCATATAGAGCTTTGTGAAGTTTGAATACCTTCCCTTCTTCCCCTCTCCTCACAAACCCCTTGGGTTGCTCAATGTACACCGTCTCCTTTAACTCTCCATGCAGGAAGGCACTCTTCACATCTAACTGATATATGTTCCAATCATGATAAGCTGCCACTGCCAAAATCAACCTTATTGTGTCCCATCGTGCTACGGGAGCAAATACTTCTGTGTAGTTGATTCCATACTTCTGAGCATACCCTAACACAACCAACCTGGCCTTGTGTTTGTCCACCTCTCCCTTCTCATTCAACTTGGTTTTGAAAATCCACTTCACCCCAATGGCTTTGGTGTGTCTTGGCAACTCTGTCAAAACCCAAGTTTTGTTCTTCTCTATGGCTTGCATTTCAGCCACCATAGCTTGCTCCCATATCGGATTTCCCGCTGCTTCTTCATATGACTTTGGGTCCCCAGTCTCTGTGTACATAACCATGTTTTGTTCTTCCTCACTTTCAGTCAATCCCTCTCCTGAAACATAGTCTCTCATCCATCTTGGCTCTCTGCTCACTCTCCCCAGTGACCTGCCAGCAGTGTTCACATTCCTGCTCTCACTCTCTTCTTCAAGCTCATCTTCAATCTCATATATGTCCTCACTTACTTCAAAAGAATCATCTTGCACCCCTTCTTCTACCCCAGCTGTTTCAGCTTGGTTTTCCAGCATATTGTCCACATTTCCCCCCAAATCAGCCTCCAATTCATTCTCATCATCACACATACTAGACCTATCATCACCCTCAGAATCATCTCCCCACTTCAATATACTGCTGCCAGGTTCATTTTAAATGGTTTCTCTCCATTTCCAGCTCTCCATTTCATCAAAAACCACATCTCTACTTATGACAATCTTTTTGGTTATGGGATTATACATCCTATACCCCTTGGTCTCCTTACTCACCCCCATATACACACACTTAATGCTTTTATCATCTAATTTCTTTCTTTTTTGATCCACATTATGCACATAACCTATGCATCCAAATACCCTAAGATATTCTACAGAAGGTGTGGCATTTCTCCATGCTTCCTCAGGGGTTTTATCTTTCAAAGCCAAGGTAGGACTTCTATTCAACAAATAGACAGTCCAATTTACTGCCTCAGGCCAGAACTCTCTCGGCACATTCCTCTCAATCAATACACTCCTAGCCATGTTCATTATAGCCCTATTCTTCCTCTAGGCCACCCCATTCTGCTGGGGAGTATAGGCAGCCGTAAGTTGTCTACTTATACCATTCAATTCACAGAATGAGTTGAATTCCTCATAACAAAACTCTCCCCCCCTATCAGTCCTTAGGCTGCCAATATTCTCACCAATTTCTCCCTCAATCAGCACCTTAAACTTCTTAAAATTCACAAATGCCTCAGATTTTTCAGTGATGAATTGTACCCATAGTTTCCTCGAATAATCATCAATGAAAGTAATCAAATACCTCCTATTGCTGAGGGATATTGGGGTTATTGGCCCACATATATCAGCATGTATCAGTTGCAGTCTCCTAGAGGCTCTCCACTAACTTTGTTTTGGGAATGGATCCCTATGGTGCTTACCCAACATACATCCCTCACATACTTTGGTAGGGGCTGTTATCAGTGGCAGCCCCCTCACCATTTTCTTATTATACAGTGTTTTCAGCCCTTTGTAACTCAAATGGCCATATCTACAATGCCACAATTGTGCCTCATCCTCAGCAACCAATTTAAAGCAATTTTGTTCTCTAGCAGCAGGTTCTTTAATGGCTAAAGAAGCTATTACTACAAACATTCTGTTTACTGACATTTCACTGGTCATAATCAGCCCCCTAGACATGTGAAACAGTTTGCAATAATTGTTCTTGATCAGTATAGTCAATCTTTTTTCTTGTAATTGACCTATACTTAATAGATTGTTCCTCAATTCAGGAATATAGTATACTTGGGTAATAACTTGTGTTACCCCCTCCACAGTCATCCTAATACTACCTATTCCCATTACCCCCATTCTTGAATTATTTCCTAGTTTCACAGATTGTCTAAATTCTTCATCAATATCAATAAACCACAATCTATTTCCAGTCATATGATTGGAACAACCAGAGTCCAGGAACCATACCTCCTCTCGGCTTGCATGATTTAGTTCCACATGTGTCATCAAGAGCATTTCTTCCTCATCCTCTAGCTCGGCATAGTGAGCTCCTCTTTCCCATTGTGGGCACTCATACTGAAAGTGCCCTAACTTGTGGCACTTATAGCATTCGGTGAGTTCCTTGTTGTATTGGAACCTCCCTCTGCCTCTTCCCCTACCTCGGGTCCCCCTGGGAAAATTGAAGCCACCACCTCTGACTGGATTGTAACCCCCTCTGCCCCTGCCTCTAGTTGTTCTATCATCATAAACAACTTTGAGGGCTTGATCCTCATCTCGGAGCTCACTCATCCGCTGCTCATGGACTAATAAGCTTCCATGCAGCTCATCGATACTCAGTGTATCCAAGTCATTTGACTCCTCCACAGAACACACTACGTAGTTAAATTTTGAGGTTAATGTTCTCAAAATCTTACCTACTATCACACTCTGCTCCATTTTATCTCCATTGGTACGCATCTTGTTCACCACTGCCAAGGTTCGTGAAATGTACTTGTCAATTTTTTCTCCTTCCTTCATGCTCAACAGTTCGAACTCTCTTCTCAGGGCTTGCAACTGTGCCCTACGAACCTTGGTTGAACCTTGATACTTCTGCCGCATTGATTCCCAAATAGCCTTGGATGAGGTTTTATCAAGAATCGTCTCCATTATTTCTCGATCAATTGCCTGGAATAGGCAATTCTTTATCTTCAAATCTTTGAGCTTAATGTCTTCTAAGCTCTTTCGCTGAGCTTCACTCAGTGCCATTCCTCGAGCTACGGCTGGGATGCCATCCTCCACCAACGTCCACAGCTCCTTGCTCCTCAAGAAATTCTCCATCATCATCGACCAGTGGTCATAATACCCGTCGAATCTTGGAATGGCAGCTTGTACAAATTTGTCTGTGTTATGCATTTTCTCAGCACACAGTGTACGATTTGCACAAAAAAAAATTTCACTCTCACTCACTCTCGGTGTTTCTCTCTTTCTCTCGTGTTTCACTCGCTCGCACCTCTCTGTGTTTCACTCTTACTCACCTTGCTTTCACTCTCTCACTCACCAACTGACTGTGGTGATCTTCGGTGGTGGTGGATTTTCCGTCTTCTCCACCGATCAAGGATTCTAATGGATCGTTACTCTCGATTTCTTCACAAATCAAGAGTTGCTTCTTCTTCTCCTCCTCTATTTCCGCAGAAATCACTGATTCTAGGCTCGATTTGAGCTCTTCGAATCGAAAATTTTCCTTCGCCAGTCGATCTCCTCCTCACTCTTCTCTTCGTTTCTCACGAAGCTTCCGAGAGAAGCTTTCTTTCTCTCTCTTCCTTTATACTGGCTCTGATACCATTTGACAGAATCCTTGAAGTTTCAATTTATTCAATTGAATCCCACCATGACAGAATGCATTATGGTCCCTTTATATACAACTTCAGTTCAGTACCTCAACTAACTGAACTAACAATTAAACCGAATACAACTAACTATAACAGAAAGTAACAACCTTTAATAACCACTAACTATATGATTAGCAACTAATTATATCTCAACATTCTCTCTCTCTCTCCTCCCCTAAAAAGTATATACTGACCCTCTTTGTTTTCATTGTTTCAATTTCAGTTGTTATTCTATTGTTTTTTATTTATAATATCCATTACCTTTACTATTAGTCTTGTGCTATGATACCAATAAATAAAGCAATCCCTAACTATCATAGAATTCTAATTGCATCCCTTGACATAATAGTAAGTAACTGTTTAACATGGCAGTCCAAAAGTGCTTTTAAAAACAAAATAACTTAAGTATTAAATATTGTACTATAATTCTTATTTAATTTTTAAGGGTAATTGTAACTCAATTACAGAATGTTCAAAAGTCAAATGCATTTCTAAACACAGGATCATGTGAGAGATCATCCTAGAGAGGAAAAGATCCATATTACACTCTGCAATTTACAGCTGAAGATGCATGGATTTTGGAGAGTGAGTGCCATATCCTGAACAAGCCGAGAGGAGCTAATCACAATAAATCACTGCAAAACAGGATTAAAAAACCATAAACATATGAGTAAATTTGATGCAGAAAAATCTAAGAAATAAAACAAGAAGATGAAGCTCGCTTACCAGTCATTTCATTTCACCAGCGAGCTCTGCTTCTAACTGTGCAGCGAATCTTCTTGTGGGTAAGAGTCAATTGAGTTTCGCAAACTTTCAGGATCTACTTGAATTTTCTTAAGACGATGAGAAATAGTGAGCGGGATCCACGTTAGCTGCGGGCAATCATATACAGTAATTTCTTCGAGAAAATAGCAATCAAGTCTTCTAGAGTAAATGCTATTCAAATTTGGTAATTTCTTCAATACCAAAACCTCCAAACGACGCAAATTTGGTTGTTGTCTGTCCTCTTCATCTGTTTCCATTATCACCCCCATGTTGTGACAATCTTCGACTACAATCACTTCCAATCGGAGTCTAGACAACAACCGAGGAGGGAGCAGCACCTTCATTCTATGACATTTATGTATTACGATCTCTTTGAGACAGCAAAAGGGGGAAGAAGGAATTCGATATGAAGGTGCTTCAAAAAGGGTTTCTAAGATCATCAAACCATCAAGGTGTAGAATCTTAGGGATTCTATATCCATCCAATGGACATAAGATTCTCATGTTTTGACAATTCACAATGACTACTTTTCTAAGGTCAATCTTAGGGATTTTGAACAGAAAAGTCGCATCGTCAATCATGAGGTCATAAAACCAGGCCTCTGTAACTCGCCCTGACTTCGATTTCGTATAATTTAGATCTTCGAGTAAAGAGAAAGAAGGTCTTCCTACAGTAAACTTGCAAGCAATTAGTGAAGGAAGACTTCGAAAAAGGAAAGGCAAATTTTCCAACCTCTGTAGATCATCGAAGTTGCATTCCAAAGTTTCCAACCTCTGTAATCTCAAGACTTCACGTCCTTCAACTGGGAGAAAAACTCCACATTTCTGAAGAAGCTTGAGGAACTGTAATTTTGAGAGTTTAGGTAAAATACCTGGCCGTAAAACACGCACCTGACTACCATCAAGATTAAGATACCTGAGATCCTTCAGCCTTTCCATTCCCTCTGGCAAATTTTCAAGTCCAGTGTAACTGAGATCCAGCTTCTCCAATGCCTTAAGCTTTGCTAATGAAGGTACATAAATCAGCTTTGCACACCATCCGAGCAACAATACAGTGAGCCTCGTTAGATGACAAATAGAATCTGGCAACTTCTCTATATCTGTGTCGGAAAGATCAAGAACCTGGAGTCTGATGAAGTGCTGGAAAAAAGATGACTCAACCAAATTCAATTTGTAGTTTCTGCATAGCAATAGAGTTGAAAGATTGGGGCACCTTGGTGAAAAGCCTGATGGAATATCCTTGATTCTATTTTCCATGAGAGAAACTATCAACAGATTCTCTCTCCACCACGTTTCATCAGGTAATTCTGTTAATTGTGCACCTGCTTGAACCCTACCCCCATGACTTTCGTTCAATATTTTCCGAGCCATATCCCAAATCAAATCATGCATCTTCACATATCTGTAATTTTCATCGTCCCTGGAACCTTCTAATAAGCTGGCATTTTCAAGTTGATCAAGCATGGTATGAACCCTATCAAATTGTTCATGTCTCCTCCTCATTTCTTCGGCAATACCCTCATCAATCAAATACTCTATCAAGTCCTCTCTCCAGATGATCTTGCCTTTTGGAAATATTGTGATGTGTAAGAAACACTTCTGCAGTGCTGGATCGTTCAACTGAGCATAACTAAATTTCAATGCTCGAAATACCTCGGTTTCCATGTCACTTGGTCCAACTTCTGGTATTCTCAGTCGTTGCAATGCATCTCTCCAACGATATTCAGCTTTCACTCCCTTCATGCTTCCAGCCATTGTCATGATTCCAAGAGGCAGACCAGCACACTCCTTCACAATAGACTCTGCAACAATCTGTTTCGTTTCAGGAAAAAGTCTAGCACCGTGCCCTAATTTTTCAACGAACAAATTCCAAGCTTCACCCTCAGAAAGCGGCTCCACTTTGATTATCCTTTGGCAATCCATTTTTGTACATATGTCCAATGATCTAGTTGTGAAAATCAACTTACACCCGTCTGTTCTAAGAGGTATTCCCACTTTCTCAAGAGGAAAATGATCCCACAAATCATCAAGAATGAGAACATATTTTTTTTTCACACTCAACTCTGTCAACAGCATCCCAGCTCTCACCACCGCATCTTTTTGATCCCCAAGATCTAAATCAAAATAATTCGCAATGCAATCCTGCAATGCTTCAATGCTAAAGTCTTGGGACACAGTAATCCAACAAACATGAAGAAAAATGTCTTGTCTCTCTTGACAAACATGGTGAAGCCGATTATGGATACGGGTAGCCAAAGCTGTCTTTCCCACTCCCCCCATCCCGTAAATGCCAATACATGAGACCTCATCATTCAACAACCAGGACCAGACATCTTTCATATTTCTTTCAAACGCTTGGCCCACTAGCTTCGTTGTCGGCAAAACATATCCTCTAGTCCTCCGTCGCTTATGTAAAGGGCTTTCAGAAGAGCTTCCTCTCTCAACAACAGAATGCTTATATTCCCGAGACATTATCTTTCTACACATTCTAAAAAAAGTGTCCATCATTGATGACTGATGTGCTTGCTCTGTTCTTGGTTCATTTGTCATAAGTACGACAGGAGCTCTAGGTTCCTCAACAAGCTCAGTCTCCCCACGAATCAAGATATCCATCCATCCTAGTCCATCATCCAAACGAGGTTGTTCTTGTTCAATTGCTAAACCTCGAACAGGAGTTGAAGCTGCATTAGTTGCCTCATTATTGCTTGAACTTGGCACACTCCTATCTACAGGCCTTTTAGAAGAGCTTCCTCTCTCAGCAACAGACTGCATCAATGAAGATGAGATGTTATTCATATTCATTTCAAATGGTTGATCTGCTGGCTCTGTTCCCAATCCAGTCTCGGGTGCATCAGGCATAGGCATGACAGGAGCAACGTTTTCATCAGTAAGAAAAATCTCTCCCCCGGTCATGCTATCCACCCATGTTGACAGGTCATCATCCAAAAGTGGTTGTCCTTGCATTTCTAAATCTTGCGCCCGATCTGAACCTGCAGTACCTATTATATTAGTGCTTGAACTTGGCATACTCCCATGCATTCTGTTAGGAAGCTGATCAAACGCTGCTCGCTGAACATCTGGAGTTACTTTTTCACAAAGTTTAACACCACCCCCTTTGACTCCTGCCAAATGATATTTTATCCTTGAAATGGAAGTACTTTTAGCAAATACACTCCCACAAAAAACGCACTTCAAAGAATCATCAACCATTTTCTGAACATGACGCCAAAATGGATCACTTCCTCTAATCATTTTTCGTCTGTATCCCTACCTACGGACATCAGAAAGAGCTTTCAAAATATTGAATTAAAATGGAACTTAAACTAACTGAGAAAAAAAAAGAAGAAGCTAAAGTTAAGATAAGTGTTCTTCGGTCTAGACCAGTCCAAACATCAAAGTGTTAAAAGAAGTATATCACATAAAAGCTTGAGTTTTTAGGTGAAGTTCTAGAATATGATTTAACACTAAAAACTCATCTATAAATCAAAATATAAAAACTCAAGTGAAAGTTTTTATTATTTTTAGATGAGGTTCCACAATAATATGATTTATTATTCTTTAAACATATCATCTAACACATATCATCAAGTGAAAGTATTTTAAAATTAAAACTTGTAAAGATACACAATTTCTTATGCTTGGTTTTTCATAAAATAGAATGAGAATGATAAAATTCAAACTCATAATTATTGGATCAACAATCTAATACCATGTAATGGAATCATTTAGAAACTTAAGTTGTTAGTTGAAACCAAAATATAATTTATATTATTTTCTAAAAGATAGTCTTATTCTTTTCTCTTTTTTCCCAGTAAATATACAGCTGATCATATCAGTAATAACAGAACCAGTACGTTTTTTTTGCTTAGAACACTCAACCTACATGTGTTGGAAAAGAAATGGTATGAAATAAGAGCAAAAAATAATCAAACTTAATTACCTGAGCAGGAGCAAGATGTTATCCAATGATTTGATTAAATCAGAAAGAAAAAAAGAAGATGGACGGGGAAGAGTAAGTGTGTTAGAGACGAGTGATAGAGCTTCGGCTTGTGTGGTTGTGGATAAGGATAGAACCAGTACGTTTGTTTGCTGGTTTTTGACAAATTAAGTTTTTTCTAGAAAATAATTTTTTTTATATCTGGTTATAAAAAATTAATTATAAAAATATTTAGTTATGTTATAGACTGTAAATTAATTTATTAATATTAATTTAACAACTTATCATTTGCATGTGCATGGAGGAATAGGAAGGCCAACTGCTCCAAATAGTTTCATCTTCAAATTCAGAGTAGTAAAGATGGATTGGGTGGGTATCGAATAATAATAAGAAAAAAATCACCTTAATTTATTTTTCAGTATTTTTAGTGGAAAACACTATTTGGTTTGAAACATCAATCTCTAAAATAATATGGACTAAATAACAAAAAATTAAAACTTTAGGGACCGAACTAAAAATTTCCATGTCAAGATCTAAATAGTGTATGTGTTTTTGTTCTTCATCAAATCTAGTCATTGTTTTTTTAATTTATAATTTTGAACCCTATTTAAATTTCAATTTTGCAAAATCAAAACTAGACTCATGTTTTGAATATCCTTAAAACCAAGCATATAAGAGATGACGCAAATCAAAAGAAATACAAACAAAAGATACCATAATAATATAACTCTAAAGGATAAAATTATAAAAATCAAAAGTTAAATGACCCATAAAACAAAATAATACATCGTTCATATAAGCATTCAAATCCACAATAAAATAAGTATGCATAAATATTAATTTTAGGATATAAGTAAAAAAACAATATCAATTTGCGTTAACTCGGCTAAAGTTACCAAATCTAGAAAAACTACAAAACTCAATTCCCAACAATCAAATATTCAAGGCTAAAAAAAATATTGATCATACAAAAAAGATCCATAAAAAACAGAAAATAAAAGAATAAAAGTCAAAATTGAGTTAAAAAAAATAAAATTTATTTTTTATTAAAGGGTGAAATAAAAAAGAAAGATTAATCTAACAAAAGGAAAAAATAATAAGGATTAAAATTGAAATAAATTTTTTTTATTGAATGATAAAATTAATAGAAAAATCAATTTAAGTAAAGGATTAAAAATAAAACAATCAAAAGACTAAGGAAAAAATTTAAAAAAAAAAAACTTATAACAAGTTGAAATTGAAAGATTAGATTAAAAAACAATCAAGAATTTACAAAAAAAAAATATAGAATAAAAATCAAAATCAAAAGAATAACTGTGAAGCTTTGCATGAGAGGAAAGAGAAAAAAAAAGACTTATTTGGACATGTAAACTAGTTTACACGAGTTAACCTGCTCGCGCGTTGTGCTGAGCTTTTTTGTATATAGAAAATTAATTGATTTTGTGCGTGTTGTAATTGATTATTTTAATATTTAATTAGTAAAATTGTAAAAATATGTTAGAAATGAGTTTTTTCCCCCTAAAAATGATTGAATGTTGTTGCTATTAAAACTATTTTGATAATTATTTAATCGGTAGAGTTTACATTTAGAATGAAAAAAATTCTGTTAAAATGAGCTATGTACTCCGTGTAACATATTGATTGATTGTTGTGTATGTTTTATTTTTTTCATAAATTATTCCATTAGCAAATAGTAAAATTATAATTGATGAATTTTAGCACAGATGTTGCACAAACAATTTGATTAGTGGTTTTGTTGTAACTACTTTGATAATAATTTAATTGGTAGATAGTAAAACCGCAATTGATCAAATTGACTAAAGATATATTATTAGTTGCATGCAACATACTAATTGTTTGTTGGGCATGTTTTAACTATTTGATGAATAATTTATTTGACAGATAACAAAAATTTAACTACTAAAATTTATCAAAGATTTTTTTTTCAGATTTTTTTCTTCATATTATTATATTAAAAGTATTTTAGAACACCGAGAGTAAATTAATGTGAGATTTATAAAGAAAAATCAGTTTATTTTTTATATATATTTTTTAAGATGTTAATATAAAAAAAATATCACAATATATAATTAGTCTCTCCTATTGTTTTAAGGAAAAAGTCCCAAAAATAATTATTATCATTATTCTAAATGTTTTATCTATAGTAAAATAAATACATATAAAATCAACATAATCTTAAATTTTTTAAGTTGATTATTTAGCTAAGATGTATAGCATTTTAAAAAAAAAATAAGACCCTTAATAATTTTGTTAAATGTTAAAAAATTTAGTGCTGGCTCTGACAAAACACAAGGCAATTTTTTATTTTATTATTGTAGATAATTTGAAATATTTTTTCTACATGTCTTGTCTACGTGTGGTTTTGTATATTTTTTTTGTTGTGATATGAGATCTGAAATATCATATTTAAAAAAAGGCACAGAAGTTATTTTTCACAAAAATAACATTGACCAATGAATTTTTATCACAATTATTATAGATGTCATTATAAATATTATTATTCATAATTAATATTCCGATTATTATTCGTCATACTATTGATGACACCATAATTATTGTTAAAAAAGAATTTTTTATTTTATAAGATTTATTCATCATATTATTATATTGAAAGTATTTTAGAGCACAGATAGTAATTTATTATTATTATTACTATTATTAAAATAGGTAATATATATATATATATATATATATATATATATATATATATATATATTAAGGCACTAATAATAAATAAATATCAGAATATATAATTAGTTGCACCTATTTATAAGAAAAAAAACTAACAAATAATCATTATCATTATTTTTAATGCCTTATCTATAATAATTAGAAATTTAAACACCCAACAATATTAAAAAAAAAAAGCAATGACAAACAAAATAAATGACAGAACAAAAATAAATATTATTAGATTTTAAAAAATTATTTGACTTGAAGAATAAATAAATAAATAATGTCAATTTTCAAATGATCAACAACACAAATTAAAATTAAAATATTCAATAAAAAAAATTTAATAACAGTGGAAATAATAAAAATTGGAAACAAAAACTAAGAGCATGTACATATAAACATGGACAAAAATAAGAGCTATGTAAGAAATATATATAAAAAATAAAGAAATTAAAATAAAATCTAAGATTAAAAGTATAAGGGCTGAATTAAAAAAAATGTATATATATATATAATAAATGTTATTTAAAGGACAAAAATGAAACAAATCAAAACATTGATAGCAAAAAAATACAAGAATTTAAAACAAAATCAGAAAATAAAAGAATGAGGACCGAAATGAAACTGCAATATATAATGTATTTGCATGGAAAGGTAAATTGAAACAAATCAAAACTTTGATACCGAAAAGATTAAGGATTTCAAACCAATCTAGAAATTAAAAGACTGGGGACCGAAATGAAACTACAATATATAATCAATTTCAATTGAAGGACTAAAGTGAAACAAATCAAAATCTATATAACATAAATAAGGACCATACAAAACAATCGAAAGATCAAGGACTAAAATGAAATCACAATATACAACGGAGCTGACATGTACTTGCATAAGCAGGAGAGAGAAAAGGTGGAAAAAAAATTCAATTGATAACTAACACGTTTGCAGCCATCAGGAAACCACATGCGCCGCACCAAGAGGAAGAGAAAATGGATGACAATCATTGTAAACTCCGCTTGGGCGTTTTGGGATACCCTAATACGCTGCACGCGCCGTCCAAAATCCGCTTGAGCGTGGAAATAGACGGCTCGTCCGGTGACGCGCCAATAGTAACTCGCCAAAAAATATAATAAAAAATGGTAAATTACCACTACACCCCTACACCAAACTCTTGGATTTTGTCTTATATGAGGGTATTTATGTATTTGGGCATTTAAAAAAAAATAGTGCAATGACCCTATTGACCCCATAGTTTACTGTTTCGTTTTGTCTTACATGAGAGTAAATTTGTATGTAGCTATTTAAAAAAAAATTGCAATAACCTTAATGCTCCCGGCGGTTCCTGTGTATTTTTATCTTATTTATGGGTATTATGGTTATTATATTGTGCACAAGAAGATAAAAAATCAAAAATATCCTGGACCCAAGGCTAAACTCGCAGTAAACAGATGGGCAAAATAATAATTTTACTATTTAATCCACAATGTTTATGAGTCAAGATAAATAGTGAAAATTCATTGTTCATAACTGTTTAATTTGCCAATCTCTTGAAGCTTTTTTTAGTAATAAAATATAATATAATAATAATTTAATAATAACAATAATATAATAATCAAAATCAAAATCATTTAGTAATAAAATATAATATAATATAATCAAAATCATTTACGCTGGAGATATTTGAATTCTTACGAGGCAAACTAGCTGGCACAAGCCTTGACCACTCAGCCAAACGATTTCTTTGTACAATCATAGTATACAAATTTGTAATAATATTATCATGTAATTTCACCATTCAAATCAATCACTATTTGAAACCGTGACCTCTTTTAGTTTTATAGATAATAGATAATAGATAATTTTTCTATTTTATTTTAATAATATTTTAATTATTTATAGTGTTTTTAAAATATAAAATGATTTATTAATTTATAATTAAATTAATTTGATAATAGCTAATAAGTATCGCGAAAAGATTTCAATAATTCTTTTGTGAGAATGAAAAAACCTTGATTACATTATTCCCGTTAACGCTTATGAGTATAAATGAATTATGTTTTTCCAAACAAAATTGGTTTTGGTTAATAATATAACTCTAGAGGATGAATTTGCAAAACATAAAAATTCGACGACTAAAGTAAAATTAATCAGCACTTGGGCTCTGCACTTTATGGGAAATCTGAGTAACCGTCATCCATATGTAAGCTACACGTCGTCTGTGATTATCAAAGACCAGGTCTTGTCAAGCGCCACCCACATCACGCGCCATGAACTCCTAAAAAGAAGGTCTTACAAGCTAAAACAACTCTCAAAATGCTTCAGAGATCATTACTGGGCATTAATGGAAGAACTCAAGATTCAGTACAGAGAGTACTATTGGAAATATGGTGTCAGCCCTTTTAAAGAAGACAATCAAAAGCAAGAACAGCAGAAACAGGGTGGCGGGGTTGGCGTTTTACAGAGGGAGAATGAAGAGAGGTGGGGCTAATATAGAAGTTATTGGTGAAAATAACACTAATGTTAGTGATTTGAAGAGTAATCATAGGTGTTTGTTTGCTGGGTGCAAGTTAAAGGCTATGGCTTTGACAAGTTTTTGTCATCTTCATATACTTTCTGAAGCAAAGCAGAAGCTTTACAAGCCTTGTGGTTACGTTTTCAAAAGGTTTCATCTTGCTTTACCTTTTTCTTTGAATTTTGGATTACAAAGCTTTTTTCTTTGATTGGTTTTTGTTTTTTGGTGGGATTTTAATGCTTAATTATGTACAGATTTTACTGATGCGAAAATAAGCTGGGATTTTAATGCTTAATTATGTATAGCTTTGTATTTAATTTATAGAAATTGCATGGTTTGTGCTTGTTATACACCAAAAAGGAAATGTATGCATGCACTTGTGAATTTGTATATTGTGATACGATTGTTTTAAAAAAATAATTCATTTGAAAATACATTAAAATAATATTTTTATTTCTTAAACTTATTTTGATATAGAATGTTAAAATGATATTAAAACACAAAAATAAATTAATTTAAAAAAAATACTTTTCAAACTTCAAAATCAATCAAGCTATTACTCTTCCAGCAGATGCACTATTATAGAGCCTTGTGTGCGTTTCAAAATCCAATTTGACATGAGGAGGAAGTGCACGCACGAATTATGAGCTGACAACGAGTTTGAATGCTTGTTTATGAGAGTTGTTGTGGTAGCTTTTTAAATGTTTTTCGTGTCGAAATATATTAAAATGATATTTTTTTATTTTTTAAAAATTATTTTTAACATCAATACATTAAAATAATCTAAAAATATCAAAATATATTCATTTAAAATAAAAAAAATTTACCAAAAAGCTGTGGCAAGGCAGGTGAAACGCCGTGCCAAAATTTTTATTATTGATATACAAGGAAGCCCTTAACTCAGCCGGCCATCTCGTTATTATTAATTATTATCGAGCTTGCGTGCAGCTTCGACTAAATAAACTTCAATGGGACTCAAACTAACAATCAGGGGAGCGCTTTCAACTTCAAGGCCTGCCCGATTCCATAATATAATTATTGATCACGAAGATAACTTTATGTCCAGTCATAAGCTGCTATAATTATTTTTGGAGATTTGAAAGTATGAATCCTAACCAGTTGCAGTGACAAACTACTATTTTATGGGAGAAATGGCAAATCAGTGTTAGCCATATTACTTGTGAGCATGTGAGGTCTTGAACTTTTCTTGGACCATCTGACAGCCTATGATAGATGGCTGCAGCTCTGTTTAACTGTGGTTTAGGGAATATGGGCATTATTTGAGGTTCTGTCATGTTCTTGCCATTTCTTAGATTTTTCATAAAAAAATGACCTTTTAGCAGATGGATTTCTTTCTTAATAATGTTACTGGTTTGTATGGATAGGGGCTAGACATGAATGTCTATGGGACTACCGTTAGTGAGGAAGCAGGGGTGTCACCCTTGAACACATCTATTTGGATTATTGGTTGTCGCAGAGCTATTTGTAGCTGCGAGCAGTTGTGCCAACTTCTTTTTTATAATTATTTCACTGCCTCTCTCATGAAGATTGTGGGTTGGGAGTTGACTGAGAATGCAATATTTTTGTTTATGCAAGGATGAGCATTTTTGGTTGGTTGCTTCATTTCTTGTATTTTTAAGATACATAGGCTTGTCTTGGCAAATTTGCTAGCATATTTCCCTTGCTTTAAATAATTTATATGGTTTTAGTGATCTTCCTCTCATTGTTCCATGCGTTTATGCATCAAGGACTGTTTTTTTTTTCTTCAGATTTCAGATTAATTCTGCATGCTTTTATCTCAGTTGTGCAACTGTCCTAGCTGGTTTTTGAAACACGAACCATGCACAAGGATGTCTGGCTGCTACCTTAGCAAACTTTTTGTTTTAGCTTTCTGTTTTTTCCACACCTATGTTTTTTCTTCGAGTTTCCAGTTGCTTTTTGGCTGACCTGAGTGCTTTTAACCTTAGCTCTTGCACAGCAGATTTGAGATCAAATTGAGAGGAAATTCATGGTCTTAAATCTCAGAATACTTGAAGTTTGGTTTCCCTTTCTTCTCATAAGAATTTTGTGGGATGTGTTGGAAATTAAAATTCAGTGAAGAACAGTTACTGTTCAAATCACTGTCAGGAATTGCTTCTGACGCAAGAAAAACAAGCACTGTTCAAATCAGTGCATAAAAACCATGAACTTGCCCAGAATTTTCCCAGATTTTGTAGTGTGTAAAGAACAACCAATTGAAGTAAAAAGACACACAATAAAGGGCAGAATAGCTTAGGTTACTACCATCCCTTGAATTTCATTTATAGAAGAAAATTGAATACAAGAATGGTAATTCTAGACTATTACAACTTCTTCATCAAAACTGGAAAATAAAATGCTTAAAACAGGAAATATAAAATTGCAATGATCAAATACAATTTGATCTTTATTGAAACACAAACATAGAAACTAAATCTTCTTCATGATCTTCAAATCTTCAGTAGCAGACTTGGAAACAAATCTTCTTCAATCTTCAACACTCCTCCTTGGTTCCAAGGCTGCTGGACTTATCATCCCAATTTTCTCTCTAAGATCTTCAAACCTTTCTTTGGCTAATGATTTTGTGAACAAGTCAGCTAGTTGTTCAAGTGTAGGACAGTATTGCATTTCAAGCTCCCCCTCTTGTTGAAATTGCCGAATTGCATGAAATTTTATCTTCATGTGCTTGGTTCTATTGTGAAAAAACAGAATTCTTGGATATGGCTATTGCAGCCATATTGTCACACCATAATACTATAGGATTAGCTTGTTCAAAGCTTAATTCACCCAATATTTTCCTTAGCCAAACAAGATGGTTTGCTGCCACATATACAGCAATATACTCAGCCTCAGCAGTGGAATGAGCCACCATAGTTTGCTTCTTGGAATTCCAGCAAAATATGGTTCCCCCCATTGAAAAACAGAATCCTGAGGTGCTTGACATCTCTTCATCACTTCCAGCCCAATCACTATCTGAAAAACCAATCAAATTAGTAACATTTGATCTAGCAAAGTTCATACCAAAATTCAGTGTACCCTTTAGGTACCGCAAGACCCTTTTTGCAGCTACAAAATGGATTTGGCTTGGACTTTGCATGAATCTTGATAGATAGTTCACAGTGAACACTATATCTGGACGTGTGGCTGTTAAGTAAAGCAAGCTTCCAATTAAGCTCCTATAAACCTTCCCACCAGCTTGAGCAGCACCATCATCCTTTGACAGTTTCAATCCCACTGTCATAGGTGTGCTGACAGGTTTGCAATTTTCCATTGCAAACTTGCTCAGCAACTTCACAATGAAGTTCTTTTGACATAGAAAACTACCTCGACTAGATTGAGTAATTTCCATGCCAAGAAAATATGACAACAACCCAAGTTCATTCATCTCAAACTTGGTTCTCATGTTGATCTTGAATTCTTCCACCAGCTTTTCTTGATTTCCAGTAATTAGCAAATCATCAACATATACTGACACAATCAAGATATGTTTATCAACCCTTCTTACATACAATGTAGGTTCATTCATGCTCCTTTCGAACCCCAAACTCAACAAGTATTCATCCAACTTGCTATACCAAGCTCTAGGAGCTTGTTTCAGCCCATACAAGGCTTTCTCTAGAAGATACACTTTGTTGGCAGTGATATCTTCTTCAAAACCTTCTGGTTGCTCAATGTACATTTCTTCATTGAGTGTACCATTCAAAAATGCAGACTTCACATCCAATTGCCACACAAGCCAACCTGTTTGTGCAGCTAAAACCAACAACAATTTTATGGTATCAAGTCTAGATACCGGAGCAAATGTGTCATTGTAGTCAATACCTGGTTCTTGAGAGTAACCTTTGACTACCAGCCTTGCTTTGTATTTGTTTACACTCCCATCTGCATTCAGTTTAGCTTTAAAGATCCATTTCACCCCAAGTACATTCTTGTGTGCAGGTCTGTCAACCAATTTCCAGGTTTGGTTCTTTTCAATCATCATTAACTCCTCCTTCATTGCTGCCATCCACACCTTTGAATTCATAGCATCTTCCACATCACTAGGTTCCATCTCAGCAAGATTACACCTGCTATAAACATCACTTAACAGCCTTGTCCCTCTCACAGGTATGCTGTCAAGTTCATCATCATCATCATCTGATAATTCAGTTGGATACTGAATTTCAGATTTAGTTTCTTCACTCACTTTAGCATCCCAATTCCATGTGCTATTTTCTGCAACCTTTACATCTCTAGCAATTATAGCCTTGTTTGTTTTTAGATCAAATACCTTGTATCCACTGGATTTCGAGCTATATCCAATTAGGATCCCTACCTCAGCTTGGGGTAACACAGGTCACTTCACTATCTTGTTAACACAAACTCTAAATCATGCAGGGAAAACATTATAGATGTTCACAGTTTTCTCCATTTTACTTCTCTCATCACAATATTTATGCAATGAAATAGAGGGTATTTTTGTTTTTTCACATGGACACAAAATGAAGTTTAAAAAATCATGAGAGGCATAATTATTTTTTTGAATTATGGAATTACTAAAATCATGCGGGGATATTACTGGAATTCCACATTTTTGAAAATATTTCAATATGGATATTTCCTCAAAAAAGAAAAAATCCAATAGTTGACTGTAAAACTGTTTAGGTGATTCTACTTTATTATTATTATTATTATTTTTCCCTGCGGAAATTGTTTTCATTTCGGACCTTGCATTTTTATTTTTTTTATTTTAATTTCTTTATTTTTTATAGTTTTTAAATAGTCTATATTTTTTTCCATATTTAGATATATATGTTCTTAGTTTTGGTTTTTAATTTTTATTATTTTCTCTTTTGATGGGTAGTATTTTTTTTTTTAAAAGTTAAATTTTAGTTTGTATATGTGATCATTTGAAAATTAATATTTCTTATTTTTTCTTGTTTTTATTTTTATTTTCATTTAATCATCAAGTCAAATGATTTTTTTAAGCTAATAATATTTATTTTTATTTTGTCATTTATTTTATTTTTTTGTGTGCTCTTTTGTTAAAGTTTTTAGGTTTTTTTTAATTCTTCGATAAAAAAATTTCCCCATTATTTACGTAATCATAATAATAATAATTTTAAGTTTTTTTATTACTTCCTTTTTTGTTAAAGTTTTCCATTTTTTGTGTTTGTGATCATTTGAAAATTGATATTTTTTTTTATTTTTTTCCCTTTATTCTTTATTCTTTGTTTTTTTTGTTTGTAATTTTAATTATTTTTCAGGCCAGATGATATTTTTAAGAAAATATTATTTATTTTTATTTTGTCATTTATTTTATTTTTTGATCTTTTGGATGTTGTTTTTGTTAAAAATTAACTTTTACTGCTTTTTTATGTATGATTTTTGAGATCTAATATCACGAAACAAAAAAATATGAAGTCATACATAGATAAAACAGGTGAAAAAATGGGTCAAATTATCTATAGTGAAAAATATATGAGCGACTTGCCCTGCGCTTTGCCGCAACAAGAACCAAATTTTTTAACATGTAAAAAAATATTTGTAGTCCTAATTTTTTTTTTGTGATGCTATATATTTAAGAGAAATAATCAACCTAGAAACCTTTTGATTATTTAGGTTTTTTATATATTCATTTTATTATGGATAAGATGTTTAAAATAATGATAATGATTATTTTAAAGTTATTTTTTCTTAAAAATATGTGAGACTAATCATATATTTTGATATTTATTTAATATTAACGCCTTCAAATATTTATAAAAAAATGAGCTAAGTTTTTTTTTAAATATCAAATTAATTTAATCTCAGTGTTTTGAAATACTTTTAATATAATAATATGAAGAATAAATCTTAAAAAAATAATTGAATTTTTTGTATAGCAATAATGATGGTGGTAACGATAATATTGCTAATAATAATTAGAATATTAATAATGATTATAATGACAGGTATATTAATTATGACAATTTAACAATCATGATAATAACAATGAGAATAATAATCAAAATAATTCATCAGTCTATGTTGTTTTTTGTTAAATTTCTTATTTAATTTGACAGGCAATTAGTTTTTTATTTAGTTTCTTTATTGTTTTTATATTTTTAAAATAGTCCCTATTTTTTCCATGTTTATATATATATGGTCTTAGTTTTGGTTTTTACTTTTTATTATTTTCTCTTTTATTGAGGTAATATTGTTTTAAAATTTAGTTTGTTTTTTGATCATTTGAAAAATGATATTCTTATTTTTTCTCTTTGTTCTTTCTTTTTAGTTTTTTAATTATTTTTATTTAATCTTCAAGTCAAATGATATTTTTTATCTAATAATATTTTTTTATCTTTTATTTTATTTTATTTTATTGCTCTTTTGCTAGAGTTTTGAGGTTTTTTTATTCTTTGATGTATTTTTTACCATTATTTACGCAATAATAATAATAATTTTAGATTTTTTTCTTGCTTCCTATTTTGTTAAAGTTTTTGGTTTTTTTATTCCTCGAGGTAATTTAATAATTTTATGTGTTATAATCATGATAATAATAGTGACAATATTAATCATAATAATAATAGCACTTTTAATTTATTATGATGGTTATAATGCTTATGGTGTTAATAATTATGGTTTTGATGGTAATAATAAGAATAACTCATAAAATAATATAAAAATATCAGTAATGATAAAAAAACATATAATAATGATAATAATACTAATTATAATTTATATTATATTAATAAAATAACGGTGTTGATTATCATAATGATTATTGTTGTAATAATGACAACGATTATAACAATAATGACAGTGACACCGATAGCACTACCAATAATAATAATAATAATAATCAGAAAATTAATTATTACAATAATATGTATAATGACAGATATAAAAATTATGATAATTTAATAATCATAATAATAACAATGAGATAATAATCGAAACAATTCATTAGGCGATGCTCTTTTTGTTAAAAAATTATTTTTGAAACCTTTTTATATGTGATATTTCAGATTTAATATCACATTAAAAAAATATATGAAGTCACACGTAGACAGAACAAGTGAAAAAATTAGGCCAAATTATATAGAATAAAAAAATATACGAGTCACTTGTCCTGCGTTTTGCCACAACCAGAACCAAATTTTTTAACATATAAAAAAAATTAATGGTCCAAGATTTTCTTATGATTCTATACATCTAGCGAGCTAATCAACCTATAAAACTTTTGATTATTTAGTTTTTTTATATATTCAATAAAACTTATTTAATTTTTTCCTTGACTCTTTAGTTAAAGTTTTATTGATTTTCAATTTCTGCATTTAATCAAAGTTTATGTTGTTGTATTTTTTTTTGAATTTACATTTGGGAAGTTGCTTTCTATCTGCCAAAAAGATTCATTCATCTACGCATTGAAGAAAGGTTCCATAAACAACGTTATATTTTGTGTTTATTTGAGTCCTTATAATATTTATTACCTTTACTATTAGTCTTGTGCTACAATACCAAAAATAGAAACAGTCCCCAGATATCATAGAATTCTAATTGCATCCCTGTGCCTATTTAACATTACAGTCTACAAATGCTTTAAAAAAAAAACATATCATTTCAGATTAATATTTTTGAATCGTTTTAAAGCTTAAGTATTAAATACTGTACCATAATTTTTTTTTTTATGGGTAATTCTAACTCAATCACAAATTATTAATTTTTTATTCAAGGAAACCCCTCCTTTTAGATACTCTTTGGGGGGTTTAAGTTAAATGAGTAAAACTCTGGATTTCCTAATACAAATTGAGCATGTTCTGACTCGAAACTTAGAACATGTCAAATAAATCTTAAATCTTTTGTCATCATTCCACACAACCAGGACCTCAATTACAAGATGTTCAAAAGTCAAATGCATTTCTAATACGGTTCAAACACAGGATTATGTGAGAGATCATCCTAGAGAGGAAAAGATCCATATTACACCCTGCAATTTACAGGTGAAGATGCATGGATTTTGGAGAGCGGGTAGGTGCCAATGCCTTCTGGTCTACGTTCAGCGCCATGAAAATCGATCCAGCTTCAGCAGTTGCACAGTGCCATATCCTGAACAAGCCGAGAGGAGCTCATCACAATAAATCACTGCAAAACAGGATTAAAAAACCATAAACGTAATGGGTGATGTGAAATGAATCTTGAAACAGATGAGTAAATTTGATGCAGGAAAATCTTATCTCTCGCTAAGAAGAAAAAAAAAAAGAGAGGAGAAAATGAAGCTTGCTTACCAGTCATTGCATTTCACCGGCGAGCTCTGCTTCTAACTGTGCAGCGCGTCTTCTTGTGGGTAAGAGACAGGTTCTTCAGAAATGATAGCCTCAATTGTGTTTCGCAAACTTGCAGGATCTACTTGATTTTTCTTAAGACGATGAGGAATAGCAAGCGGGATCCTCGTTAGCTGCGGGCAATCATATACAGTAATTTCTTTGAGACTGTAAAACTTCAAGTGTAATTTTCTTCAATTTCGTATATACAATGCTTACAGTGCAGACATCTATATATAGAGTCTCTACATACTACAGTACAAGAAACACACAAATATTAACACCTCTCTGTTATAACAAGAATCTGTTATAACAAGAATCTTTACACAAATATTGGCAACTTCTCTATATCTGTGTCGGAAAGATCAAGAACCTTGAGTCTGATGAAGTGCTGGAAAAAAGATGACTCAACCACATTCAATTTGTAGTTTCTGCATACCAATAAAGTTGAAAGATTGGGGCACCTTGGTGAAAAGCCTGATGGAATATCCTTGATTCTATTTTCCATGAGAGAAACTATCAACAGATTCTCTCTCCACCATGTTCCATCAGGTAATTCTGTTAATTGCGCACCTGCTTGAACCCTACCCCCATGACTTTCGTTCAATATTCTCCGAGCCATGTCCCAAATCAAATCATGAATCTTCACATATCTGTAATTTTCATCGCCCCAGGAACCTTCTAATAAGCTGGCATTTTCAAGTTGATCAAGCATGGTGTGACCGCTATCAAATTGTGAACACCTACTCCACATTTCTTCGACAATACCCTCATCGATCAAATACTCTATCAAGTCCTCTCTCCAGATGATCTTGCCTTTTGGAAATATTGTGATGTGTAAGAAGCACTTCTGCAGTGCTGGATCGTTCAACTGAGCATAGCTAAATTTCAATACTCGAAACACCTCGGTTTCCATGTCACTTGGTCCAACTTCTGGTATTCTCAGTCGTCGCAAAGCATCTCTCCAACGAAATTGAGCTTTCACTCCCTTCATGCTTCCAGCCATTGTCATGATTCCAAGAGGCAGACCAGCACACTCCTTCACAACAGACTCTGCAATCTGTTTCGTTTCAGGAGAAAGTCGAACACCGTGCCCTAATTTTTCAACGAACAAATTCCAAGCTTCACCGTCAGAAAGCGGCTCCACTTTGATTATCCTTTGGCAATCCATTTTTGTACATATGTCCAATGATCTAGTTGTGAAAACCAACTTACACCCGTCTGTTCTAAGAGTTATTCCCACTTTCTCAAGAGGAAAATGATCCCACAAATCATCAAGAATGAGAACATATCTTTTTTTCACAGTCAGCTCTGTCAACAGCTTCCCAGCTCTCACCACCACATCTTTTTCATCCCCAAGATCTAAATCAAAATATTTCACAATGCAATCCTGCAATGCTTCAACGCTAAAGTCTTGGGACACAGTAATCCAACAAACATGATGAAAAATGTCTTGTCTCTCTTGATGAAGCCGATTATGGATATGGGTAGCCAAAGCTGTCTTTCCCACTCCCCCCATCCCGTCAATGCCAATACATAAGACCTCATCATTCAACAACCAGGACCAGACATCCTTCATATTTCTTTCAAACGCTTGGCCCACTAGCTTCGTTGTCGGCAAAAAATATCTTCTTGTCCTACGTCGCTTATGTACAGGGCTTTCAGAAGAGCTTCCTCTCTCAACAATAGAATGTTTATATTTCCAAGACCCTATGTTACTATACATTCTAAAAAAGTCATCCATCATTGATAAGGGCGAAATGCATTCCGTGTTCATTTCAAATGACTGATGTGCTTGCTCTGTTCCTTGTCTAGTCTCGGGTTCATCTGTCAAGATATCCATCCCTCCTAGTCGATCATCCAAACGAGGTTGTTTAATTGCTAAACCCCGAACAGGAGTTGAAGCTGCATTAGTTGCCTCATTATTATTGCTTGAACTTGGCACAATCCTATCTACAGGCCTCTTAGAAGAGCTTCCTCTCTCAGCAACAGAATGCATCAATTCCCAAGTCATCTTCTCTGTGCCACTGCTGAACTCAACATCCCTCATCAATGAAGATGAGATGTTATTCATATCCATTTCAAATGGTTGACCTGTTGGCTCTGTTCCCAAACCAGTCTCGGGTGCATCAGGCATAGGCATGCCAGGAGCAATGTTTTCATCAGCAAGAAAAATCTCTCCCCCGATCAAGCTATCCATCCATGACAGTCCATCATCCAAAAGTGGTTGTCCTTGCATTTCTAAATCTTGCGCACGATCTGAACCTGCAGTAGCTATTATATTATTGCTTGAACTTGGCATACTCCCATGCATTCTGTTAGGAAGCTGATCAAACGCTGCTCGTTGAACATCTGGAGTTACTTTTTCACAAAGTTTAACACTATTAAGGAAATAATCCAGCCCCAAATCAAATAAACAACTGTCTTCATAAACTCTGTATGCAGTTTCCTTTTCTGCAAATATTGACAGTAAATGTAACAGTAGCCGTTAGTAATTTTAACGTTAGAACAACTAGAAATTAGGCTTCTAAGTTTACACTCCTCTGTATAAATTGTTACTGAATTCAATAAGAAATTATGCTGAATTATTCACAAATTGTAAAACTCTTTATGGTATCAGAGCATTCAAACTCCAACGAGTAAATTCCATTACCTGTATCATGTCTGCCACAGCATCATCTTCATCACCTGCAACTCCACAGATCATCACCCTAAACAGCCACACAACCATCAATGAGAAACTTACCCCCTCCACCTTCCCCCAATGGAGAGCTCAATTTGAGGCATTACTCATCGGCTATGACTTAATCGATTTTGTCACTGGAGCCAAAACATGCCCAGTGATTGATTTAGCAGATCCCACCGCTTCCAAAACCGAAACTTCACACTGGATTCGCCAAGACAAACTGATTCTCCACTCCATACTGTCGTCTACATCAACCACCATCACTCCCCTCTTAGCAGCATGCAAAACCTCACATGAGGCTTGGACATCACTGAATCGCCTCTACGCAGGCAAGTCCAGAACACGGGCAATGCAACTCAAGGAAGATCTTACCTTGAGCACCCGTGGAAATCGCACAGTGGCTGAATTTCTTCAGGCTGTGAAATTGATTGCAGATGAGCTTGCAATCATCGATCACCGAGTATCTGAGGATGATTTAACCCTCTACGTCCTCAATGGCCTGGGTCAAGAATTTAGGGAGATTGCTGCTCCCATTCGTGCTCGGGAGAAATCCCTCAGTTTTGAAGAACTTCATGACTTGCTCATCGGTCATGAAAGCTACCTTAAAAGGCTGCAAAATCAACAGTCTTCAAGCTTCATCCCCACCGCCAACTACTCTCACCGGCAAGGGCGTGCCTCTGGGTCACCATCTCACTTCGTCTCCGGCGCCAATCAATCCTCCAGACAAGGACGCCCAAACAGCCACTTTCGAAATCCACGGTTTAACAATAACCGGAACGCAAATGGGCCTCAACGAACTGGGCCCCCAAATTCCGGCCCAAGGAGATATCAGCCCAAGTGTCAATGGTGTGACCAATTGGGCCACACGGCAAAAAATTGCCCTAAGATGTCTTCCGGTGAATTTTCAGCAAATTGTGCCGTATCCACCCATGAAAAAAATAATCAATGGTTAGTTGACTCAGCAGCGTCACATAATATGACTACAGACCTGTCAAAATTATCAATTCACTCTGAATATGATGGCACGGATGAAGTGGTCATTGGTGACGGAACAGGTTTGCCCGTATCTCATATTGGTTCATTATCTCTTACCTCTCCTAATCGTAAATTTTATCTTAATGATACTTTATGTGTGCCTACAATTCATAAAAATCTTGTTTCTGTTCATCAGTTTACTAAACAAAATCGTGTTTATCTAATATTTCATCCTGATTATTTTTTGGTAAAGGATCGGATCACGGGGGCGATTTTACTCAAAGGCGCATGTAAAGATGGAGTGTACCCATTTCCGGAAGACTTACCGTTGCCGTCAAATAAAATTGTGGCTTATGTTCACAATCGCACCACTATTGATGGGTGGCACAAAAGGCTTGGTCATCCTGCGTCCAAACTCGTCAATCATTTAATTAGTACTTTTTCTTTACCAACCCACAAAAATGGCCATGTATCCCCTTGCACTTCATGTTCCCAAAATAAAGCACATCGTTTACCTTTTAATAATCATGGTCTCACCAGCACTGCACCCATTGAGCTAATTTACACTGATGTTTGGGGTCCATCTCATGAAATTGGCATTGAAGGCTCAAAGTATTATGTGATTTTTATAGACCATTTTACAAAATATATTTGGCTATATCCCATTACTCATAAATCCAGTGTTCATAAAATTTTTCCCCAATTTCGAAATCTTGTTGAAAACAAATTCAACACAAAAATCAAGAGTCTATATTCCGATAATGGGGGGGAATACATTGGTCTCAAACCTTATCTTTCAATTCATGGGATTAGCCACTATACCACTGCACCTCACACACCCCAACAAAATGGCATGTCCGAAAGACGCCATCGACATCTAGTTGAAACAGGTCTCACCCTACTCACTGATGCTCACATGCCACTATCTTTTTGGCCGTATGCTTTTCAAACCGCAGCCTATCTCATAAATCGCATGCCCACCTCCACTTTACAAAATAAATCCCCATTTCAAAAATTGTTCAACCAACCTCCAAATTATTTAAAGTTGAAACAATTTGGGTGTTTATGTTTTCCCTTAACAAAACCCTATAATCATCACAAACTTGAACCGAAATCTCAACCGTGTACATTCATCGGTTATTCTCTTTCACAAAATGCCTATCTGTGTCATGAGCCAAACACTGGAAAAATTTATCACTCCAGACACGTTATTTTTCATGAAACAACCTTTCCATTTCAAAAAACCCAAAGTCCCAAAGTCATCCCTAAATCAGTCTCCCAAACCGACACCCCGTCTGCCACAATCCCAATACCCCAAATTCAAATCCCTAATTCACTCTCTGCACATCCACCTGCCCAAGCCCCGAATCCCACACCACACCCAAATCCATCTTCCAGTTCTATCTCCGACATGCCTGCCCCTATTGACTCACACCCACGACTCCTGGTCCCTCAGTCATCATCATCTCCGGCAATGGGTAACACTCAATCTTCATCGCCTGTGCATAGGCCCCCGTCTGACCCGTCGCCGCTCCAGGTAAGTCCTCTTCCCTCCTCTTCTTCAATAATTTCCGCACCTGTTGAGCATGATTCCTTACGAACTCATAGCATGGTAACTAGATCGATGAATAATATATACAAACCAAAAAAATCTTTTGTGGTCACCAAGCACCCCCTACCCCCCTCACTGGAACCCACGACCATTGCCTCAGCCTTAGCTGATTCTAGGTGGCGTGATGCCATGTCGTCTGAACTCACAGCCCTTATGCGTCATAATACTTGGCATCTTGTACCCCCTCCCCCTGATTGTAACATTGTTGGCTGCAAATGGGTGTTTAGAGTTAAAAGGCATGCTGACGGTTCAATTGATAGATTTAAGGCCAGATTAGTGGCCAAAGGGTTCAATCAAAGACCCGGCTTAGACTACACAGAGACTTTTAGTCCTGTAGTTAAACCCGTCACAATTCGCACTGTACTCACCCTAGCAGTTATGAATGGCTGGTCACTGCGACAATTAGATGTGAATAATGCATTCTTGCATGGGCACCTCAGTGAAAAAGTCTACATGCATCAACCCCCGGGTTTTCGCAATTCGGAAACACCAAACCATGTGTGCTGTCTCACCAAGGCTATTTATGGGCTAAAACAGGCCCCTAGGGCATGGTATACTGCCCTTAAACAAGCTCTATGTAATTTTGGGTTTCTTAATGCAACATCTGATGCTTCTTTATTTGTTTTTCATGATGGAAAAATACTGGCTTATTGCTTAGTCTATGTTGACGATTTAATCATTACAGGAAACAATTCAGATTTTGTTGCTAGTGTTATTTTTCAGCTTGGACAGAAATTTTCACTAAAGGACTTGGGGCCCCTGAGTTTCTTCCTCGGTGTTGAAGTAATCCCTACCAAAGATGGTCTATTCCTCACTCAACACAAATACATAAGGGACTTATTGTCAAAATCAAGCATGGATGGTGCAAAAGATGTCACAACTCCGCTGTCTACCTCTGCTCCTCTGAAACTTGCTGATGGTTCCTCTCCAGTCAACCCAACTGAATATCGCAGCATGATTGGCGCACTTCAGTACCTTTCATTAACTCGGCCGGACATAAGCTTCGCTGTCAACAAACTCTCCCAGTTTATGCACAGCCCCACTCAAAACCACTGGACAGCCACCAAGCGACTGCTGCGATACTTGAAGAACACTATATTCCATGGCATTAATATTCATAAAGCATCTAACCCAACTCTCACTTGTTTTTCAGATGCCGATTGGGCTGGGAGTCTAGATGATCGCAAGTCCACCTCAGCATATCTCATCTTTCTCGGCAGCACACCTATCTCCTGGAGCTCCAAAAAGCAACGTGCCACCGCTCGTTCGTCAACTGAAGCTGAGTATAGGGCTCTTGCCATGGCTGCTGCTGAATCCATGTGGCTGTTATCCTTATTCCATGAACTCAAAGTTCCATTATCACAGCCACCATTGCTTCTATGTGACAACTTGGGAGCTACTCACCTAAGTTTCAATCCCGTTCAACACTCCAGGATGAAACACATCCAGCTTGACGTTCACTTTGTACGTGATCTGGTCACCAAGAAGCTTCTCAATGTCCGACATGTTCACACAAATGACCAACTTGCAGACCTTCTCACAAAGCCTCTCTCACGGCAAAGGACTTCTTATCTATGCAACAAGCTCGGCCTATCCGATGGTAGCCCGTTCTTGCGGGGGCGTATTAAGGAAATAATCCAGCCCCAAATCAAATAAACAACTGTCTTCATAAACTCTGTATGCAGTTTCCTTTTCTGCAAATATTGACAGTAAATGTAATAGTAGCCGTTAGTAATTTTAACGTTAGAACAACTAGAAATTAGGCTTCTAAGTTTACACTCCTCTGTATAAATTGTTACTGAATTCAATAAGAAATTATGCTGAATTATTCACAAATTGTAAAACTCTTTAAACACCACCCCCTTTGACTCTTGCCAAATGATATTTTATCCTTGAAATGGAAGTACTTTCAGCTAATTCAATCCCACAAAAAACGCACTTCCAAAAACCACCAGCCGTTTTCTCAACATAACTCCAAAATGGATCACTTCTTCTACTCATTTTTTCGTCTGTATCCCTACCTACGGACATCAGAAAGAGCTTTCAAAATATTGAATAAAAATGGAGCTTAAACTAACTAAGAAAAAAAAGAAGCTAAATTTAAGATAAGAACTTGATCACAAGTACTCTTCTGTCTAGACCAAAGTCAAGCTAAACCACTCCCAAGATCAAAGTGTTCTTCTTCTCTCTCTTTTTTCCCAGTAACTATACAGCTGATCGTATCAGTAATTTAAAAACCAGTACGTTTCTTTTTGCTTAGAGCACTCAACGTACACGTGTTGGAAAAGAAATGGTAGGAAATAAGAGCAAAAATTAGTCAAACTCAATTACCTGAGCAGGAGCAAGATGATATCCAATGATTTGATTAAATCAGAAAAAAAGAAGATGGACGGGGAAGAGTAAGTGTGTTAGAGACAAGTGATAGAGCTTCGGCTTGTGTGGTTGTGGACAAGGATAGATTCAGACAGAGAAGCAGATGGCAGTGGAAAAAAAGTCAAACTTTCATTCATGGATGCCAAGTGGACATGTCGATGGTCTTCCAGGAGGCGAATCCGGCTATAGAACGGTGCTCTGGTGAAGGTGGTGGGGCAGGCAGTGGCTGATGATAGTCTCCGGCAGCAAACGATGAGAAAGAGAACAATCCACCACAAACAGCAGAAGAGAAAGCAATGGGCCGGAAGGAGAAAAGGTGAAAGAGCTGACAGAGAGAATTATCTGATTGAGAAAAGGTATCTTCACAAATGGAGAGGTTCGAGTTTTCTGTAGCTGGTAGAGAAAATAGAGAAGATTGAGAGGGACAGACTACCCGTTTGCTTGCTGGTTTTTGACAGAGTTTATTCTAGAAAATAAATTATTTTTTTATATCTGGTTGTTATAAGAAATTGATTATAAAAATATTTAGTTTCGTTGACTTTAAATTAAATTATTAATATTAATATTAACAAATTATTAATATTAATTTAATTTCGTTGACTTTAAATTAAATTAAGTATGGTTTAAATTATTTTTTATATATCTGGTTGTTATAAAAAATTAATTATAAAAATATTTACTTATCTTGACTGTAAATTAATTTATAGATAGTAATTTAACCCCTTATCATTTGCATGTGCATGGAGGAATAGGAAGGTCAAATGCTCCAAATAGTTCCATCTTCAAATTCAGAGGAGTAAAGATGGATAGGAGGAGGAGTAAAGATGGATAGGGTGGGTATCGAATAATATAATAAAAAAAATCACCTTAATTTATTTTTTAGCATTTTTATTAGAAAACAATATTTGGTATTGAAACATCAATCTCTAAAATAAAGGGACTAAATAACAAAAAAAATAAAACTTTAGGGACTGAACTAAATTCTTCCATGTCAAGATCTAAATAGGGTGTATTTTTGCTCTTCATCAAATCTAGTCATTGTTTTTTTTTTATTTTGTACCCTATTTAAATTTAAATTTTGCAAAATCAAAACTAGACTCATATTTGAATATCCTTAAAACGAAGCATATAGGAGATGACGCAAATGAAAAGAAATACAAACAAAAGATAGCATGATGATATAACTCTACAGGATGAAATTGTAAAAATCAAAAGTTAAATGACCAATAAAACAACGCATTTGAATCCACAATAAAATAAGTATACATAAATATCATATTTGGTGCTACAATGAAAGACTTATTTTTTTTAGAGGCGTTTGAGAGGATGATAGCATGGCAAACTTCAAACTCAACTAATAAAACCCCAACTAACTTGAGTTGATTCATCAAATTTGTGGCCCAATCTATTAGATCAAAACAACTTGATATAAAAAAATAAAAAAATGAATTTTAAAAAGACAAAAATCACTTTGAATAATGAAGGTGAAAAGAAAATAAGTAAAAAAACAATATCAATTTGCGTTAATCGGGCTAAACTTACCATATCTAGAAAAACTACAAAACTCAATTACCGACACAATCAAATATTGAAGGCTAAAAAATATTGATCATACAAAAAGATCCATAAAAAATAGCAATTAAAAGAATAAAAGTTAAAATTAAGATAAAAAAAAATAAAATTTACTTTTTATTAAAGGGTGAAGTCGAAAAGAAAGATTAATCTAACAAAAGTAAAAATAATAAGGATTAAAATTGAAATAATATTTTTTATTGAATGATACAATTATTAGAAAAATCAATTTAAGCAAAGGACTAAAAATAAAACAATCAAAAGACTAAGGTAAAAATTAAAAAATAACATATAATTTTGTTTTTCCAAACAAATTTAGTTTTGGTAAAGGTTGTCAAAATCGTGATTTTGACACGACATGGAAGATAGTTCTGAAACTCGGATCGTAAGATCGGATCGTAAAATTATAAAATCATACCTGATATTTTACCGTACAAAAATTAAAAATAGCAGCTAAAATCATGTAGATAAAAAAATTGTAAAATCATAAGTAAAATATATCTAAATACATTACATCATAATTATAGCATGGCTTAAGATCCTGTAATATACAATTCACTGAAATAATAAATGTGTCCATGCTAAGTTCTGTGAAGCTCAATTAGACTAATTGTTGTGCAGGTAATTCAGTTTTGTCTTTAAATAATATAAAAAAAGAAAAGAAAAGAAAATGTTCCTAAATCCTAACACGTATAAGCACGCGCCATCTAGTGAACTTTGCACGCGTCATCGAGTGGACGCCGCACGCGTCATCGAGTGGACGCCGCACGCGCCATCGAAGCTGCTAGTGTTGTGGCATTCTACCATCAAATATCAGTTGACTTCGTCTCTTTTGAAGTGATTTCATATCCTCTTTCTGATTAATAGTAATGAATGGTTTTAAAGATTAAATATTAAATGTTGCACTATAATTCTTTTTTAATTTTTATGGGTAATTGTAACTCAGTTACAGAATGTTCAAAAGTCAAATGCATTTCTAAACACAGGATCATGTGAGAGATCATCCTAGAGAGGAAAAGATCCATATTACACCCTGCAATTTACAGGTGAAGATGCATGGATTTTGGAGAGCGGGTAGGTGCCAATGCCTTCTGGTCTACGTTCAGCGCCATGAAAATCGATCCAGCTTCAGCAGTTGCACAGTGCCATATCCTGAACAAGCCGAGAGGAGCTCATCACAATAAATCACTGCAAAACAGGATTAAAAAACCATAAACGTAATGGGTGATGTGAAATGAATCTTGAAACAGATGAGTAAATTTGATGCAGGAAAATCTTATCTCTCGCTAAGAAGAAAAAAAAAAAAAGAGAGGAGAAAATGAAGCTTGCTTACCAGTCATTGCATTTCACCGGCGAGCTCTGCTTCTAACTGTGCAGCGCGTCTTCTTGTGGGTAAGAGACAGGTTCTTCAGAAATGATAGCCTCAATTGTGTTTCGCAAACTTGCAGGATCTACTTGATTTTTCTTAAGACGATGAGGAATAGCAAGCGGGATCCTCGTTAGCTGCGGGCAATCATATACAGTAATTTCTTTGAGACTGTAAAACTTCAAGTGTAATTTTCTTCAATTTCGTATATACAATGCTTACAGTGCAGACATCTATATATAGAGTCTCTACATACTACAGTACAAGAAACACACAAATATTAACACCTCTCTGTTATAACAAGAATCTGTTATAACAAGAATCTTTACAATTGGATTTTAACACTCCCCCTCAAGTTGGAGCGTAGATGTTTATCCTGCCCAACTTGTTAATTGCAACCGTGAAACACTCTTCCTGAAACCGCTTTTGTGAGTACATCCGCCAGCTGATCTTCTGATCTTACAAACGGAAATTGTATAATTTTCCGATCAAGGTTTTCTTTAATAAAATGTCGGTCGACTTCGACGTGTTTGGTACGATCATGTTGTACAGGATTGTGTGCAATTTCGATAGCTGCTTTATTATCACAGTACAAACTCATGGATGACCTATAATCAATTCCCAATTCCTGTAACACATGCTTTATCCATAATAACTCGCACACACCATGAGCCATGCCTCGGTATTCTGCCTCCGCACTTGATCTGGCGACCACTTTATGTTTCTTGCTTCTCCAAGTTACTAGGTTACCTTCTACAAAAGTAAAGTAACCTGACGTCGATCTCCTATCTGTCTGATCTCCTGCCCAGTCTGAGTCTGTGTACCCTTTGATTTCACGAACTTCATTTTTTGTGAATAGTAGTCCTCTTCCTGGTGCACTCTTCAAATACCTTAAAATCCGATATACTGCTTCCATATGCTCCTCTCCTGGTGAGTGCATGAATTGACTCACCACACTGACTGCATATGCTATGTCTGGTCTCGCATGCGATAAATATATCAGTTTTCCGACTAACCGTTGGTAACGTCCTTTATCCGCTGACGTTTGATTCTCTGACTCTCTCAGCTTGTGGTTCATCTCCATCGGTGTATCAGCTGGTTTACATGCCAGCATTCCGGTTTCTGTTAATAAATCTAACACATATTTTCGTTGTGATAGACATATCCCAGTTCTTGACCTTGAAACTTCAATCCCCAAGAAATACTTCAGTTGTCCCAAATCTTTCATTTCAAATTTCGAAGCTAGAAATAGTTGTAGCGCTTTTCTTTCTTGTAGATCATCTCCTGTTAGGACCATGTCATCCACATACACTATCAATGCTGTAGTCTTCCCTTCCCTATGTTTTATAAACAAAGTATGATCGGAGTTACTTTGTTTATAGCCAAATTCCTTCATTGTAGAGGAGAATCTTCCAAACCAAGCACGGGGTGACTGTTTTAGACCATATAACGCCTTCTTCAACTTGCATACTTTGTTTATACTTGGAGATTTACCTTTAGCTCCGGGTGGTAAATCCATGTAGACTTCTTCTTCGAGGTCTCCATTGAGAAAGGCGTTCTTGACATCAAATTGTTGCAACGCCCAATCTCGGTTTACTGTTAGAGCTATGAGGATGCGGATGGTGTTGATTTTTGCAACCGGGGCAAAAGTCTCCTGATAGTCTATTCCATATTTTTGTGTATATCCCTTCGCCACTAACCTTGCTTTGTACCTGTCTATACTACCATCCGCCTTTAGTTTAACTATGAAGACCCATTTGCATCCAACAGTCTTCTTCCCCTTTGGTAGTGGACACAACTCCCAAGTGTTATTTTTTTGGAGTGCTTCCAGTTCTTCATTTATTGCTACCATCCACTTTGGATCTGCTAATGCATCCTGTACATTACTAGGAATAGAAACAGTAGATAATTGATTAACAGATAATGCATACGATCTTGACAACCTATGGGAAGAAACATAGTCACTAATTGGGTATTTAGTCTTGTTTTTCGGATCAGGTTCATATTGTTTCTTCGGGACTCCTCTATTTGACCTTTGCGGGTATTTATTTTCTCTATTTTCAACAATAACAGGAATTTCATTATCAAGAATAGGAAGAATAGGGTTTTGATTTACCTGAGGAAGAACATTCTGGGTTGATTCTTCGGTTAATGGTGTAGACATTGGCAACTCTGAAGATAAAGGGGGGTTATTGCTCGGGAGATTCTGATCGATGTAAAGTTCCAAATCTTCACTGTCTTGAGGAGCTGCATTATTTTCCCTTGTTTCCTCAGAATAATTCTCAACCATTCTTCCATTTTCCTCTAATTCAAATAGATCTTCATTCTCTTCATTATTTTTCTCCCCCTGAAGAGATGACCCAGAAGCTCCCCCTGAGTAATAGGGTTCCATTTCATGAAAGGAGGTATCCAAGGTCACATGTAACTTCGGGTGTAGAGGATCATAACACCGGTACCCCTTCTGAAATTCTGAGTAGCCAACAAAGACACACTTCTTCGCACACGGGTCCAGTTTACTTCGTAGAACCTTAGGTATGTAGACATAGACTGTACATCCAAATATTCTCGGTTCCAGGTTCGGTAGATGAGGGACGGAGAGCAAAGATTCCATCTTTTGTTGAGGAGTTGTAAAATGGAGCACACTGGATGGTGTGCGATTGATCAAGTAGGCAGCTGATTTGACCGCCTCACCCCAATAAAACTTAGGCATATTCATGCCGAATAGGGAAGCGCGAACAACTTCCATAATTTGTCTATTTTTCCGCTCAGCTAGTCCATTTTGCTGCGGAGTGTACGTGCATGAAGTTTGATGTCGAATTCCATGGTTGCTCAAGAATGTACCTAAACTTTGATCCATAAATTCCGTACCATTGTCCGATTGTAGTGTACGAATTTTCCTCTGGTATTGGTTGACCACCATTTTTTGAAATTCCTGAAAGGCTGTACTTACACCACTCTTATTCTGAAGGAGAGAAATCCAAGTCATCCGAGTACACTCATCAATAAATGTAACAAAATAACGAGCACGTGAAAAAGATGGGACCTTAGCAGGACCCCAAACATCAGAATGAATAACTGCGAAAGGTTCTGAACTTTTATTCAAGCTTGGTAAATAAGGGATACGGTGGTTTTTGGTCAGTTCACAAATTTCACATTTAAACTCTAAATTGCTGATATTTGAAAATAGATGCGATTGTAATTTCTTAAGGTACCCAAAAGATAGATGTCCGAGCCGTCGATGCCATAACCAGACGAGTGCTTGAGCTTTGTCCTTACTGATTGCCTGATGTGTCTGATTGAGTTTTTCCCCCCCTTTTTCGGTCAACTCCAGATAATAAAGATTATTCCGTCTAACACCATAACCAAGAATCTTCCGGGTCAGAATGTTCTGAAAAACACAAAAGTAAGGCCAAAACGTTACAGTGCACGAAAGGGAGGAAGTAATTTGGCTAACCGATAGGAGGTTGTATTCGAGGGATGGAACAACAAGGACGGTATCCAGGGTTAGGGAAGCATTCAAGATGACAGATCCTGCTCCGGTAATCGGAGAAGTACTACCGTTAGCGGTACAAATAATTAATTGAGCGGGAGTTTTTGAGGAATTTAGGTTACCAGGGTCTTTAGTCATATGATCGGATGCACCTGTATCAATAATCCAAGAACTATCCTCAGTAATAATAAAGGGTGCAAAAGTGTTACCAATAATACCTGGATGAGCAACGTTCACCGTTGGGTTTCCATGTTCTGCTTCAGTAAAATTCACCACATTTTTTCCGAGATTTTTACGGGGTTTTTTCTGAAAATCTCACCAGTCAGGATAACCAATAATTTCATAGCATTTCTGTTTCGAGTGACCCGTTTCTCCGCAATGAGCACACACTAACCCATTTTACCTCCCAGTATATAAGCCATTTTCCCCCTTGTCTGCCAGGTCATTTGGCGCAACAAGGAGGGGCGCACCGGAGGGGGTCTATTGGTCACCATCACTGCCCCCTCCGGTGACAGAAGGGCTCGCCGGCCAACCTCAGAGCCGCCGCCCATCGTCTGTTGCTGCTGATTCTCTCTTCGTACATATGCATATGCACTCTCCAGATCCAGTTTTGGATCTTTTCTCAGGATCTCTCCACGAACTTGATCGAAAATCGAATCAAGCCCACTGAGAAAAATATGCACTCTCATCCTCGCCGTGGTCGAGTGTAGCTGGACCACCCCATCGACGGTTTCAGCTTGGGACAGTGATCGATGGTCAATCTCTTGGAAGATTTCCACGAGTTCGTTGTAGAACATGGGAAGTGGTCGGCCATTTTGTTTGGTGGAGAAGGACCTCTGATTTAACTCAAAAATGCATGTTTCATCCGACCCATCATAAAAGGTCCGAGAAACAGCTTCCCAGATGTCCTTCGCCGTTGGAAGGCGAATGAAGCGTTGCATCAACGCCAGGCACATCGAGTCAATCAACCAACTTTTGACTCGGTTGTTCTCGGTTATCCATGTTTCGAGTTTTGGGTCGGTCGGGTTGGGTCTCGCCGTTGCTCCGGTGAGAAACCCAACCTTGTTTCGGGCACTAATCCTCATCTCCATGAGCTGAGACCAAAGGGAGAAGTTCGTCTCGTTCAGTACGATTCCAGATGGGAGTGGTGAGTTGTCCTGATGAACAAGAGATGCAGGTACGTTAATGGGATTAATTTCCATTGTGGATTGATGGGTGAATGGTGGCTGAATGGTTGCAATGTGTGTTGATGGATTTCGGGAACAAACCTTGGGTGTTTGGTTTTCGGGAGAAAAAAAACTGGGTTTCTGGGAAAAATTCGTGTTTGGTTTTCGGGGAAAAAAACTGGGTTTTCTGGGGAAAATTCGGGGTGTTTGGTTTTCGGGAAAAACTGGGTTTCTGGGAAAAAATTCTAGGTGTTTGGTCGCTGGGAAAATCTGGGTTTCTGGGGAAAATTCTGGGTGTTTGGTAGTTGGGAAAATCTGGATTTCGGGGAAAAAGATCTGAAAAAAAACTTCGGGTTTGTGATGATTCGAAAGGAAAAAAAATTCGAATTCGGATGAAAATTAAAGAATTAGCTCTGATACCATGTAAAACTTCAAGTGTAATTTTCTTCAATTTCGTATATACAATGCTTACAGTGCAGACATCTATATATAGAGTCTCTACATACTACAGTACAAGAAACACACAAATATTAACACCTCTCTATTATAACAAGAATCTGTTATAACAAGAATCTTTACAGCTGGATTTTAACAGAGACAATTGCATTCTAGTCTTCCAGAGTAAATGCTATTCAAATTTGGTAAGTTCTTCAATACCAAAACCTTCAAAGTGGAAAATGGTAGACAAGAATCACTTCCAAGTGGAAGATGGTAGACAACAACCAAGGAGGGAGCAGCACCTTAATTCTATGACATTTATGTATCACGATCTCTTTGAGACAGTAAAAGGGGGGAAGAGGAAATCGATCTGAAGGTGCTTCAAAAAGGGTTTCTAAGATCATCAAACCATCAAGGTGTAGAATATCAAGCCCAAACCCATATAATGGACATAAGCTTCTTATGTTTTGACAATTCACAATGACTAATTTTGTTAATAACATTTCGAACACAAAAATTGCATAGTCAATCATGAGGTCATAAAACCAGGCCTCTGTAACTTGGTGTGACTTCGATATTGTATAATTTATATATTCGAGTAAAGAGAAAGAAGGTCTTCCTACAGTAACCTTGCAAGCAATTAGTGGAAGAACACCTGCTAAGTGATCCCACAAATCATCAAGAATGAGAATATATTTTTTTTCCGCAGTCAACCCTGTCCACAGCTTCCCAGCTCTCACGACCGCATCTTTCTGATCCCCAAGATCTAAATCAAAATATTTCACAATGCAATCTTGCAATGCTTGAATGCTGAAGTCTTGGGACACAGAAATCCAACAAACATGATGAAAAATGTCTTGCCTCTCTTGACAAACATGATGAAGCTGATTATGGATATGGAAAGCCAAAGCTGTCTTTCCCACTCCCCCCATCCCGTGAATGCCAATAGATGAGACCTCATCATTCAACAACCAGGACCAGACATCTTTCATATTTCTTTCAAACGCTTGGCCCACTAGCTTCGTTGTCGGCAAAATATATCTTATAGTCCTCTGTCGCTTATGTACAGGGCTTTCAGAAGAGCTTCCTGTCTCAACAACAGAATACCTATATTCCTGAGACATTATATTTCTACACATTCCCAAAACATCATCCATCATTGATGAGGACGAGATGCTTTTCGTGTTCGTTTCAAAAGTCTGATGTGCTTGCTCTGTTCTTTGTCTAGTCTCGGGTTCATCTGTCATAAGTACGACAGCAGCTCTAGGTTGCTCAACAAGCTCAGTCTCCCCACCAATCAAGATATCCATCCCTCCTAGTCCATCATCCAAAAGAGGTTGTTCTTCTTGTTCAATTGCTAAACCCCGAACAGGAGTTGAAGCTGCATTAGTTGCCTCATTATTGCTTGAACTTGGCACACTCCTATCTACAGGCCTTTTAGAAGAGCTTCCTCTCTCAGCAACAGACTGCATCAATTCCCAAGTCATCTTCCTGATGCTGAACTCAACATCCCTCATCAATGAAGATGAGATGTTATTCATATCCATTTCAAATGGTTGATCTGCTGGCTCTGTTCCCAATCCAGTCTCGGGTGCATCAGGCATAGGCAAAATCAAGCTATCCACCCATGTTGACAGGTCATCATCCAAAAGTGGTTGTCCTTGCATTTCTAAATCTTGCGCACGATCTGAACCTTCAGTAACTATTATATTATTGCTTGAACTTGGCATACTCCCATGCATTCTGTTAGGAAGCTGATCAAATGCTGCTCGCTGAACATCTGGAGTTACTTTTTCACAAAGTTTAACACCACCCCCTTTGACCCTTGCCAAATGATATTTTATCCTTGAAATGGAAGTACTTCTAGCAAATGCACTTCAAAAAACCATCAGCCATTTTCTCAACATAACACCAAAATGGATCACTTCCTCTAATCATTTTATCATTTGTATTCTACCTACGGACATCAGAAAGAGCTTTCAAAATATTGAATTAAAATGGAACTTAAACTAATTGAGAATAACAAAGCAGCTAAATTTAAGACAAGAACTTGATCACAAGTGTTCTTCTGTCTAGACCAAAGTCAAGCTAAACCACTACAAGAATTTTGAACTTAAAACTTGTACAACTCAACAATTTCTTGAGCTTAGTTTTGCATCAAATAGAATGAGGATGGTAAAATTTAAACTTATAACTATGTTGGGTTTGGGTTTCCCTCCTAGGAGGAGGATGACCCAAATATCTTGTGTGGATTTAGCCCACGTGAAAGGACCCACTTAGAAGGGTAGGGCACACTTCTTTTGAGCTGCTAAAAAGAACAAAAAGAGACAAGAAAAGAAAAGAGAAAAGGAGAGACAGCCGAGAGGAAAAGAGAGAAGTTGTAGCAGAACACTTTGTCTTCTTCCTTGGATTCCCAACTCGTTAACCGTTGGATCGGGCTGAGATTTGGACAGAAGATTCTAGACACATTGATATTCATTTTGAACGGTTGGATTGAAGATTGAAGCTTCGGAAAGTGATCTGCTTGACAAAAATCGGGGCTGTCAGTTTGTGAGCTTTCTCTCAAACTTTTCTCTTTAATTCTTGTTGTATTCCAAGAATAGCTTAATCTTGATGATATATGTTGTAGCCCTTAGTTTAATCTAAGGAAGAACATTGTGAACACATTATTTGTGTAGTGGAATTGTTTGAGTGGACTACGGTCCCGTGGTTTTTTTTCCTCATATTGGGAAGGTTTTCCACGTAAAAAATTCTGTGTTGTGCTTGTGGTGTTTGGATATATTTTCACATATATTTTGCTCTATTTAGGAGTTTCCTATAGATTCACACAAAGAGGGAGTGTTGAGTATTGTTGTTTCTCCCAACAAGTGGTATCAGAGCTTGGTGCGATCGAGCACCCTATATATCTTGTGTTGAATAATGGAGGCTAATCTAAGTAGAATGGTGTGTTTGAATGGTTCAAATTATCCTATATGGAAAGGTAAAATGGAAGACCTGCTTTATGTGAAACAATTCCATTTACCTGTGTTTGCGTCTGAGAAGCCAGAAAATAAATCTGATGAAGAATGGACTTTGATGCATAGACAAGTATGGGGATATCTTAGACAGTGGGTAGATGATAATGTGTTGAATCATATTGAGGGTGAGACACATGCACGCACACTTTGGAAAAAACTTAAGGAGTTGTATGCTCGTAAGACCTGGCATAGTAAAATGTTTTTGATGAAGCAATTGATGTATTTGAGATACCAAGATGGAACTCCCTTAACGGATCACTTGAACATATTCCAAGGAATTATTAATCAGCTTGCTGGGATGGGTATCAAGTTTGACGAAGAGGTTCAAGGGTTGTGTTTACTTGGTACATTGTCGGACTCTTGGGAGACATTTAGAATGTCATTATTTAACTCAGTTCCGAATGGTGAAATCAATATGGATCTAGCTAAAAGTAGTATATTGAATGAAGAGATGAGAAGAAAATCACAGGGATCCTCTTCACAGTCAGAGGTGTTGGTTATAGAAAGAAGGGGGAGGAGTAAGAGCAGAGGTCCGAAAAATAGAGATAACAGCAGAAACAAGTCCAACAGGTTTGCCAATGTTGAGTGTCATCATTGTGGCATGAAAGGGCATATCAAGAGATATTGTAGACAGTTGAAGAGAGAGAACAAAGAGAAAGGGAAGGAGATACAAAATGACGATGGCAAGAATGGTAATCGAGTTGCCACAACTACTTCTGAAGATTTCTTCACTGTTTATGATGATGATGTCATTAATTTTGCATGCCATGAGACCAGTTGGGTGATTGACAGTGGTGCTTCAACTCATGTTACATCCCGACAAGATTTCTTCACTTCCTATACAGCCGGTGATTTTGGGACAGTGAATATGGGCAATGATGACTTGGCCAAAATTGTCGGTATTGGAGATGTGTGCTTGGAGATGAGTAATGGCATGAAGTTAGTTCTTCATGATGTGAAGCATATTCCTGACATCCGCTTGAACTTGATATCTGTAGGCAAACTTGATGATGATGGGTATTGCAGCATCTTTCATAATGGTCAGTGGAAGCTCACTAGAGGTGCTATGGTTATTGCTCGAGCTTATAAGCTTTCTTCTTTGTATATGTTAGAAGCAAAACTCTCCAAAGACATTATTAATGCAATGGATGATGAGTCTTCTACAGAGTTATGGCATAAGAGACTTGCTCATGTGAGTGAGAAAGGCTTGGAAATATTGGCCAATAAGAATTTGCTATCAAAATGAAGAGTGTATCTTTGAAAAAGTGCACACACTGTTTGGCAGGTAAGCAAAACAGGGTTTCCTTTAAGAGTTCCCCTTCTGCCAGAAAGACAAATATACTTGATCTTGTACATTCAGATGTATGTGGTCTTATGAAGACTAAAACACTTGGTGGTTGCCTTTATTTTGTGACTTTCATAGATGATCATTCAAGGAAATTATGGGTATATACCTTGAAAAGCAAAGATCAGGTATTTGATGTGTTTAAGCAATTCCAAGCTTCAGTTGAGAGATAAACTGGGAAGAAGTTGAGGTGCATCAGAACAGATAATGGGGGAGAGTATTTGGGTCCTTTTGATGAGTATTGCAGGCAACAGGGTATTCGGCATCAAAGGACACCTCCAAAGACTCCTCAGCTGAATGGTTTGGCTGAAAGAATGAACAGAACACTGGTTGAGAGAGTAAGATGTTTGCTTTCACAATCACAGTTGCCAAACTCCTTTTGGGGGGAGGCTTTGAACACATCAGTACATGTCCTTAATCTCACTCCATGTGTTCCCCTTCAGTTTGATGTACCAGACAGGGTTTGGAATGGCAAAGATGTTTCTTATGATCATTTGCGTGTCTTTGGATGTAAGGCATTTGTGCATATTCCAAAAGATGAGAGATCAAAGCTGGATGTGAAGACCCGACAGTGTATCTTCCTAGGCTATGGCTTAGATGAGTTTGGTTACAGGTTGTATGATCAAGTTGAGAAGAAACTTGTGAGAAGTCGAGATGTTGTGTTTATGGAAGATCAAACTATACATGATATTGAGAAGACAGAAAAGGTAGTGCCTCGACATAGTGATTGTTTGATTGATTTGGATTCGTCTTCTTTGATAGATTTGCCAGCACAAGTTGAACATGATGTTCAAAATGACTTCTAAGTTCCAGATGATACAGATGTTCCCTTACAGGATGAATCTCATGATCAGTTGCTAGTACCAGAGATACCACCAGATGTTCCACCCAGAAGATCTACCAGAGATCGACATCCTTCCACTCGGTATTCTGTAAATGAGTACATGTTATTAAATGACGAGGGAGAGCCCGAGTGTTATGCAGAAGCCATGGAAGATGAACACAAGTCAAAGTGGGTTGATGCTATGCAAGATGAGATAAAGTCATTGCATGACAATCACACCTTTAATTTGGTGAAGCTACCAAAGGGTAAGAGAGCCTTGACAAACAGGTGGATTTACAAGGTGAAGCAGGAAGAATACACTTCACAACCACATTATAAAGCTAGACTGGTTGTGAAGGGATTCAGGCAGAGAAAAGGCATTGACTTTGATGAGATTTTCTCTCCAGTTGTGAAGATGTCATCCATCCGTGTTGTTCTTGGTTTAGCAGCTAGTCTAGACTTAGAGGTTGAACAAATGGATGTGAAAACCACCTTCCTTCATGGTGATTTGGAGGAAGAGATTTATATGGAGCAACCAGAGGGTTTTAAGGTAAAAGAAAAAGAGGACTATGTGTGTCGGCTCAAGAAAAGTCTTTATGGTTTGAAGCAGGCACCTAGACATAGCTCTGACCATTGTGTTTTTATGCAAAAATTCTCTGATGGTGATTTCATTATTTTATTGCTTTATGTTGATGATATGTTGATTGTTGGCATGGATTCTTCAAGAATTGACAAGTTGAAGAAGCAGTTAAGTCAGTCATTTGCAATGAAGGACTTGGGGCCAGCAAAGCAGATTCTTGGGGTTCGTATTCATAGATCCAGAAAAGATAAGAAGCTGTTTATATCACAAGAGCAATACATTGAGAAAGTGCTTGAGAGGTTCAACATGAACAATGCTAAAGTGGTTAGCTCTCCTCTTGCTACACACTTTAAGTTGAGCACAAAGCAAAGCCCTTCGACAGATGAAGAGAAGGAAGATATGGAAAGAATTCCATATGCCTCAGCAGTAGGAAGCTTGATGTATGCAATGGTTTGTACGAGGCCAGACATAGCTCATGCAGTTGGTGTTGTTACCCGGTTTCTTTCAAATCCAGGAAAAGAACATTGGAATGCGGTGAAGTGGATTATGAGATATCTACGAGGGACTTCCAAGATGTGTCTTAGCTTTGGGAGTGGTAAACCAATGTTGGTTGGCTATACGGATTCTGATATGGCTGGAGATATGGATACCCGTAAGTCTACTTCGGGTTACTTGATCACCTTCTCAGGAGGGGCTGTTTCTTGGCAGTCAAGGTTACAAAAATGCATTGCACTTTCTACAACTGAAGTAGAGTTTATTGCAGCAACGGAAGCTTGCAAAGAGTTGCTATGGATGAAAAGGTTTTTATAGGAGCTTGGTCTCAAACAAAAACAATATGTGTTGTTTTGTCATAATCAGAGTACTATCCACCTTGCAAACAACTCTTCATTTCATTCAAGATCGAAACATATCGATGTAAGGTATCATCGGATAAGAGATACTCTCAATGATAAGTTGTTAACTCTTGAGAAAATTCACACCGATGATAATGACTCTGATATGCTAACGAAGGCTCTAACAAGGGAGAAGCTTGAGACATGTTGCTCGATCGCCGGGATGGCGAATCCCTCCACCTAGTCGGGAAAGGGGAGATTTGTTGGGTTTGGGTTTCCCTCCTAGGAGGAGGATGACCCAAATATCTTGTGTGGATTTAGCCCACATGAAAGGACCCACTTAGAAGGGTAGGGCACACTTCTTTTGAGCTGCTAAAAAGAACAAAAAGAGACGAGAAAAGAAAAGAGAAAAAGAGAGACAGCCGAGAGGAAAAGAGAGAAGTTGCAGCAGAACACTTTGTCTTCTTCCTTGGATTGCCAGCTCGTTAACCGTTGGATCGGGCTGAGATTTGGAAAAAAGATTCTAGACACATTGATCTTCATTTTGAACGGTTGGATTGAAGATTGAAGCTTCGGAAATTGATCTGCTTGACAAAATTCGGGGCTGTCAGTTTGTGAGCTTTCTCTCAAACTTTTCTCTTTAATTCTTGTTGTATTCCAAGAATAGCTTAATCTTGATGATATATGTTGTAGCCCTTAGTTTAATCTAAGGAAGAACATTGTGAACACATTATTTGTGTAGTGGAATTGTTTGAGTGGACTACGGTCCCGTGGTTTTTCCTTCTCATATTGGGAAGGTTTTCCACGTAAAAAATTGCATGTTGTGCTTGTGGTGTTTGGATATATTTTCACATATATTTTGCTCTATTTAGGAGTTTCCTATAGATTCACACAAAGAGGGAGTGTTGAGTATTGTTGTTTCTCCCAACAAACTATTAGGTCAATAAGGCTCTGATACCATGTAATGGAATTATCACAACTAAAACTTAAGTTATTAGTTGAAACCATAATATAATTTATATTATTTTGTAAAAGATAGTCTTATTCTTTTCTCTTTTTTCCCGTAACTATACAGCTGATCATATGAGTAATAACAAAACCATTACGTTTCTTTTTGCTTAGAGAACTCAACCTACATGTGTTGGAAAAGAAATGGCATGAAATAAGGGCAAAAAATAATCAAACTCAATTACCTGAGCAGGAGCAAGATGTTATCCAATGATTTGATAAAATCAGAAAAAAAAAAAGATGGACGGGGAAGAGTAAGTGTGGTTGTGGATAAGGATAGAACCAGTACGTTTGTTTGCTGGTTTTTGACAAAGTTTAATAACCATGATAAGCTTTCAAAATAAATAAATAAAAATTAGTTGAGCATGGAGCTTCATACAGCCACCAATCCAGTCTTCCCTATAAACATATCTTCTCATCCCATCCGAAGTCACAAACTCATTTAAAGCAACCCGTGGGTTCAACGACAGAATATTGAATACTGATTGAAACATTGGTCCACACTCTTGACTTTTCCGCCATGCACCCTCGGGTCAATGATGAAGAACTGTATGCTTCTGGGTTATACTTAGGGGAGTATGTTATTCAAAATTATGAGTGGAATGGCTTTAAGTATATAGTGGAGTATTAATTAGTGCATATTTAGGATGCAGGGGGGCAAAAGTCTTGCTATGTAAACCATATTTACGGTAGATACACACCCATGCGCATTGTTCACTCGCAATTTGCTTCCGTGCATCGCGTGAGTTCTTCCGCTTTCTTTTTTTTCCCTTCTGTAAACAGTGAATAATTTTGTCCCTCGAAAAGGAGAAAACCCATTTCAAACATTCCTTTTACCATATTTTTTTCCTTTTTTTAAATAGAAAAAAATGAATATATAAGAAATCATATTATCTAATATACTAAAAGATGTCAGAGTCGGTTACTGTAGCATGTGAGGAGAATCACTGTGGATTGTAATAGTATTGCTCAATTTTTGGTTCGGTTCGGGTCAGGTCGTTCGGTTCGCAATGTTTCTGGTTTTTATTTATTGTATGACAACTCCATACCAGTACGCACATGTAGCTTAGTGGATAAAGTGCACTCCTAAGCAAGAGGGCAGGGGTTCGACCCCTAGCTCGCCTGATTGTGCCCTTTCTTTTTTCTTTTTTGTTTTTATTTTCTTTTTTTCTTTTTTAAATTATTTTTTTCTTTTTTCTTTTTTTTATTTTCGTTTTTCATTTTTTTTCTTTTTTAACTTATTTTTTTTCTTTCTTTTGGTTGTTTTTTATTATTTTTTTTATTTTCACATCAAATTATTTTCTTAGCTAATAATTTTATTTTATTTTAATTTTGGGTTTGATGTTTTGCTAAAGTTGTTGACCTTTTTTTTCTTTGATTGAATTTTCCCCCTTTATTAATGTAGTAGTAATAATAATAATAATAATAATAATAATAATAATAATTTTAGTTTTTTGTTCTTACTTTCTCTTTTGTTAATATTTTTGATTTTTTTCTGGACAATTTAATAATTTTTATTGTTTTAACAATAATATTAATGATATTTTTAGATGTTAAGGTTTTAATGTTCATGTCGTTATAATAGGGTGTGTTGATATGTTTCATTATATTAAACCTAACACGTATAAATGTAATACTTTATTTTTTTATTTTTTTTTTCATTTGATTGAAAAGTGATAGTATATTTTGTTTTTGTTTCGGCTCTTATAATTTTAATTTTCTATTTTAATTCCTTTAATTTTTTTATAGTTCTTAAATATTCCATATTTTTTTCCGTATTTATATATATGTGCCTTTAGTTTTGGTTTTTAATTTTTATTATTTTCTCTTTTCTTGAGATAATATTTTTTTTCAAAAACTTCTTTTTAAAATTTTAGTTTTTGTTTATGATCATTCGAAAATTGATATTTATTTATTTTTCCTTTGTTTTTTCTTTTAGTTTTTTTATTATTTTTTTTTATTTTCAAGTCAAATGATTTTTTTAGCTAATAAAACTTTTTTGTTAAAGTTTTTAGGCTTTTTTTATTCTTATATTGAATTTATTTTTCTATTATTCACGCAATAACAATAATAATTTTAGTTTTTTTTTCTTGCTTTCTCTTTTATTAATGTTTTCATTTTTTTTCTCCTTAGAATAATTTAATAATTTTTATTGTTTTAGCAATAATAGTAATAATATTTTTAGATGTTAAGCCTTCGATGTTATTGTTGTTATAACAGAGTATTTTGATGTGTTTCATTATATTAAACCTTGCATGTATAGATGTTATATTTTATTTTTGAACTAGCAAAATCTATTAATTGTTTCAATCTCAATAATTATAAAAAATATTTGTTCGGCCACAATGTAGTGCAGTGCGGTTAATTAACTAGTTTGTTTCTAAAAAGAGTGTTGTTACTACCCCTAAAGAGGTGTTCAAGTTTCAACCACAACTTAGAAAAAAACAGCGTGAGACCATAGGTTTATTAGGCTAAGTCCTGGAGTAAAAAGAGGTGGCACACCAGGATCCGGGGAAAGTAGCCCTCCTCATAGGGGCTCTTCTTCAGTCAGTACTGTTAGAGACCCTCAAGAGAGGGAGAAGTTGTCTCGGACCCTTGAGGATAACATCCCTAATAATGTATGAACAAAGTAGATGGTTTGAAAGGTTAATCTGAGTTCATGTTTATTGGGCTCTTTATAACTTGATTTTTTTCCTTCAATATCACAATTGAACATTATGTTATTTGGAACTGAGGTTGCCTATTTTTTTATTCTTTTTTCTATAGGATTATCATAATCTTATCACAGGGCAGAAGGTTTGACGGTAACCCAAGTTGTTTCAAGTATTTATTTATTTATTTATTTCAGTTTCTTTAAAGTATATTTTTTCTTGTCCTCCACTATTGGGTTTGTTGGTTATTAGGTCATGCATTTATTTTAATTCACTTTTTATTTGATTATCCTGTTTTGATGACCACTATTGAACAGTTGGAAGGTCTGTCAAGGTTGATTCAAACTATTTTTTAAAAAAAAATCTTACTTTTTTTTCATTTTCTTACTTAAATATTGGGTTGGTTAGGAATTTAAATTTATAATCCTTTTTTACTATATGTCTGTGTTATTATCTCGTTCTCATGATCTATATTGTAGGTACCATCGATTTTCCCGGGTTTACTCAAAAACAATTTTCATTGTTTTTTTAAGTTTTTTTCTTTTCATTTTCATTATCTAGCATTGGTTATTTGGAAATATAGCTTCATAACATTTTCCTATTTGTGTTTTATAGGATTATCGTGTTTTGATGACTCACATTATGAATTTTGCAAATTAATAATGGTCGACCAAGGTGAATTTAGTTTGTTTTTATCTCAATATTTAAAATGTAAAGATGTCATCTTGCTATGTTTCTATATCAAAATCTAAAAGCTTTATTGTACAATATGCATAATATTTTGAACTCATAATTATTTATTTCCTAGAACACACGTTAACAATGCATTTTTTTTTACACGTTAAGAAAAAATATTTCAACCTGCAGGGTAACACAAATAACTATCTTGTTAACACAAACTCTAAATCATGTAGGGAAAACATTATGGATATTCACAGTTTTCTCCATTTTACCCCTCTCATTACAATATTTATGCAATGGAATGGGGGGTATTTTTGTCTTTTCACATGGACACAAATGTTGTTTAAAAAATCGTTGAGGGCATAATTATTTTTTTGAATTGTGGAATTACCAAAATAACCTTTTAGACAAAAAAAAATAGATATTTGGTCAGGGGCTTTGTAGTAATTTTCCTTTTAAAATGAACAATTAAAGTACTTAAATACCCTTATGATCAAGTGATTTTAAATCTTCTTTGGAGGGTATTTTTATCTTCGTCTCTCTCTCTTTTTTTTTTTTTTTCGAGTTGGGGTCATGGGTATTTTTGTCTTGAAATAATATATAAGAAAAGAAAGAAATTGTTCCTAACACGTATAAGTATGCGCCAGCGAGTGGACGCCGCACACACCCTTCAAGCAGCTGGTGTTGTGGCATTCTACCATCAAATGTCAGTTGACTTCGTCTCTTTTGAAGTGATTTCATATCCTCTTTCTGATGGTGCAGAGTTTGTTAAAGGGAGATAGGTGATTTGTCGCAGTGGTCTTCTCTCTTTCTCTCTCCTCCCCTAAAAAGAATATATTGACCCTCTTTGTTTTGATTGTTTCAATTTCAGTTATTATTTTATTGATTTTTATTTAATTTTTTCCTTTACTCTTTAGTTAAAGTTTTATTGGTTTTCAACTTCAGCATTTTATTTTGTTGAATTTTTTTGAATTTGATCCTCATTCTATTGATTTTTTTCAAATATCCAGTGATTGCTTACCTGATTGGATTGACATTTGGAAAGTTGCTTTCTATCTGCCTAAAAGATTCATTCATTTACGAATAGAAGAAAGGTTCCATAAACAGCTTGACATTTTGTGTTTATTTTAGTCCTTATAATATCCATTACGTTTACTATTAGTCTAAAGTGCTATGATACCAAAAAACAAAACAATCCCTAAATATCATAGAATTCTAATTGCATCCCTGGACATAATTGTAAGTAACATGGCAATCTAAAAGTGCTTTTCAAAAAAGAAAATCACTTCAGATTAATATTTTTTAATCGTTTTAAAGCTTAAGTCGTAAATATTGTACAATAATTCTTTTTTAATTTTTATGAGTAATTCTAGCTCAATTACAAATGATTTTTTTAGTTTCGAGGAAACCTAATCCTCTTAGGCACTTTTTGCAAGTTCGGGTTAAACGATTAAAACCTCGGTTGTCCCAGACTCTTACAAGGTGAACACGCCCTGACTCGAACCCGAGACCTGCAAGACAAATCTCAAGTTTTTTATCATCACGCCACATTACTTGGGGACCTCAATTATAGAATGTTCAAAAATCAAAAGCATTTCTAATACGGTTCAAACACAGGATAATGTGAGAGATCATCCTAGAGAGGAAAAGATCCATATTACACTCTGCAATTTACAGCTGAAGATGCATGGATTTTGGAGAGTGGGTGCCAATGCCTTCTGGTCTACGTTCAGCCCCATGAAAATCGATCCAGCTTCAGCAGTTGCACAGTCCCATATCCTGAACAAGCCGAGAGGAGCTAACCACAATAAATCACTGCAAAACAGGATTAAAAAACCATAAACGTAATGGGTGCTGTGAAATGAATATTGAAACAGATGAGTAAATTTGATGCAGAAAAATCTGTAAGAATTCGAAATACTTATGATTTCTGTATATTCAGTGTAAATCTTGTCTTACAATTGAGACACAACTTATAGACAAATTCCTAGACTAAAATAGCTAGAATAAAGCTTACTTTTCTTGTTACTTTACACAGTACCTATAACAGGTAATTAACGGCTATATTTAACAAAATCTCATCTCTCGCTAAGAAAAAAAACAAGAAGAGAGGAGAAAATGAAGCTTGCTTACCAGTCATTGCATTTCACCAGCGAGCTCTGCTTCTAACTGTGCAGCGCATCTTGTTGTGGGTAAGAGACAGGTTCTTCAGAAATGATAGCCCACTCAATTGAGTTTCGTTTACTCCAAGCCCCCAACTTGTTGAATTTTGTTTGATTGATTGCTGATTGATTTTGTTTTGTTTGCTTAACAAAATACAACGTCAAATAGTCTTACTCTTTTTCCATTTTCTTTATTAAAATTTATAATCCTTTTTTATTATATGTTATTATCTCGTTCCCATTAGCTATATTGGAGGTTCCACCGATTTCCCCAACTTTTACTCAAAAACAATTTTCATTGTTTTTTTTTTTTCTTTTCATTTTCATTCTCTAGCATTGGTTGTTTGTAAATCTAGCTTCATAACATTTTTCTTTTTCTTTTTATAGGGATTATTGTGCTCTGACAACTTGCATCGTGAATTTTGCAAATTAATAAGGGTCGACCTAGGTGAATTTCGTTTGTTTTCATCTCAATATTTAAAATAAAAAGATATAATCTTGGTATGTTGCTATAGAAATATCTAAAAACTTTATTGTACAATATGCATAATATTTTGAACTCGTAATTATTTATTTCCTAGAAAGCACGTTAACAATGCATTTTTTTATACACATTAAGAAAAAAATAATTCAACCTGCGGGGGTAAGGCAAGTCACTATCTTGTTAACACAAACTCTAAATCATGTAGGGAAAACATTATGGATCCTAACAGTTTTCTCCATTTTAACCCTCTCATCACAGTATCTATGCAATGGAATGGGGGTATTTTTGTCTTTTCACATTGACACAAATGTCATTTAAAAAATAGTTGGGGCATGGTTATTTTTTTTAACTGTGGAATTACTAAAATAACCTTTCAGACAAAAAAAATAGATATTTGTTCAGGGGCTTTGTAGTAATTTTCCTTTTAAAATGAACAATTAAAATACTTAAATGATTTTAAATCTTCTTTGAAGGGTATTTTCATCTTCATCGCTTTGTTTTTTTTTGTTATTTTCTAGTTGATGACATTTTTGTTATGGATATTTTTGTCTTTAAATAATATAAAAAAAAAAAATGTCCCTGACACGTATAAGCACGTGCCAGCTAGTGCACACACCCTTCAAGCAGCTAGTGTTGTGGCATCCTCCCATAAAATGTGAGTGGACTTTGCACCCGTTTGGCGCACCAGTACGTTTGGCGTTTGCCGTTTGAGATGGAGTTTTGGTGTTTGGTAACAACCAAACACCATTTCAAATGAGTGGGTCCCACCCTTTTTTTAGTCCCAAACGGCGTTTCAAGAAAAGCACCTGGGAGGTGCTTTTCAAACGCCGTCAGGGACTGCGTTTTCATCCCAGTTTCGTCTCATTTTTTTGAGACCCATTTGCCTGCACTCCTTTCATCTTCTCCATTTCTCATCGTAAATTTTTGTTTTCTTTTTTGCATGTAACATGCATCTCTCTCTCTCTCTCTCTCTCTCTCTGCCCACAAAACAAACATGGTGGCCGGAGCTTCCAACGCTGACTCCGGCCACCACAGGCCACCATTTACGATGAAACCACCACAGGAAGAACCACCTCGTCCTCCTCTACCCGTAGGTATCCTCCGTTGAAGCCCTCGTCGTGGTCGGTGAACAGTACCGCCACCTTCCAAGGTTGTTTCCGGCCACCACAGGCGACCATTTCAAACGCCACCACCACAGGAAGAACCACCTCGGCCTCCTCTACCCGTAGGTATCCTCTGTTGAAGCTCTCGTCGTGGTCGGTCGGAAGGCACTATTAACGTGAATTATGTGCGCTGCACTGTCGCGAAGAAGACGCACAGTGCAGCGCACCGTTTGATTAGTTGGGCTTGGGCTGGGCTGCACTCGGCCCAGCCCAAGTCCAACAAAGTTGGGCTTAGGCCCAATTTGGTTGGGCTGTCCTCGGCCCACCAAAAATTTTAAAATATATATTTAAAAAAAAAATGTGTAGATACAGATCAGTCTTAATGGAAGGAAAATATATGTTCGTGATGAAATTGCAAATAGTTTGATGGGAGAATAAAAAATAATATTTGTTTTTTCATGAATTATTAATTTCATAATATTATTATCATTATTAAATTTACAATATTTAAAAAAATTATATATATATAAGGGTATATATATATATATATATACCCTTTTAAGTAATTGCACAAGTTAAAAGCAGTTTGGAAACCAAACACCAAAACTCCTTTTTCTTCAACCTTCAACTCAACCACAGTTTTAACCAAACACTTAACTGTTTTTTTTTAACCACAGTTGAAAACTCGATTTTTAAAACTCCATTTTTTCAACCACAACCGCAACCGCTACCGCTATACCAAACAGGCCCTTTGTCTCTTTTGAAGTGATTTCATATCCTCTTTCTGATGGTGCAAAGTTTGTTAGAGGGAGATAGGTGATTTGTCGCCATGGTCTTCACTCTCTCTCTTTTATATTGACCTTCTTTGTTTTGATTGTTTCAATTTAAGTTAATATTTCTATTAATTTTTATTTATTTTTTTCCTTGACTCTTTAGTTAAAGTTTTATTGGTTTTCAACTTAGCATTTAATCAAAGTTTATTTTGTTGATTTTTTTTGAATTTGATCCTATTTTTTTTTCAAATATCCAACAAAGTTGATTGCTTACTTGGATTGACATTTGGAAAGTTGATTTCTATCTGCCTACAAGATTCATTCATTTACGCAGAGAAGAAAGGTTCCATAAACAGCATGATATTTCAGTCCTTATAATATCCATTACGTTTACTATTAGTCTAAAAGTGCTATGATACCAAAAAACAAAACAATCCCTAAATATCATAGAATTCTAATTGCATCCCTTGACATAATAAAAAAATCCTAAGAAATGTCCCTAAGAAACGTAAGGCAGTCTAAAAGTGCTTTTAAAAAAAAAAAACTTAAGATTAATATTTTTGAATGGTTTTAAAGCTTAAGTATTAAATATTGTACTATAATTCTTTTTTAATTTTTATGGGTAATTGTAACTCAATTACAGAATGTTCAAAAGTCAAATGCATTTCTAAACACAGGATTATGTGAGAGATCATCCTAGAGAGGAAAAGATCCATATTACACTCTGCAATTTACAGCTGAAGATGCATGGATTTTGGAGAGTGGGTGGGTGCCAATGCCTTCGGGTCTTCGTTCAGCGCCATCAAAATCGATCCAGCTTCACCAGTTGCACAGTGCCATATCCTGAACATATGAGTAAATTTGATGCAGAAAAATCTAATCTCTCGCTAAGAAATAAAACAAGAAGACGAGGAGAGAATGAAGCTTGCTTACCAGTCATTGCATTTCACCAGCGAGCTCTGCTTCTAACTGTGCAGCGCATCTTCTTGTGGGTTAGAGACAGGTTCTTCAGAAATGATAGCCCACTCAATTGAGTTTCGCAAACTTTCAGGATCTACTTGAATTTTCTTAAGAGTATGAGGAATAGTGAGCGGGATCCTCGTTAGCCGCGGGCAATCATTTACAGTAATTTCTTCGAGAGAATTGCATTCAAGTCTTCCAGAGTAAATGCTATTCAAATTTGGTAATTTCTTCAATACCAAAACCTTCAAACGCATACGACGCAATGGAAATGTCATCTGATGGATCCTGTCCTCTTCATCTGTTTCAATTATCACCCCCATGCTGTGACAATCTTCGACTACAATCACTTCCAATCGTTGTCTAAAATGAGGGATCAGCACCTTCATTTTATGACATTTATGTATTACGATCTCTTTGAGATAGCAAAAGGGGGAAAAAGTAGATCGATTTGAAGGTGCTTCAAAAAGGGTTTCTAAGATCATCAAACCATCAAGGTGTAGAATCTCAGGGCTTCTACATACATCCATTAATGAACATAAGATTCTCATGTTTTGACAATTCACAATGACTATTTTTGTAAATGAGATTTTGAACAGAAAAATTGCATTTTCAATCATGAGGTCATAAAACCAGCCCTCTTTAACTAGCCCTGACTTCGATTTTGTATAATTTAGATCTTCGAGTAAGGAGAAAGAAGGTCTTCCTACAGTAACCTTGCAAGCAATTAGTGGAAGAGCAATTGCGAGATTGAAAATTTTGAAATTTTCTAGATCACTGAAGTGGCATTCCAAAGTTTCCAACTTCTGTAAGCTCAAGACTTCATAACCTTTAACTGGGAGAAAAACTCCAGATTTCTGATGAAGCTTGAGGAACTGTAATTTTGAGAGTTCAGATAAAATACCTGGCCGTAAAACACGCACCAAGATTAAGATACCTGAGATCCTTCAGCCTTTCCATTCCCTCTGGCAAATTTTCAAGTCCAGGTACATAACTCAGCTTTGCACACCATCCGAGCAACAATACAGTGAGCCTCGTTAGATGACAAATAGAATCTGGCAACTTCTCTATATCTGTGTCGGAAAGATCAAGAACCTGGAGTCTGATGAAGTGCTGGAAAAAAGACGACTCAACCAAATTCAATTTGTAGTTTCTGCATAACAATAAAGTTGAAAGATTGGGGCATCTTGGTGAAAAGCCTGATGGAATATCCTTGATTCTATTTTCCATGAGAGAAACTATCAACAGATTCTCTATCCACCATGTTCCATCAGGTAATTCTGTTAATTGTGCACCTGCTTGAACCCTACCCCCCAGACTTTCTTTCAATATTTTCCGAGCCATATCCCAAACCAAATCATGCATCTTCACATATCTGTAATTTTCATCGTCCCTGGAACCTTCTAATAAGCTGTTATTTTCAAGTTGATCAAGCATGGTATGACCCCTATCAAATTGTTCATGCCTCCTCCACATTTCTTCGATAATACCCTCATCAATCAAATACTCTATCAAGTCCTCTCTCAAGATGATCTTGCCTTTTGGAAATAGGGCGATGTGTAAGAAGAACTTCTGCAGTGCTGGATCGTTCAACTGAGCATAGCTAAATTTCAATACTCGAAATACCTCGGTTTCTATGTCACTTGGTCCAACTTCTGATATTCTCAGTCGTAGCAATGCATCTCTCCAACGATATTCACCATCCACTCCCTTCATGCTTCCAGCCATAGTCATGATTCCAAGAGGCAGACCAGCACACTCCTTCACAACAGACTCTGCAATCTGTTTCGTTTCAGGAAAAAGTCTAGTACCGTGCCCTAATTTTTCAACGAACAAATTCCAAGCTTCAGCCTCAGAAAGAGGCTCCACTTTGAGTATCCTTTGGCAATCCATTTTTGTACATATGTCCAATGATCTAGTTGTGAAAACCAACTTACACCCGTCTGTTCTAAGAGGTATTCCCACTTTCTCAAGAGGAAAATGATCCCACAAATCATCAAGAATGAGAACATATTTTTTTCTCACAATCAACTCTGTCAGTAGCTTCCCAGCTCTCACCACCGCATCTTTTTCATCCCCAAGATCTAAATCAAAAGATTTCACAATGCGATCCTGCAATGCTTCAATGCTAATGTCTTGGGACACAGTAATCCAACAAACATGATGAAAAATGTCTTGTCTCTCTTGACAAACATGACGAAGCTGATTGTGGATATGGGTAGCCAAAGCTGTCTTTCCCACTCCCCCCATCCCGTAAATGCCAATGGATGAGACCTCATCATTCAACAACCAGGACCAGACATCTTTCATATTTCTTTCAAACGCTTGGCCCACTAGCTTCGTTGTCGGCAAAGCATATCTTCTAGTCCTACGTCGCTTATGTGCAGGGCTTTCAGAAGAGCTTCCTCTCTCAACAACAGAATGCTTATATTCCTGAGACATTGTATTTCTACACATTCTCAAAACATCATCCATCATTGATGAGGACGAGATGCTTTTCGTGTTCGTTTCAAAAGAATGATGTGCTTGCTCTGTTCTTTGTCTAGTCTCGGGTTCATCTGTCGTAAGTACGACAGCAGCTCTAGGTTCCTCAACAAGCTCAGTCTCCCCACCAAACAAGATATCAATCCCTCCTAGTCCATCATCAGGAGTTGAAGCTGCATTAGTTGCCTCATTATTGCTTGAACTTGGCACACTCCTATCTACAGGCCTTTTAGAAGAGCTTCCTCTCTCAACAACAGACTGCATCAATGAAGATGAGATGTTACTCATATCCATTTCAAATGGTTGATCTGCTGGCTCCGTTCCCAATCCAGTCTCGGGTGCATCACGCATAGACATGCGAGGGGCAACGTTTTCATCAGTAAGCAAAATCTCTCCCCCGATCAAGCTATTCATCCATGATGACAGTTCATCATCCAAAAGTGGTTGTCCTTGCATTTCTAAATCTTGCGCACGATCTGAACCTGCGGTAACTATTATATTATTGCTTGAACTTGGCATACTCCCATCCATTCTGTTAGGAAGCTGATTAAACGCTGCTCGTTGAACATCTGGAGTTACTTTTTCACAAAGTTTAACACCACCCCCTTTGACTCCTGCCAAATGATATTTTATCCTTGAAATGGAAGTACTTTTAGCAAATACACTCCCACAAAAAACGCACTTCAAAGAACCATCAACCATTTTCTGAACATGACGCCAAAATGGATCACTTCCTCTAATCATTTTTCGTCTGTATCCCTACCTACGGACATCAGAAAGAGCTTTCAAAATATTGAATTAAAATGGAACTTAAACTAACTGAGAAAAAAGAAGAAGCTGAATTTAAGATAAGAGCTTGATCAAAAGTGTTCTTCTGTCTCCAAAGATCAAAGTGTTCTTCTCTTTTTTTATCCCAGTAACTATACAGTTGATCATATCAGTAATTTAAAAACTAGTACGTTTCTTTTCGCTTAGAACACTCAACCTTGAAATGTGTTGGAAAAAAATGGTATGAAATAAGAGCAAAAAATAATCAAACTCAATTACCTGAGTAAGTGTGTTAGAGAAGAGCGATAGAGCTTCGGCTTGTGTGGTTGTGATAAGGATAGATTCAGACAGAGAAGCAGATGGAAGTGAAAAAAAAGTCAAACTTTCATTCATGGATGCCATGTGGACATGTCGATGGTCTTCCAGGAGGCGAATCCGGCTAGCGGTGCTCTGGTGAAGGTGGTGGGGCAGGCAGTGGCTGATGATAATCTCCGGCAGCAAACGATGAGAAAGAGAACAATCCACCACAAAACAGCAGAAGAGAAAGCAAGAGGCCGGGAGGAGAAAAGGTGAAAGAGCTGAGAGAGAGAATTATCTGAATGAGAAAAGGTATCTTCACAAATGGAGAGGTTCGAGTTTTCTGTAGCTGGTAGAGAAAAGAGAGAAGATTGAGAGGGAGAGACTACCCGTTTGCTTGCTGGTTTTTGACAGAGTTTATTCTAGAAAATAAATTATTTTTTTATATCTGGTTGTTATAAGAAATTGATTATAAAAATATTTAGTTTCGTTGATTTTAAATTAAATTATTAATATTAATTTAACAACTGGTCATTTGCATGTGCACGGAGGAATAGGAGGGCCAAATGCTCCAAACAGTTTCATTTTCATTTCGTGCGTGCCTCTAAGTATGGCTTAAATTATTTTTAAAAGTCTTTTTTTATTTAAAAATTTATTAAAATAATATTTTTTATTTTTAAAAATTAAAAATATAAAAAATATTATATTTATATTATTTAAAAATTCATAGTATTAATTTGATTTTTCTAAATAAATTTTTAATTCGGAGATGCTGTAACAGGATGGCTCCAGTAATATACTCCATTCAAGTGGGTTGTTAATAAAATAAATTTCCTCGTTAACGATGAGAACCGAGAAAATGCATTAATTGTACTCCTTGATGCTTGTGGAAAGTCAACCAGATGTAAGAAACTTCTACAGCAAGTATGAATCCTAACCAGTTGCGCGCAGTGACAAACTACTATTTTATAGTCAGTGTTAGCCATATTACTTGTGAGCATGTGACTGAATGGTTCTTGAACTTTTCTTGGGCCATCTGACAGCCTATGATAGATGTAATTTTTCTTGTGTTTATAGTCATTTACTCGGGGATGAGGACTGCAATGACATCTTTAGAGTTTTCATATGTGATGGCTACAGCTCTGTTTAACTGTGGTTTAGGGAATATGGACATTATTTGAGGTTCTGTCATGTTCTTGCCATTTCTTAGATTTTTCATGAAAAAAATGAAGGGTTGACCTTTTAGCAGATGGATTTGTTTCTTAACCATTTTTATATGTGGTGTCACCCATGAACACATCTATTTGGGTTATTGATTTTTAGGTTTGATTCGCTTAATGGAAGAACTTGGTTGCACTTTCATGCTTACCATGACCATTTTTTATTACCTTCAAGCAACTATTTCTGCTGCTCAATCCAACCTGTTGCTGTTTCTTGGCAGCTATTATATCTCCATCAATTCTAAAGATTGATTTCACTTTCTTTCTTCTTCTTCTGCTTCTTGTATTTTTTTGATGATTTTGTCTTGGAGTATTTATCGTGATAAATATGAGAATTGCAATCCCAGGGGATATGCATGATTGGTCAAACCCTCATCAAGGCAAAAATCAAGCTCACATCAAGGCAAAGATCATGGCCAATTTTTGTTTTATCACTGATGGCCCATCATATAAAAAATGAGATGTTACACTGTAGGTGTAGGATTTCCTTGTGCAAGATAGATATAGGAATAATTATTTCCAAAAGACATGGTGTAATGACAAAAAAATTTACGATCTATACAATAGGTCTTGAGTTTGAGTCAGAGCATGCACCTCCTGTAATAGCCTGGAACAGCCGGGATTTTACTCATTTATTTTGGTCTACAAAATACACTTTTCGAGAATAGATTTTCTCACATTAAAAAAAAAAAGAATAAACATATAGCATTGCAAGCCATATGGTTTGAAAATGGATAGACAAATATTTTATAAATACGCTATATTTACATGATATATTTATAATAATAAAAATCAAATATATTTAATAACCATGACAAACTTTCAAAATAAATAAATAAATAAAAATTAGTTGAGCATGCAGCTTAAGACAAGCCACCAATCTTATTCCATCCGAAGTGAACACTCATTGAAAGCCTTACACGTGTAAGAGACCCTACGAAGCAACCCATGGGTTCACGACAGAATATGAGCTCGTCCGTTTCTGTTCATTGGTCCACCACTCTTTGATTTTTTTCAATGCAAGACTTTTCCCCATGCACCCTCAGGCCAATGATGAAGAATTGTAGGCTTCTGGGATATCTCTGGTCGAGAAGTTTATGCCTTGCAACAATATGAGTGGAATTATACTTAGGTTTAATAAATAAAATATAGCTATTAAAAAACCTTATCAAATACCGATTGCATTCCCTCCATTGTCGTGGATTCCTGCCCGGAATCATGGTGAACCAATTATACAAAAAGTAGCCTGCTGCTTGCCCTCTAATATAATAAATCGTAAGAAAATGGATAATTGTTGAGTGGTTATCTGAAAACTTTCAGAGATTACACGCAATTGTCACGTTAATAATATATTTTTATTTATTAATGTTGATAACGGAGTTAGCTTGCGTGTGCTCGACTAATTTCACGGGTCCTGAAATTAACGACCATATAAGCTTTCAATTAGCAATCATAAATTCAAACCTGAAACCACATTATAAACAAACTTTTTAATTTCAAATTTTTATCACTAAAAACTACTAGATGATTATGTTAATGCTATTCTTATTGAAGTGCTTGCTTTCCCTTAATTTCATGGTGCAGGCCGGCTCGTGAGAAACATGTAGACAAGACAAAAACAGCTCATTACGAAGGCTCACATGAGCCGGGTCTCTCTTGCCTACCATCAAATTATTTATGATAAATTAATGGCAGGCTCTGGCCTCTAAGATCTTCCTGGCTTGCCAAGTGGAAGCTTCTAACATAGCCAAGTTCCCTGTCATGGATGTAGTATCTTATTCAAAATTATGAGTGGAAGGGTCACCGGGAATGGCTTCTCATCAGAAAAGTTTGAGCACTTGAACATACAATCTGAAATTGAGAATGCATTGGTAAGAACCTGGAAGGTGAATTGACAGGAAAAAACAATCCCTGGAGCACAGCTTAGCCATCCCTTGAGCACAGCTTAGCCATCCCAAAATCGGAGATTTTGGGATTGAATTCGTTGTCGAGTAGGATATTCTGTGGTTTGATATCAAAATGGAGGATTCTTTGATCACACCCCTGGTGAAGATATTCAATCCCTTTGGCTATGCCTAGAGCAACACGATTCAACCTTTCCCAGCCAAGGAAATGGTTCCTTGAGTCTGCTGAGGATATGAACTTCTGTAATGAATCATTTGGCAAGTAGTCATAAACCAGAGCTCGCCTAAATCCTGTTGGAAAATTGGAAAAGCTAAAATCTGAAATTGATAGAAATTGAAGAACAAAAATAAAATCATAAATATTGGAATGAATCACATTCATTCATTCCATAAAATCATAAATATTGGAATGAAGTACATCCATCCATTCATTCAATTTATTGGGTTCATGACCAAGTATCCAATGGAAAGGCCATAGAAATCGGAGACGACGCCACTGAGGAAGAAAGTATGATAGTCAAGAAGATGGTGATGGTTGGATTGTGGTGTATACAAATGAAACCTACGGATCGGCCTACAATGAAAAATGTGGTGGAGATGCTTGAAGGAGATTTGGAAAACCTGCAATTGCCTCCTAAACCAGTTTTAAATCTAGATGAGACGCCAGCAAATACTGGAGGAGAGTCATCATCATTGTCAGGTGATTCTACCGAATCAATCAGTTTGGTTGAAAATCGTTCCTAAGTGATTTGACTTGTAATGCTCCTCCCACATCCTGGGAAAATGATAGAACATCATATAAATATGTTCTGTATTGTGTTATGCACCCTATAAAATGCTTTCGGGCTTAGGTATTAGCTACAGCTTGTTCCTTCGGTTTGGTCTATATAATCACCATACAAATATGTTCTGTATTGTGTTTAACAATCCGATCTCCACTCTCGTCAATAAAAAATGATTGTTTCTTCTGATTCATTTGATAGCACAATTACTAAATGCTGAGGTTATGCTTGAGGATTGATAGGAATCAATTCAGGCCCATCACTTTCACACCAGACCAAATTGCATCATTTTACAAAGATTTTGAAGAACACAAGAGAAAATATTTAGACCTTTGTGTTGGTGGTTAGGCTTGAAAGATGCCCACTTAAATTCTTAGAAACATTTAGATGGATAATTGTGGTTTATTTTGTGAATAATCGGGTAGTCCATTGGTTTGAAAATGTAAAAATTTATTAGCATTAATTTTCATTCAAACAGAAGAAGGGGATACTTCTTTGATAGTCATAGCTGTCAGCGAGGATGGTTACATGTTCTACAAGTCTCCCCAAATTGGCTAAACTGTGAAGTTTGAACCACCTTATTCTGTTCTCCAGTAGTTCTACAGAAGCTACGTCCTTCAGATTAATATTTTTGAATGGTTTTAAAGCTAAAATATTAAATATTGCACTATAATTCTTTTTTAATTTTTATGGGTAATTGTAACTCAATTACAGAATGTTCAAAAGTCAAATGCATTTCTAAACACAGGATGATGTGAGAGATCATCCTAGAGAGGAAAAGATCCATATTACACTCTGCAATTTACAGCTGAAGATGCATGGATTTTGGAGAGTGGGTGGGTGCCAATGCCTTCTGGTCTACATTCAGCCCCATGAAAATCGATCAGCTTCAGCAGTTGCAGGTCCGAAGAGCTTGCTAGACCCATGTATGTCTAGGCTTAGCGTTTGGTTGAGCCTATGAATTATGGGCTCAATATTACGTCACACTCACATGCATTTTGAATTAGTGTTTGACTAATCCCTAGTATATTGAGTAACCATCCTACCTTTGGTATTTTTTTGAAAAGAGGATATAAGTAATACACAAAACATATTGATCCATTAGTAGTCCTCCAAATCTTTGTGCATTCAATACACAAAGATTTTGCAAGTTTTTGTCAGTAGTGAATGATAGTATTTTGTCCTTCTTAATTAGATTTTGAGTGTCCTATATAGAATTGTTAAGATCCTCAGGTTCATAGGGCTTTTTTTTGCTAAGAGCAGGTGCCTTTTGGAAAAAAATAGTGTTTGATTTTCAATGAAGTAATTAAGTTGAGATATGTGATGACATGAAAAGTCTTTCATCTAACGGTAAGAGTATAACCCTTTTTTTCTCTTAACTTTTCTTGTACTTTTATTTTCTAAGAAAACTACTCTATTGAAGAAACCCAAAACCATATTTGCTCTAATCCAAGAGGAGAAAACCCATTTCAAACATTCCTTTTACCATACTTTTTCCTTTTTTTAAATAGAAAAAAAATGAATATAATAAAAAATCAGATTTGTTTCTAAAAAGAGTGGTGTTACTACCTCTAAAGAGGTGTTCAAGTTTCAACCACAACTTAAAAAAAACAGCGTGAGACATAGGTTTATTAGGCTAAGTTCTGGAGTAAAAAGAGGTGGCACACAATATCTCTATAAGAAGGGAAAGTAGCCCTCCTCACAGGGGCTCTTGATCGGTCACTATTAGAGACCCTCAAGAGAGAGAGAGAGAAGTTGCCTCAAATCCTTAAGGATAACATCCCTAATAATGTATGAACAAAGTAGATGGTTTGAAAGGTTAATTTGGGTTCATGTTTATTGGGCTCTTTTATAACTTGATTTTTTCTTCAATCTCACAACTAAACATTATGTTATTTGGAACTGAGGTTTGCTATTTTTTTATTTATTTTCTATAAGATTATCATAATCTTATCACAGGGTAAAAGGATTGGTGGGTAATCCAAGATGTTTAGAGTCTTTTTTTTTGTACATTTTCTTTAAAATATATATTTTTTCCTTTTGTTTTCATTCTCTAGCATTGGTTATTTGTAAATCTAGCTTCATAACATTTTGTCTATTTATGTGTTATAGGATTATCGCATTCTGATGACTTGTATCATGAATTTTGCAAATTAATAAGGGTCGACCTAGGTGAATTTAGTTTGTTTTCATCTCAATATTTAAAATGAAAAGATGTCTTCTTGGTATGTTGCTTTATCAATATCTAAAAAACTTTATTGTACAATATGCATAATATTTTGTACTCATAATTATTTATTTCCTAGAAAACACGTTAACAATGCATTTTTTTTACACATTAAGAAAAACTAATTCAGCATGCGGGGTAATGCAGGTCACTGTCTTGTTAACACAAACTCTAAATCACATGTAAGGAAAACATTATGGATGCTCACAATTTTCTCCATTTTGCACCTCTCATCATAATATTTATGCAATGGAATGAGATGTATTTTGTCTTTTCACATGGACACAAATGTCATTTAAAAAATCATTGGGGGCAAAATTATAAATTTTTGAATTATAGAATTACTAAAATAACCTTTTAGAAAAAAAAATAGATATTTGTTCAGGGGCTTTGTAGTAATTTTCCTTTCAAAATAAACAATTAAAGTACTTAAATACCCTCAGGATCAAATGATTTTAAATCTTCATTGAAGGGTATTTTCATCTTCGTCTCTTTGTTGTTTTTGTTATTTTTGAGTTGGGGTCATGGGCATTTTTGTCTTTAAATAATATATAAATAAAGAAAATGTTCCTAACATGTACAAGCACGCGCCTGTGAGTGTTGTGACATCCTACCATCAAATGTGAGTTGACTTTGTCTTTTTTGAAGTGATTTCATATGCTCTTTCTGACGGTGCAGAGTGTGTCAGAGGGAGATAGGTGATTTGTCGTTAGTGGTATTTTTCTCTCTCTCTCTCTTCTCCCCTAAAAAATACATGTTGGCCCTCTTTGTTTTGATTGTTTCAATTTCAATTATTATTCTATTGATTTTTATTTATTTTTTTCCTTGACTCTTTAGTTAAAGTTTTATTGGTTTTCAACTTCATCATTTAATCAAAAGTTTATGCTGTTGTATTTTTTTGAATTTGATCCTTGGTTTTTTTTTCAAATATCCACTGCTTGCTTACTTGATTGGATTGACATTTGGAAAATTGCTTTCTATCTGCCTAAAAGATTCATTGATTTACGCATAGAAGAAGGGTTCCATAAACAACATGATATTTTGTGTTTATTTGAGTCCTTATAATATTCATTACCTTTACTATTAGTCTTGTGCTATGATACCAAAAAACAAAACAGTTCCCAAATATCATACAATTCTAATTGCATCCTCGTGCCTGTTTAACATTACAGTCTAGGAGTGGTTTTTTAAGATTAATATTTTTGAATCGTTTTAAAGCTTAAGTATTGAATATTGTACTATAATTCTTTTTTTTATTTTTATGGGTAATTCTAACTCATTTACAGATTATTATTTTTTTGGATTCAAGGAAACCCCACTCCCTTTAGGCACTCTTTGCTAGTCTGAGTTAAATGAGTAAAACTCTAGCTGTTCCAGACTCTTACAAGTTGAGCACACCCTGACTCGATCCATAGACCTGCAAGACAGATACCAAGTCCTTTGTCACCATGTCACGCAATCAGGGACCTCAATTACAGAATGTTCAAAAGTCAAATTACCTATACTCTAAATGGTGTGGAAAAAAGCATTGTAGCTCTTCTCACAAAACACTGTAGTTTCTATAGTACTTTCCCACTTAAAAGTCCCATTTCCATTTTTATTTTTATTTTTCAGGAGTCATTGTCTACTGGGGAGGATTTATTAACTGATGGGTGCCCGAAGTAGGTGTGTGTATTGTGTACTATGCAGGGTGGCCTTATTAGTAGAGGACAAAAACTGGTAGCATTGTTGGCCTCTTCCATTTTGTTTCAATATTTTTTTTGTTGATCTCTTAATAGCTTAATAAACCTTGATCTCTTTTGTTTTAGTAATTTTTTCAATTTCCATTTTTGTTTATCTCTTTTGTTAATTTGCCCCAAGTTGTGTTTGATATCTATTATTTTTTCTTTTACTTTTTATATACACACTCTTAATTAATATACTAGCTATTTACCTGCACTTCACCACAACCATAGCCATATTTTTTAAAATGTACAAACAAAATATTAAAAGTGTGAGATTTTTTTATAATGCTATAAATTTGGACAAAATAATAAATCTTGACAAAAGTTTTGTAAGGCGTGAATTTCCAAGAAAATATATGAATTTAAATTGAAAATAATCTATTTGTTTAACAAGTTTAAAAAAAATCATCAACTTAAAATTATCATCACTATTAAAAAAAAAAAAGGAGATTCAGATACCTTAATCATTGAATTCACTGTATTAAAATTAGTTCACATAATAATTTGATGTTTGAAATTAAATATTAAAAAAAATAAAACACAATTATAATAATGATAATAATACTAATTATAATTTCAATGATAATAAAAATAACAATATTTATATATTCATTTTATCATGTATAAGACATTTAAAATAATGATAACAATTATTTTAAAGGTTTTTTCTTAAATTATATATTTTGATATTTATTTAATATTAATGCTTTAAAATATATATAAAAAAAATTAACTAAACTTTTTTTTTTTTAAATATCAAATTAATTTAATCTCAAAGTATCTACAATGAAAAAATATATGGGTCACTTGCCCTACGCTTCATCACACCAAGAACTAGATTTTTTAACATGTAAAAACACATTAATAGTCGTAGATTTTTTTTATAATGCTATCCATTTAAATGAAATAATTAGCCTACAAAATTTTGTATTATTTAGTTTTTATATATATTCATTTTATCATTGATAAGGCGTTTAAAATAATGATAACAATAATTTTTAAGGTTTTTTTCTTAAATTATATATTTTGATATTTTTTAATATTAATACCTTAATTTTATATATATATATATATATATATATATATATATATATATATATATATATATATATATAATGAACTAAGCTTTTTTTTGAAAATATCTAAAATTAATTTAATCTCAGTGTTCTGAAATATTTTTAATATAATAATATGAAGGATAAATCTTTTAAAAAATATAATATAATTTTTTTTATAAGGCAAAGATAATATTGCCAATAATAATTAGATTATTAATTATTTACAAAAATGTTTATAATGATAGGTATAATAATTGTGACAACTTAACAATAATGATAATAACAATAAAAATAATAATCGAAATAATTCATTAGTCAATGATGTTTTTGTAAAAAAATGACCTATGTGGCTTTTTTATGCATGATATTTTAGATCTAATATCACATAAATAAAAACTATACAAAGTCACATATAGACAAAATGAGTGAAAAAATTGAGCCAAATTATCTATAATGAAAAAATATACGAGTCACTTGCCCTACGCTTCGCCGCAGTCAGAACCTGATTTTTTAACATGTTAAAAAAAATAATGATCTTAGATTTTTTTTTATAATGGTATACATCTTAGCTAAATAATCACCCTACAAAACTTTCAATTATTTAGTTTTTATATATATTCATTTGAGCATGGATAAAACGTTTAAAATAATGATAATAATTATTTTTAAGGTTTTTTTCTTAAAAATATCTTAGGCTAATTATATATTGTAATATTGATTTAATATCAACACCTTAAAATATATATAAAAAAATAAAGTTTTTTTTTTAAATCTCAAATTAATTTATTCTTAGTGCTATGAAATATTTTTAATATAATAATATGAAGAATAAATCTTAAAAAAATTAAAAAAATAATTATTTTTTTTGAAATAAAAATCATTTTAAACTAAAAATATATCAGGTCACACATAGACAAAACATATAAAAAAAAACATATAATAAATTGCTAACAGCTGAACATTCACTATAGATGCATAAGAGAGAGTTTCTCTCTCGTTTCACGTCACCAAAGCTAAACTTACTCTATTTTTTAACACAAACTGTATTTGATACAAAAATAAATAACAATAAAAATTAAAAGTCAAAATTAAGAGTATAGATACATAAATACAAACAAAAAATTAAAAACTATCTCAAAAGGACTGAAAAAATAAAGAAATCGAAACTAAACCAAAAACTAAAAGAATAAAAACCAAAATACAAAATAAAAAATTATATATATTAAAACAAAACAAAAAAAATAATTTCTCCCGGCGGCATAGCGTTGGCCAATGGCTCGTGCATTTCTAATACGGTTCAAGCTCAGGATGATGTGAGAGATCATCCTAGAGAGGAAAAGATCCATATTACACTCTGCAATTTACAGCTGAAGATGCATGGATTTTGGAGAGTGGGTGGGTGCCAATGCCTTCTGGTCTACGTTCAGCCCCATGAAAATCGATCCAGCTGCCATATCCTGAACAAGCCGAGAGGAGCTAATCACAATAAATCACTGCAAAACAGGATTAAAAAACCATAAACATATGAGTAAATTTGATGCAGAAAAATCTAATCTCTCGCTAAGAAATAAAACAAGAAGATGAAGCTCGCTTACCAGTCATTGCATTTCACCAGCGAGCTCTGCTTCTAACTGTCCAGCGCATTTTCTTGTGGGTTAGAGACAGGTTCTTAGAAATGATAGCCCACTCAATTGTGTTTCGCAAACTTTCAGGATCTACTTGAATTTTCTTAAGAGTATGAGGAATAGTGAGCGGGATCCTCGTTAGCTGCGGGCAATCATTTACAGTAATTTCTTCGAGAGAATTGCATTCTAGTCTTCCAGAGTAAATGCTTTTCAAATTTGGTAATTTCTTCAATACCAAAACCTTCAAACCCAGACGATGGATCCTGCCCTCTTCATCTGTTCCCATTATCATCCGCATGTTGTGACAATCTTCGACTACAATCACTTCCAATCGTTATTTGGAAATATAGCTTCATAACATTTTCCTATTTGTGTTTTATAGGATTATCGTGTTTTGATGACTCATATTTGCAAATTAATAATGGTCGACCAAGGTGAATTTAGTTTGTTTTTGTCTCAATATTTAAAATGTAAAGATGTCATTTTGCTATGTTTCTATATCAACATCTAAAAGCTTTATTGTACAATACGCATAATATTTTGAACTCATAGTTATTTATTTCCTAGAACACACGTTAACAATGAATTTTTTTTTTACACGTTAAGAAAAAATAATTCAACCTGCAGGGTAACGCAGATCACTATCTTGTTAACACAAACTCTAAATCATGTAGGGAAAACATTATGGATGTTCATAGTTTTCTCCATTTTACCCCTCTCATCAAAATATTTACGCAATGGAATGGGGGGTATTTTTATCTTTTCACATGGACACAAATTTTGTTTAAAAAATCATTGGGGGCATAATTATTTTTTTGAATTATGGAATTACTAAAATAACCTTTTAGACAAAAAAATAGATATTTGTTCAGGGGCTTTGTATTAATTTTCCTTTTAAAATGAACAATTAAAGCACTTAAATCTCCTTAGGATCAAGTGATTTTAAATCTTCTTTGGAGTGTATTTTTATCTTTGTCTCTTTGTTTTTTTTTTGTTGTTATTTTTGAGTTGGGGTCATGGACATTTATGTCTTTAAATAATATAAAAAAAGAAAAGAAAATGTTCCTAATAGGTATAAGCACGCGCCAGCGATTGGACGCCACACACCCCCTTCAAGCAGCTGGTGTTGTGGCATTCTACTATCAAATGTCAGTTGACTTCGTCTCTTTTGAAGTGATTTCATATCCTCTTTCTGATGGTGGAGAGTTTGTTAGAGGGAGATAGATGGTTTGTCATCAGTGGTCTTATCTCTCTCTCTCTCTCTCTCTATCTTTCCCTAAAAAGTACATATTGACCCTCTTTGTTTTGATTGTTTCAATTTCAGTCATTATTCTATTGATTTTTTTTCCTTTACTTTTTAGTTAAAGTTTTATTGGTTTTCAACTTTAGCATTTAATCAAAGTTTATTTTGTTGTATTTTTTTGAATTTGGTCCTTATTCTTTTGGTTTTTTTTTCAAATATACACTGATTGCTTACTTGATTGGATTGACATTTGAAAAGTTGTTTTTTTATCTGCCTAAAAGATTCATTCATTTACGCATAAACAGCATGTCATTTTGTGTTTATTTCAGTCCTTATAATATCCATTTCCTTTCATGGATATGGGTAGCCAAAGCTGTCTTTCCCACTCCCCCCATCCCGTAAATGCCAATACATGAGACCTCATCATTCAACAACCAGGACCAGACATCTTTCATATTTCTTTCAAACGCTTGGCCCACTAGCTTCGTTGTCGGCAAAACATATCTTCTAGTCCTCCGTCGCTTATGTACAGGGCTTTTAGAAGAGCTTCCTCTCTCAACAACAGAATGCTTATATTCCCGAGACATTATCTTTCTACACATTCTAAAAAAAGTGTCCATCATTGATGACTGATGTGCTTGCTCTGTTCTTGATTCATTTGTCATAAGTACGACAGGAGCTCTAGGTTCCTCAACAAGCCCAGTCTCCCCACCAATCAAACGAGGTTGTTCAATTGCTAAACCCCGAACAGGAGTTGAAGCTGCATTAGTTGCCTCATTATTGCTTGAACTTGGCACACTCCTATCTACAGGCCTTTTAGAAGAGCTTCCTCTCTCAGCAACAGACTGCGTAAATTCCCAAGTCATCCTATTGCTGAACTCAACATCCCTCATCAATGAAGATGAGATGTTATACATTTCAAATGGTTGATCTGCTGGCTCTGTTCCCAATCCAGTCTCGGGTGCATCAGGCATAGGCATAACAGGAGCAACGTTTTCATCAGTAGGCAAAAATGAGGAGCATGTATGGTATCTAGATTATGGAGCTAGCAATCATATGTGCAGGCAACGGGACCTCTTTAGTGATCTCGATGAGACCATACAAGGACAGGTCACATTTGGAGATACTTCTAAAGTCCCAGTTAAAGGGAAAGGCAACATCTCAATAAAGTTGAAGAATGGCGATAACAGCTACATTGCTGATGTGTACTATATTCCAGCTATCAAACACAACATGGTGAGTATAGGACAACTTCTGGAGAAAGGGTGTACTCTTTTCATGAAGGATTGTCATGTTGCAGTCAAAGACAACAATGGGAGATTGATTGCTTTTGTGAAGATGTCTAAGAACAGGATGTTCCCACTAAACATCCAGTATGATGCAGGAAAGTGTTTGACTGCCATCACCAACAGTGAAGAATGGCTTTGGCACCTAAGGCTTGGACATCTGAATTTTACAAGCCTGAAGATGCTTGCAAGTAAGCAGATGGTCAAAGGAATGCCTCACATTGATCATCTAGAAGAATTCTGTGAGAGCTGTGTCCTCAGCAAGCACCACATAGCTAGTTTTGCCAAGGAGGTCAACTGGAAAGCCAAGAGGCCACTAGAGTTAGTTCACACAGATGTGTGTGGACCAATAAAGCCTATGTCAACTGGACATAACAGGCACTTCCTCACTTTTACTGATGATTTTAGAAGGAAGACCTGGATATACTTTCTGAAGATGAAGTCAGAAGTGTTCAATTGCTTTAAAGATTTTAAAGCAATTGTGGAGAAGCAGAGTATGTATAACATCAGATCCGTAAGATCTGATCAAGGTGGTGAATTCACATCTAATGACTTTGAAGCCTTTTGTACACAACAAGGCATCAGACATCAGACAACACCAGCTTATACACCATAGTTGAATGGGATAGCAGAAAGGAAGAAGTCTTCTCAAAGCTAAGAAGTTGCCCAAACAATACTGAGCTGAAGCCGTATCTTGTGCAGTATATTTACTAAACCGCTGCCCAACAAAAAGTTTGCAAGCCATCACTCCAGAAGAAGCATGGAGTGGCCACAAACCAATTGTGACTCATCTTCGAGTCTTTGGTTGTGTGGCTTATGCAAAGATCCCGGATGCAAGAAGAACAAAACTCGATGATAAAAGCGAGAAATGCATCTTTGTGGGATATGGAGATAGAAGAATGGGATACAAGCTGTATAATCCCATCACAAAGAAAGTGATCATCAGCAGAGATGTTATCTTCGAAGAAGATAAAACCTGGGAATGGAAGGAGGATCAAGAAGAAATCAAATGGATAAAAACAGATTTGATCCTTGAAGATGAAGTAGAAGTACCAACAGTACTTGCAGAAGATCCAAGAGTACCAGAAGAGGAGTCACAGTCTCCGGTACACAGTTATCCTGTATTCAACAGGAGAAACTCTCCAACACCAGGAACATCATCAATATCACCAGAAGCATCCTCATTAGAAGAACCAAGAAGGATGAGAAATCTTAAAGATTTATACGATGCAACTCAGGTAATAGAAGATACAATATTGTTTTGTTTCTTCGCAGATAGTGATCCAATTAGCTTTGATGAGGCTATTAAAGAAGAGAAATGGATCACAACAATGGATGAAGAAATACATGCCATTGAGAAGAATGATACTTGGAAGTTAACTAATTTTCCAGAAAGTAAGAAGGCAATTGGTGTGAAATGGGTCTACAAAACCAAGAAGAATGCAAAAGGTGAAGTTCAATGACATAAAGCAAGATTGGTGGCAAAAGGCTACAAACAGAGAGAAGGCATAGACTATGGAGAAGTATTTACTCCTGTAGCCCGTCTAGAGACAATCAGACTGATTATCTCACTTGCAGCACAACATAGATGGAAGATATATCAACTTGATGTGAAGTCAGCATTTCTGAATGGCTTCCTAGAAGAAGATATTTATGTTGAACAACCACTTGGCTACAATGAAGAAGACAATGAAGGCAAAGTATACAAGTTGAAGAAAGCTCTTTATGGTTTGAAGCAAGCTCTGCGTGCTTGGAATACCAGAATGACAGGTATTTTCAAGAAAATGGATTTGAAAAATGTCCATATGAACACACCATATATGTGAAGAAAGCAGATGATGGAAGCACACTATTTGCTTGCTTATATGTTGATGACTTGATATTCACCGGCAACAATCCTACCATGTTTATAGACTTCAAGAAAAGCATGGTACAGGAGTTTGAGATGACAGACATTGGTCTGATGGCACATTTTCTGGGCTTAGAAGTTACTCAGAAAGAAGAAGGGATATTTGTGTCCCAAAGCGGCTACGCCAAAGAAATTCTTGGAAATTTCAAGATGGAAAGCTGCAATCCAGTATCAACTCCAGTTGAAAATGGAATGGAATTGAGGAAAAGTAAAGTAGGAAATGTTGATCCTACTTACTTTAAAAGCTTGGTGGGAACTTGAGGTACTTGACATGTACAAGACCGGATATACTCTATGGAGTAGGACTTATCAGCAGATATATGGAGACATCGGATCAGACGCACTTGAGTGCAGCTAAGAGAATTCTCTGTTACATCAAAGGAACAATAAGTGAAGTTATGTTCTATTCATCAAGTAAGAACTTTAAACTTATTGGCTACTTAGATAGTGATTGGGGTCGAGATTTGGATGAAAGGAAAAGTACAACAGGGTTTGTATTTTTTATGGGAGACACATCTTTCACATGGTCATCCAAGAAGCAATCGATAGTGACGTTATCAAGTTGTGAAGTTGAGTATGTTGCTGCCAACTCAGCTGTATGCCATTTAATATGGTTAAGGAATATGCTGAAGCATTTGGGATTTCCTCAAGAAGATCCGACAGAGATTTATATTGATAATCGATCGGCGATTGCATTAGCAAAGAATCCAGTGTATCATGAAAGAAATAAACACATCCATACACGTCATCACTTTATCCGGGAGCATGTGAAGAACAAAGAAGTTGAATTGATCTCTTGCAAAACAAATTATCAAGTTGCCGATATCTTCACAAAGCCATTGAAGGGAGATATATTTATCAAGTTGAAGTTCATGCTTGGCATGACATCTCCCGATTGAGTTTAAAGGGGGAATTTGTTGGGATAAACTCAAATCTACAAAGTCCAGAAATGCAACCACCGGCATCCATCAAATTAAACCCTCTGACAGCCACTATCCACGACCACCGCCTATGACCACCGCCTGCAGCCGCTTGCAACTTTCCAACCTTAAAGTCAATTTTATCAAGCTTTCATTTTGTGTATAAATAGGAAGCTTAGTTAAGGTGAAATGGTAGTGGGAGATATTAGAGAGAAAACACGAGAGAAAAGAGAGAGTTTTGACAGAGTGTTCAAACTTCTGTGGAATTTTTTGTTGAAATGTGTTTTATCCCCTTTGAGTGTTTAAAAGCCACCACCAGTGGCCTCTCCCACCAACACACCAGATGTTCATTTACAAATTCTCTCCATCCATTACCTGTGAATTCTACTATAGTGGACTGATCATAAGATTCATTCATTTTCATATGGTAAAATCTAATTATAATGTGGTTTAAGGTAGTTGGACAGATTCATTGGTCTTTTGCAATTACAGGTTTGACACGGTGAAACGTTTGGTTCATCTTAGCTTGACCATGGATTTAAATTGTGTGCTCTTATCTATTTTCTTTCGCATTTACTGTTTCTTATCGTATACATTTAGAATTAGTTTTTTAACCTAAATTCTCGACAGATTTTGATGAAGGTTTCTGGCTAAGTCTACTCCACAGTACTGTGGGAGGTGCGAGTTCTCTTTCTGTATCTCACCTCTTTTGTGGTGTTCTTAAGTGTTTCTTTAAATGACATATTTGTGAAATAAGCATTGAATAGTAATTGTAATTTTGCTTACAATTTTCTGCAGTTTTTCGCTCATATACATCCACTTTATTTGGTAAGAGATTCCTTTAGTTCTTTAGTTTCGCGAGAAATTTCTAGTGGAGATAACAAATAAAGTCACAAAACGTGATTGTTTTTTGGAAATTTTCTACACAGCACTGCTTCACGGGCTAATAAACAAGTCCTTTGAAGAGATACACAATGACCTTGTATTTTATCAAAGCATTTGGACATTTCTACTCTGCACAGTGCTAGGTGCGAATTCTTTTTCTACATCTCACCTTGTTTGTGTATTCTCAAGTGTTTCATTAAACGACATATTTGTGAAATAAGGATTGAATAGTAATTGTAATTTTGCTTACAATTTTCTGCAGGAACTCTCTTATATATATCCCTTTTATTTGGTAAGAGATTCCTTTCCTTCTTTAGTTTCGCGAGAAATTTCTAGTGGAGACAACAAATAAGGTCTCAAAAACTGATTGTGTTTTGGGAATTTTCTACACAGCAGTACTTCACGGGGTGATATTTGTTTGTGGGACTCCATGTGTGTTTATATTTCTGGTCTACAAATGGAGAAGGAGACATTTATCAGTATACGATATAGTTGAACAATTCCTACAGAGTCACAATAACCTGATGCCAGTAAGGTATTCCTACTCAGATATCAGGAAGATAACCAGAGGTTTCAAGGACAAATTGGGTGAAGGAGGCTTTGGTTGTGTTTACAAAGGAAAGCTTCGCAGCGGATGTTTTGCAGCAGTAAAATTGCTGAGCAAATCGAAATCTAATGGACAAGATTTCATTAATGAAGTTGCGACCATCGGAAGGATACACCATACTAATGTTGTGCAGCTAATCGGGTTTTGCGCTGAAGGATCAAAGCGTGCTCTTGTATATGATTTCATGCCTAATGGATCTCTTGATACTCACTTATTTTCTCGAGAAGGATCCATCTCTTTAAGCTGGCAAAAACTGCATCAGATTTCCCTTGGAGTGGCTCGTGGTATCGACTATCTTCATTTAGGCTGTGACATGCAAATACTACATTTTGATATCAAGCCTCACAACATTCTTCTCGACGACAATTTCTCTCCAAAAGTTTCTGACTTCGGGCTGGCTAGGCTGTACCCAACCAATGGCAGCATCACGTCTCTCACTGCAGCAAGGGGCACAATAGGATACATGGCTCCTGAATTGTTCTACAAAAACATTGGACGTGTCTCATATAAAGCTGATGTTTATAGCTTTGGAATGCTGCTGCTGGAAATGGCAGGGAAAAGGAAGAATCTAAATGCTTTGGCAGAAAACTCGAGTGAAATCTACTGGCCATATTGGGTTCATGACCAAGTATCCAATGGAAAGGCCATAGAAATCGGAGATGATGCCACTGAGGAAGAAAGTATGATAGTGAAGAAGATGGTGATGGTTGGATTGTGGTGTATACAAATGAAACCTACGGATCGGCCTACAATGAAAAATGTGGTGGAGATGCTTGAAGGAGATTTGGAAAACCTGCAATTGCCTCCTAAACCAGTTTTAAATCTAGATGAGACGCCAGCAAACATTGGAGGAGAGTCATCATCATTGTCAGGTGATTCTACGGAATCAATAAGTTTGGTTGAAAATTGTTCCTAAGTGATTTGACTTGTAATGCTCCTCCCACATTCAGGGAAAATATGTTCTGTATTGTGTTATACACCATATAAAATGATTTCAGGCTTAGGTATTAGCTACAGCTTGTTCCTTCGGTTTGGTCTGTATAATCACCATAGAAATATGTTTTGTATTGTGTTTAACAATCCGATCTCCACTCTCTTCAATAAAAAATGGTCGTTTCTTCTGATTCATTTGATAGCACAATTACTAAATAGTGAGGCTATGCTTGAGGATTGATAGGAATCAATTCAGGCCCAGCTCTTTCACACCAGACCAAATTGCATAATTTTACAATGATTTTGAAGAACACAAGAACCAAGTATTTAGACCTTTGTGCTGGTACTTAAATTCTTAGAAACATTTAGATTGATAATTGTGTTTTATTTTGTGAATAATCGGGTAGTCCATTGGTTTGAAAATGTAAATAATTATTAGCATTAAGCTACACACACACACACATATATGAATTTTCATTCAAACAGAAGAAGGGGATACTTCTTTGACAGTCATAGCTGTCAGCGAGGATGGTGCATCCTCCATTAGAACTGTTACATGGTCTACAAATCTCCCCAAATTGGCTAAACTGTGAAGTTTGAACCACCTTATTCTGTTCTCCAGTAGTTTGCCTATGCTGGACGTCGTGGATGAGAGATTCTGCAGAAGCTAGTCCTTAATAATGAATGATACATAATCTTCATCCTGTGAAGCTGACTCTAGTAAATAAATTTACCAGGGATAGGCAATCTGATTCCAGCACCACTCTCACAAAACCTTTCTGATGAGCTACGAGGAGTCCATGTAAAGCCGCCTTAGCTTCACCAATAATAACAGATAACTGATGTTGAATTTTGTTTGATTGATTGTTGATTGCTTTTGTTTTGTTTGCTTTACAAAATACAACGTCAACATTGACTTAAAAAATATCAATGTTATTGAAATGAGCTATATTGGAGGTTAAACCGATTTCCCCAACTTTACTCAAAAACAATTTTCATTGTTTTTTTTTCGATTTGTTTCTTTTCATTTTCATTCTCTAGCATTTGTTGTTTGTAAATCTAGCTTCATAACATTTTTGTTTTTGTTTTTTATAGGGATTTATTGTGCTCTGACAACTTGCATCGTTAATTTTGCAAATTAATAAGGGTCGACCTAGGTGAATTTCGTTTGTTTTCATCTCAATATTTAAAATAAAAAGATATAATCTTGGTATGTTTCTATAGAAATATCTAAAAACTTTATTGTACAATATGAATAATATTTTGAACTCGTAATTATTTATTTTCTAGAAAGCACGTTGACAATGCATTTTTTTATACACATTAAGAAAAAAATAATTCAACCTGCGGGGTAAGGCAAGTCACTATCTTGTTAACACAAACTCTAAATTATGTAGGGAAAACATTATGGATCCTAACAGTTTTCTCCATTTTTACCCCTCTCATCACAGTATTTATGCAATGGAATGGGGGTATTTTTGTCTTTTCACTTCGACACAAATGTCATTTAAAAAATCGTGGGGCATGATTATTGTTTTTTTTTAATTATGGAATTACTAAAATAACCTTTTAGACAAAAAAATAGATATTTGTTCAGGGGCTTTGTAATAATTTTCCTTTTAAAATGAACAATTAAAGTACTTAAATACCTTCAGGTCAAATGATTTTAAATCTTCTTTGAAGGGTATTTTCATCTTCATCGCTTTGTTTTTTTTGTTATTTTCTAGTTGAGGACATTTTTGTTATGGACATTTTTGTCTTTAAATAATATAAAAAAGAAAAGAAAATGTCCCTGACACGTATAAGCACGTGTCAGCTAGTGGACGCTGCACACACCCTTCAAGCAGCTAGTGGACTGTCTCTTTTGAAGTGATTTCATAAAATGTGGTCTTCACTCTCTCTCTCTTTTATATTTTTATTTATTTTTTTCCTTGACTCTTTAGTTAAAGTTTTATTCGTTTTCAACTTAGCTTTTAATCAAAGTTTATTTTGTTGAATTTTTTTGGATTTGATCCTAATTTTTTTCAAATATCCAACAAAGTTGATTGCTTACTTGGATTGACATTTGGAAAGTTGATTTCTATCTGCCTACAAGATTCATTCATTTACGCATAGAAGAAAGGTTCCATAAACAGCATGACATTTTGTGCTTATTTGAGACCTTATAATATTCATCACCTTTACTATTAGTCTTGTGCTATGATACCAAAAAACAAAACAATCCCTAAATATCATAGAATTCTAATTGCATCCCTTGACATAATAAAAAAATCCTAAGAAATATCCCTAAGAAACGTAAGGCAGTCTAAAAGTGCTTTTAAAAAAAAAAACTTAAGATTAATATTTTTGAATGGTTTTAAAGCTTAAGTATTAAATATTGTACTATAATTCTTATGGGTAATTGTAACTCAATTACAGAATGTTCAAAAGTCAAATGCATTTCTAAACACAGGATTATGTGAGAGATCATCCTAGAGAGGAAAAGATCCAAATTACACTCTGCAATTTACAGCTGAAGATGCATGGATTTTGGAGAGTGGGTGCCAATGCCTTCTGGTCTACGTTCAGCGCCATGAAAATCGATCCAGCTTCACCAGTTGCACAGTGCCATATCCTGAACAAGCCGAGTAAAAAACCATAAACATATGAGTAAATTTGATGCAGAAAAATCTAATCTCTCGCTAAGAAATAAAACAAGAAGATGAGGAGAGAATGAAGCTTGCTTACCAGTCATTGCATTTCACCAGCGAGCTCTGCTTCTAACTGTGCAGCGCATCTTCTTGTGGGTTAGAGACAGGTTCTTCAGAAATGATAGCCCACTCAACTGTGTTTCGCAAACTTTCAGGATCTACTTGAATTTTCTTAAGAGTATGAGGAATAGTGAGCGGGATCCTCGTTAGCTGCGGGCAATCATTTACAGTAATTTCTTCGAGAGAATTGCATTCAAGTCTTCCAGAGTAAATGCCATTCAAATCTGGTAATTTCTTCAATACCAAAACCTTCAAACGACGCAATGGAAATGTCATCTGATGGGCCCTGTCCTCTTCATCTGTTTCAATTATCACCCCCATGTTGTGACAATCTTCGACTACAATCACTTCCAAGTGGAGGAGGGTAGACAACAACCAAGGAGGGATCAGCACCTTCATTCTATCACATTTATGTATTACGATCTCATTAAGATAGCAAAAGCTGGGAAGAGTTGAAGGTGCTTCAAAAAGGGTTTCTAAGATCATCAAACCATCAAGGTGTAGAATCTCAAGCCATCCATATCCATCCATTAATGGACATAAGATTCTCATCTTTTGACAATTCACAAAGACTACTTTTGTAAATGACATTCTGGACAGAAAACATGCATCGTCAATCATGAGGTCATAAAACCAGGCCTCTGACTTCGATTTTGTATAATTTAGATCTTCAAGTAAAGAGAAAGAAGGTCTTCCTACAGTAACCTTGCAAGCAATTTGTGGAAGAACACCTGGGTGGTAGAAAATTCCGAAATTTTCTAGATCACGGAAGTTGCATTCCAAAGTTTCCAACCTCTGTAATCTCAAGACTTCATGTCCTTCAACTGGGAGAAAAACTCCAAATTTCTGATGAAGCTTGAGGAACTGTAATTTTGAGAGTTGAGATAAAATACCTGGCCGTAAAACATGTTAAAGTATAAGCTGCTATGCACACGTGGACTTAAAGTGTTGAAGAAGAAGAAGACTTATGCCAACTGTCATTGTAACAGAATCAATTGTAATACATCACATGTGTATTTAACCTTTGTAGATAGTTGCAAAGTAGTTACAAGTAGTTATCTACACATGTATTGCATGCTCTGCTCATGGTATATAAATGAGCATTCTGTCAAACAATTGATATGCAAAAATGAATATACGAAGTTAGTGAAATTCCAACTTATCTCTTTCTCTCCAGAACTGACCTTCTTCTTCCTCTCATCTCCCACAAATTACCCAATCAAACATAACCTGCAACAAATCAATTGAAACCTAATCAATCGAAATCACAGATTCTAACATGGTATCAGAGCTGGCTTGATCAACAAGGAAGGGAGTAAAATCAATCTGTGATCATACAAACAGAAATTAAAGAAGAAGAAGAATGGTGAGCAGTGGTGATTTAAGAACACCTCAGTTCAATGGAGAAAACTATGACTTCTGGTCAGTAAAGATGGAGACAATCCTCATAGCATATGATCTATGGGATGTGATTGAGTTTGGCATATACACAGACTCTGGATTGACAGCAGAATCCAAGACAGAAGGAGATGAAGGTGAATCTGAAAAAGCTTCTGGTTCAAAAGGAAAAAGTGTTGAATCTGAAGAAGCTACTGTTTCTAAAGAAGCTAGGATAAAAAATGCTAAGGCATTAAGTATCATACAAGGAGCATTGACAGATGAGCTCTTTCCTAGAATTAGAAACGAAAAAACAGCACAAGGAGCTTGGAATGTGCTAAAGAGAGAATATAGAGGAGATAAAAAAGTAAGGGCAGTGAAGTTACAGGCTGTAAGAGCTAATTTTGAGTACATGAGAATGGGAGAAAATGAGAGTTTAGAGCATTACCTATCCAAGTTCTTCGAGGTAGTGAACAACTTGAAGTCACTTGGTGAAGAAGTGCCTGAAAAGAGGATTGTGCAAAAGTTATTAATGAGCTTGAGTAGAAGGTATAGGTCTATTGTTTCTATCATTGAAGAAACTAGAGATCTTGATGAACTAAGAGCTGAGGAAGTCATTGCCTCAGTCAAGGTGTTTGACAAGAGAGAGGACCTACATGATGAACGAGAAAGACTTGTAGGAACTGAAAAGGCATTCAGCAGTCTTAAGGTTGACTATAACCATGGATATGCTGCTGCAAACAAGCCTTCACAGGGGAGGTTTAACTCAGAATGGCAGAGACAAGATCACAACCACTCAAGTTGGGCTCAAGGAAGGAATCTGAACAATAATTTCAGTAAGAACTGGAATCATAAAGGTGGAACCAGCCATGACAATACATTCAATTCACAGCATAGACATATGAGTAACAATCAAGCAAGTACAAAACCTCAATGCAATACCTGTCAGAAGTTCCACTTTGGACTGTGCAGGTACAAGGGGAAGCCAAAGTGTGGAAGATGTAATTTCTTTGGTCACAATACCAAAGATTGCAATAATTTCAAAACACTAGCAAATTGTGCAAAAGAGGAGGAAGAAGCTACCACTGGAACTTTGTTCTTTGCATGTCATGCTGCTAGCGTAAAGGATGATGATGTATGGTTTGTGGACAGCGCATGTAGTAATCATATGACTTCACAAGAGTCAAAATTGATAAATATTGACAAAACAGTAACATGCAAGGTGAAGACAGGCTCGGGAGAACTTGTGCAGGCAACTGGAAAAGGTACTCTTGTGGTAGATACAAAAAGAGGTGTAAGGCACATAAAAGAGGTACTACTAGTGCCTGGTTTAGATGAAAATCTGCTTAGTGTAGGGCAGATGATGGAGCATGGCTATTACATCTTATTCGGAGGAAACAAAGCTATAATATTTGATGATGAAACACTCACAAATATCATAGCAAAGGTGATTATGAGAGGTAATCGATGCTTTCCTCTCACACTGGAATCCATGGCACCAGTAGCAAGAAAAGCATCAATAGATGAAGGTTCTTGGATATGGCATAAAAGATTCAGACATTTGAACTTTGAGAGCATGAAGAAAATGCAGCAGATGGATATGGTTGCAGGTTTGCCTATGATAACTAATGTGAATGCTGTGAGTGAAGGATGTGTGCTGGGCAAACATGCAAGGAAATCATTTGACAAAGAAGGAAGCTGGAAAGCCTGTCAGCCATTAGAATTGGTTCACACAAACCTATGTGGACCTATGCAAAGTGAATCAAATGGAGGGAATGGAGAGTTTGTCCCTTCACAGTTGATGTTTAAAGACAGAAATGATGAAGCACAAATTGAAAGAACTCAGTTGAACACTAGTGAATCTTGTATGTCCGAAATTGAAGAAAACAGAGGAAACAATGAAGACAGCAGTACAAGCTCAGAAGTTGCTGCATTAACTCTGGTAAAACTCAAAACATTGGAGGATATATATGCAAGGTGCAATTTGAGCATAACAGAACCTGAAAGCTACACAGAAGCTGCTGAAAATGTAGCTTGGCAGGATGCTATGAAAGCAAAGCTAGACATGATTGAGAAGAACAACACTTCGGGGTTGGTGAATAGGCCTGCTGACAAACCAGGGGTCATGTGGATGTTCAAGACAAACTTAGATTACGGTTGAAACTTGGTGATTAACCAGTAAGCAGCTTAGGAGGGGGTGTTAAAGTATAAGCTGCTATGCACACGTGGACTTAAAGTGTTGAAGAAGAAGAAGACTTATGCCAACTGTCATTGTAACAGAATCAGTTGTAATACATCACATGTGTATTTGACCTTTGTAGATAGTTGCAAAGTAGTTACAAGTAGTTATCTACACATGTATTGCATGCTCTGCTCATGGTATATAAATGAGCATTCTGTCAAACAATTGATATGCAAAAATGAATATACGAAGTTAGTGAAATTCCAACTTATCTCTTTCTCTCCAGAACTGACCTTCTTCTTCCTCTCATCTCCCACAAATTACCCAATCAAACATAACCTGCAACAAATCAATTGAAACCTAATCAATCGAAATCACAGATTCTAACAAAACACGCACCTCACTTCCATCAAGATTAAGATACCTCAGATCCTTCAGCCTTCTCAATCCCTCTGGCAAATTTTCAAGTCCAGTGTAACTGAGATCCAACTTCTTCAGTGCCGTAAGCTCTGCTAATGAAGGTACATAACTCAGCTTTGCACACCATCCGAGCAACAATACAGTGAGAGTCGTTAGATGACAAATAGAATCTGGCAACTTCTCTATATCTGTGTCGGAAAGATCAAGAACCTTGAGACTGATGAAGTGCCGGAAAAAAGACGACTCAACCAAATTCAATTTGTAGTTTCTGCATAACAATAAAGTTGAAAGATGGGGGCACCATGGTGAAAAGTGTGATGGAATATCCTTGATTCTATTTTCCATGAGAGAAACTATCAACAGATTCTCTTTCCACCATGTTTCATCAGGTAATTCTGTTAATTGTGCACCTGCTTGAAACCTACCCCCATGACTTTCGTTCAATATTTTCCGAGCCATATCCCAAATCAAATCATGCATCTTCACATATCTGTAATTTTCATCGTCCCTAGAACCTTCTAATAAGCTGGCATTTTCAAGTTGATCAAGCATGGTATGACCCCTGTCAAATTGTTCACGCCTCCTCCACATTTCCTCGACAATACCCTCGTCAATCAAATGCTCTATCAAGTCCTCTCTCCGGATGATCTTGCCTTTTGGAAATAGTGTGATGTGTAAGAAGCACTTCTGCAGTTCTAGATCGTTCAACTTGGCATAGCTAAATTTCCATGTCCAACTTCTGGTATTCTCAGTCGTAGCAATGCATCTCTCCAACGATATTCATCATCCACTCCCTTCATGCTTCCAGCCATTGTCGTGATTCCAAGAGGCAGACCAGCACACTCCTTCACAACAGACTCTGCAATCTGTTTCGTTTCAGGAAAAAGTCTATCACCGTGTCCTAATTTTTCAACGAACAATTTCCAAGCTTCACCGTCAGAAAGAGGCTCCACTTTGATTATCCTTTGGCAATCCATTTTCTTACATATGTCGGATGATCTAGTTGTGAAAATCAACTTACACCCGTCTGTTCTAAGAGGTATTCCCACTTTCTCAAGAGGAAAATGATCCCACAAATTATCAAGAATGAGAACATATTTTTTTTTCACAGTCAACTCTGTCATCAGCATCCCGGCTCTCACCACCGCATCTTTTTCATCCCAAAGATCCAAATCAAAACATTTCACAATGCGATCCTGCAATGCTTCAATGTTGAAGTCTTGGGACACAGTAATCCAACAAACATGATGAAAAATGTCTTGTCTCTCTTGACAAACATGATGAAGCTGATTATGGATATGGGTAGCCAAAGTTGTCTTTCCCACCCCCCATCCCGTAAATGCTTATAGATGAGACTTCATCATTCAACAACAGAAGGCTTATATTCAACAACGAAGCTAGAAGATATGTTTTATTTACACGGCGATCTGGAAGAAGAAGTGTTTATGAAGCTTCCTCCTGGCCATTCCCTAAGTTCCACTCCTAATTTGGTATGTAAGTTTCATAAGTCTATTTATGGATTAAAGCAAAGTCCCCGTGCATGGCATGCGAAACTTAGTGGAGCTCTTGCTACATTAGGTTTTAGCAAAAGCTCTGCTGATTCCTCCCTATATATCCGGTTCCAAAATAATGATAAATTGATGGTTTTAATTTATGTTGATGATTTAATTATATCAGGAAATAATATTGACTCCATTGCTAAATTGAAGAAAACTCTTCAACAATTATTTCCTATTAAAGATCTTGGTCCTTTAAAATACTTCCTTGGGATTGAAATGGCTTCTTCCAAGAATGGATTTTTTCTTAATCAACGAAAATACACTCTTGATGTCCTCCAAGATGCAGGTATGCTTTCAACTAAACCTTCCCCTACTCCTGTTGATAGCAAACTAAAACTATCTTTTACAGGTACGGCCCTTACATCGCCTAAGTACTATCAACAACTTGTGGGTAAACTTATTTATCTGACGATTACTCGTCCAGATATTACATACGCAGTCAGTCTGGTCAGCCAGTTCATGCATGCTCCAACCGCTCATCATTTTAGCATGGTCAAACGAATTTTGCGATATCTGAAAGGAACTATCGGTCGCGGAATTGTCATGACCAGAAACAACCATACCAACATAATGGGATATACCGACTCCGATTGGGCTGGAAATCAACTTCACTGGCGCTCGACTACTGGATATTGTATGTTTGTTGGAGGTAATCTTGTGTCATGGAAGAGCAAGAAACAACATGTCGTAGCTCGCTCCAGTGCCGAAGCCGAATATCGTGCAATGGCGGCTGCAGCTTGTGAACTTGTGTGGCTTCGGAGTCTTCTCGCAGATATGGGTTGTGTATCAGTCACTCTAATGAGCCTTTTTTGCGACAATCAAGCTGCCATGCATATTGCCAAGAACCCTGTGTTTCACGAAAGAACCAAACACATTGAAGTTGATTGTCATTTTATTCGTCAGCAAGTTCAATCAAACAACATCACTACGCATTATGTGCGGACCGGTGATCAACTTGCCGATGTGTTTACCAAAGTCGTGCCTTCTTCCCAGTTTAATCGTCTTCTGTGCAAGCTTGGATCCATCAACCCCCTTGATCCAGCTTGAGGGGGAGTGTTGAAGATATATTACAGCTTTATTACAGTATTACAACTTTATTACAGCTTTATTACAGTAATTGGTTACTGTGTTACTCAAGTAGGGTAATTAATACCAAACGGTATTATTACCGTTAGCTTTCTCTTCTCCTCATTGTATAAATTAGTTATTGTACAAACTATTATGCTTATGATTCAATAATATTACAATTGCTGTCTTTCCAGCAATATACACTAAAAATCTACAGTTGCAGAGGCTTTATATTGCTATTTCTTCTGGTTACTTGATTTGCAGAATCAGTTTTTCATATCAGGACTTTGGGAAGATGAGATTATCCAGAATCGTGTTTTGGATTCAATATACAAACGTATTCTTCAAGCTTACAAAGAAAATAAGTGCTTTCGAGTCATCATTGTCATACCACTCTCACCAGGTTTCCAGGTATAATAACTCTTGGTGATACTTATAAATTCTAATTTTAAGCATTGAATACTTGGCCTTTATCATGAGCTGGATAATTCATTGCCAGGGGGGTGTGGATGATGGTGGTGCAGCAACTGTTAGAGCCATCATGCATTAGCAATGCATCTCTCCAACGATAATCATCATCCACTCCCTTCATGCTTCCAGCCATTGTCGTGATTCCAAGAGGCAGACCAGCACACTCCTTCACAACAGACTCTGCAATCTGTTTTGTTTCAGGAAAAAGTCTATCACCGTGTCCTAATTTTTCAACGAACAATTTCCAAGCTTCACCGTCAGAAAGAGGCTCCACTTTGATTATCCTTTGGCAATCCATTTTCTTACATATGTCGGATGATCTAGTTGTGAAAATCAACTTACACCCATCTGTTCTAAGAGGTATTCCCACTTTCTCAAGAGGAAAATGATCCCACAAATTATCAAGAATGAGAACATATTTTTTTTTCACAGTCAACTCTGTCATCAGCATCCCGGCTCTCACCACCGCATCTTTTTCATCCCAAAGATCCAAATCAAAACATTTCACAATGCGATCCTGCAATGCTTCAATGCTGAAGTCTTGGGACACAGTAATCCAACAAACATGATGAAAAATGTCTTGTCTCTCTTGACAAACATGGTGAAGCTGATTATGGATATGGGTAGCCAAAGCTGTCTTTCCCACCCCCCATCCCGTAAATGCCAATAGATGAGACTTCATCATTCAACAACAGAAGGCTTATATTCAACAACGAAGCTAGAAGATATGTTTTATTTACACGGCGATCTGGAAGAAGAAGTGTTTATGAAGCTTCCTCCTGGCCATTCCCTAAGTGCCACTCCTAATTTGGTATGTAAGTTTCATAAGTCTATTTATGGATTAAAGCAAAGTCCCCGTGCATGGCATGCGAAACTTAGTGGAGCTCTTGCTACATTAGGTTTTAGCAAAAGCTCTGCTGATTCCTCCCTATATATCCGGTTCCAAAATGATGATAAATTGATGGTTTTAATTTATGTTGATGATTTAATTATATCAGGAAATAATATTGACTCCATTGCTAAATTGAAGAAAACTCTTCAATAATTATTTCCTATTAAAGATCTTGGTCCTTTAAAATACTTCCTTGGGATTGAAATGGCTTCTTCCAAGAAAAGATTTTTTCTTAATCAACGAAAATACACTCTTGATGTCCTCCAAGATGCAGGTATGCTTTCAACTAAACCTTCCCCTACTCCTGTTGATAGCAAACTAAAACTATCTTTTGCAGGTACGGCCCTTACATCGCCTAAGTACTATCAACAACTTGTGGGTAAACTTATTTATCTGACGATTACTCGTCCAGATATTACATACGCAGTCAAAATGGATCACTTCCTCTAATCATTTTTTTCGTCTGTATCCCTACCTACGGACATCAGAAAGAGCTTTCAAAATATTGAATTAAAATGGAACTTAAACTAACTGAGAAAAAAAAAGAGCTACATTTAAGATAAAAACTTGATCACAAATGTTCTTCTGTCTAGACCAAAGTCAAGCTAAACCACTCCAAAGATCAAAGTGTTCTTATACTCTCTCTTTTTTTCCAGTAACTATACAGCTGATCATATCAGTAAAAACCAGTACGTTTCTTTTTGCTTAGAAAACTCAACCTACATGTGTTGGAAAAGAAATGGTATGAAATAAAAGCAAAAAATAATCAAACTCAATTACCTGAGGAAGTGTGTTAGAGACGAGTGATAGAGCTTCGGCTTGTGTGGTTGTGGATAAGGATAGATTCAGACAGAGAAGCAGAATATGGCAGTGAAAAAAAAGTCAAAAGGACTTCTTTCATTCATGGATGCCATGTGGACATGTCGATGGTCTTCCAGGAGGCGAATCCGGCTATAGAACGGTGCTCTGGTGAACGCGTGGTGGGGCAGGCAGTGGCTGATGATAGTCTCCGGCAGTAAACGATATTGAGAAAGAGAACAATCCACCACAAACAGCAGAAGAGAAAGCAATGGGCCGGGAGGAGAAAAGGTGGAGAGGTTCGAGTTTTCTGTAGGTGGTAGAGAAAAGAGAGAAGATTGAGAGGGAGAGACTACCCGTTTGTTTGCTGGTTTTTGAGAGTTTATTCTAGAAAATAAATTATTTTTTATATCTGGTTGTTATAAGAAATTGATTATAAAAATATTTAGTTTCGTTGACTTTTAATTAAATTATTAATATTAATTTAACAACTTGTCATTTGCATGTGCACGGAGGAATAGGAGGGCCAAATCCTCCAAACAGTTTCATCTTCATTTCGTGCGTGCCTCCAAGTATGGCTTAAATTATTTAAAAAAAACAATTTATTTAAAAATATATTAAAATCATTCTCTTTTGTAAAAATAATTTTTTAATAACTCTTTTTTTTTTTCAATGTTTCAAGATTGAAACGTAAAGAGAATAAGATTTGGTATTGAAACATCAATCTCTAAAATAATAAGGACTAAATAACAACAAAGTTAAAACTTTAGGGACCAAACTAAAATTTCCCATGTCAAGAGCTAAATAGTGTTTGTGTTTTTGCTCTTCATCAAATCTAGTCATTATTTCTTTAATTTATAATTTTGAACCTTGTTTATATTTAAATTTTGCAAAATCAAAACTAGATTCGTATTTGAATATCTTTAAAACCAAGCATATAGGAGATGACGCAAATCAAAAGAAATACAAACAAAAGATACCATGATAATATAACTCTAAAGGATGAAATTGAAAAAAAAATCAAAAGTTAAATGACCAACAAAACAAAATAATACATCGTTCTTATAAGCATTTGAATCAACAATAAAATAAGTATGCATAAATATCGTGTTTGGTGCTACAATGAAAGACTCATTTCTTTTAGAGGCGTTTGAGAGTATGATAGCATGGCGAACTTCTAACAAGTAATAAAGGCCCAAGTAACTTAAGTTGATTCATCAAACTTGTGGTCCAAGTTATTAGATCAAAACAACTCGATATAAAAAAATAAAAAAATGCATTTTAAAAAGACAAAATCACTTTTGAATAATGAAGGTGAAAAGAAAATAAGTAAAAAAACAATATCAATTTGCGTTAATCGGGCTAAACCTACCATATCTAGAAAAACTACAAAACTCAATTACCACACAATCAAATATTGAAGGCTAAAAAATATTGATCATACAAAAAGATCCATAAAAAATAGCAATTGAAAGAATATAAGTCAAAATTAAGATAAAAGCAAGGCAATACGCATGATGAAAGGATGTTTAATTTAGACTTTATAGAACACCTTCTTAAGGGGTCAAAACTCAAATATTCTAAACCAGATATTGTTTATATTAAAAAAAAAAAAAAAGAGTCTCGCCTGTGACATTTACTATTACATCAAAATTATTAGCTTGGTCTATGAACAGTGTCATCAGCCATGGAGTCTCTACTATAAAGACTGACAAGACCCAACCAGCTCACCTCTTTCAAGAAGTAGATTTGGAATTGGAAATCGTTGATGTCAATGTGCATGCTCTAAATCTACACACCACAACCATTACATGAAATAACCCAACCTCACCTGTGTATATTCTTGCTTAATAATCTTAAAAATTGCTGTGAGCATATCATAACACCAGCCAAAAAAGCAAGCAAGGGTGTGGAGTATTTCATTCTCCTCATTGAAACCAGCCAAAACCACAAAGCTTCCTGATTTCTGCGGATACAAACAGAATTGGATGGTGACAATACAGCCACTGAGTAGCTCCACTAACATTCCAGCAAAGTACTTACCTTCCAAAACCAAGGCAATATCCCATAGAACAAAATAGCAGAGTCCAGAAGTATTGTAACGAGTTCATGAACAAAATTGAAGTGGCTGAAGGTTAAGAGATTCTTAGTGAGAATCAGGTTAAGAAAATCTAAAACTACTAGCTAGTTGCAATAAAGAACAAACCTTTTATCAAGACTACAAGCTCGAGATTTTTCAAACTTCTCTTGGCTGATTACTCCTACCAGAGATTTTGGGAGAGTTGTCAGTTTCAAAGCAGCATGTTGTCTCAAATCCAAATAGGTCTCAAAGAAATACACAAGTATCATAAAACCTGGAAAATCAGGACAAACCAATGCAGTTGTTAGAATCTCCAAAACATAAAGCATCCAACCACTGATCCAAATGTCAAGAAAGATTCAAATAAAGTGTAACAAAGATACAGCTGATGTGTATCTTAATAGTCTCTAACTCTCGCATTGTCAGCTGATAAATATCAAAGATACTAACAATAAAAGCCGATGCAAATGTTCATTAGCAGCTCCTGCTATTGAAGCAGGTGCGTTACCACAGTTGCAATTAATAAACCTTGATCTCTTTTGTTTTAGTATTTTTTTCAATTTCCATTTTTTGTTTATCTCTTTTGTTGATTTGCCCCAAGTTGTGTTTGATATCTATTATTTTTCTTTTACTTTTTATATACAGACTCTTAATTAATATACTAGTTATTTACCCGCACTTCACCACAACCATAGCCATATTTTTTTAAAATGTACAAATAAAATATTAAAAGTGTGAGATTTTTTTATAATGCTATAAATTTGGACAAAATAATAAATATTGACAAAAGTTTTGTAAGGCGTGAATTTCCAAGAAAATATATGAATTTAAATTGAAAATAATCTATTTGTTTAACAAGTTTCAAAAAAATCATCAACTTAAAATTATCATTACTATTAAAAAAAAGGAGATTCAGATACCTTAATCATTGAATTCACTGTATTAAAATTAGTTCACATAATAATTTGATGTTTGAAATTAAATATTAAAAAATAAAACACAATTATAATAATGATAATAATACTAATTATAATTTTAATGATAATAAAAATAACAATATTTATATATTCATTTTATCATGGATAAGACGTTTAAAATAATGATAACAATTATTTTAAAGGTTTTTTTCTTAAATTATATATTTTGATATTTATTTAATATTAATGCCTTAAAATATATATAAAAAAATGAACTAAACTTTTTTTTAAAAATATCAAATTAATTTAATCTCAAAGTATCTACAATGAAAAAATATATAGGTCACTTGCCCTACGCTTCGTCGCAGCAAGAACTAGATTTTTTAACATGTAAAAAACACATTAATAGTCGTAGATTTTTTTTTATAATGCTATACATCTAAACGAAATAATTAGTCTACAAAATTTTGTATTATTTAGTTTTTATATATATATATATATATATATATATATATATATTCATTTTATCATTGATAAGGCGTTTAAAATAATGATAACAATAATTTTTAAGGTTTTTTTCTTAAATTATATATTTTGATATTTTTTAATATTAATACCTTAATATATATATATATATATATATATATAATGAACTAAATGTTTTTTTGAAAATATCTCAAATTAATTTAATCTCAGTATTCTGAAATATTTTCAATATAATAATATGAAGGATAAATCTTTTAAAAAATATAATTTAATTTTTTTTATAAGGCAAAGATAATATTGCCAATAATAATTAGAATATTAATTATTTACAAAAATGTTTATAATGATAGGTATAATAATTGTGACAGCTTAACAATAATGATAATAACAATAAAAATAATAATCAAAATAATTCATTAGTCAATGATGTTTTTGTAAAAAACTGACCTTTGCGGCTTTTTTATGCATGATATTTTAGATCTAATATCACGTAAATAAAAACTATACAAAGTCATACATAGACAAAATGAGTGAAAAAATTGAGCCAAATTATCTATAATGAAAAAATATACGAGTCACTTGCCCTCCGCTTCGCCGCAGTCAGAACTTGATTTTTAACATGTTAAAAAAATATAATGGTCTTAGATTTTTTTTATAATGTTATACATCTTAGCAAAATAATCACCCTACAATACTTTCAATTATTTAGTTTTTATATATATTCATTTTAGCATGGATAAAATGTTTAAAATAATAATAATTATTATTTTTAAGGTTTTTTTCTTAAAAATATCTTAGGCTAATTATATATTGTAATATTTATTTAATATCAACACCTTAAAATATATATAAAAAATAAAGTTTTTTTTTAAATCTCAAATTAATTTATTCTTAGTGCTATGAAATATTTTTAATATAATAATATGAAGAATAAATCTTAAAAAAATATAAAAAAATAATTTATTTTTTTCGAAATAAAAATCACTTTAAACTAAAAATATATCAAGCCACACATAGACAAAATATATAAAAAAAACACAGATAAAAAATTGCTAACAACTGAACATTCACTATACATGCATAAAAGAGAGTTTCTCTCTCATTTCACGTCACTCGTTTCACGTCACCAAAGCTTAACTTACTCTATTTTTTAACACAAACTGTATTTGATACAAAGATAAATAACAATAAAAATTAAAAGTCAAAATTAAGAGTATAGATACATAAATACAAACAAAAAATAAAAAACTATCTCAAAAAGACCGAAAAATAAAGAACTCGAAACTAAACCAAAAACTAAAAGAATAAAAACCAAAATACAAAACCAAAAAAAAAAAAATTCTCCCTGCGGCATAGCGTTGGCCAATGGCTCGTGCATTTCTAATACGGTTCAAGCTCAGGATTATGTGAGAGATCATCCAAGAGAGGAAAAGATCCATATTACACTCTGCAATTTACAGCTGAAGATGCATGGATTTTGGAGAGTGAGTGCCATATCACTGAACAAGCCGAGAGGAATAAATCATTCATATGACTAAATTTGATGCAGAAAAATGAAGAGAGGAGAAAATGAAGCTCGCTTACCATTCATTTCATTTCACCAGCGAGCTCTGCTTCTAACTCTACATGGCATTTTCTTGTTGGTAAGAAACAGGTTCTTCAGAAATGATAGCCCCACTGAATTGTGTTCCGCAAACTTTCAGGATCTACTTGAATTTTCTTAAGAGAATGAGGAATAGTGAGCGGGATCCTCGTTAGCTGCGGGCAATCATTTACAGTAACTTCTTCGATAGACTGGCATTCAAGTCTTCCACAGTAAATGCTATTCAATTCTGGTAATTTCTTCAATACCAAAACCTTCAAATTCTCACTTGTGACAATATGATGGGTCCTGTCCTCTTCATCTGTTCCCATTATCTCCCCCATGTTGTGACAATCTTCGACTACAATCACTTCCAATTGGAGGCCAGACAACAACCGAGGAGGGAACAGCACCTTCATTCTGTGACATTTATGTATTACGATCTCTTTTAGAGAGCAAGAAATTCTCATGGAAGAAGTCAATCGACGTGAACGTGTATTGGAAAAAGTCGATGAACGTATAATGGAAAAAGCCAATCGATCTGAAGGTGCTTCAAAAAGGGTTTCTAAGATCATCAAACCATCAAGGTGTAGAATCTCAAGCCTTCCATATCCACCCCATGAACATAAGCTTCTTATGTTTTGACAATTCACAATGACTAGTTTTGGAAATGAGATTCTGGACAGAAAACATGCATCGTCAATCATGAGGTCATAAAACCAGGCCTCTGACTTCGATTTTGTATAATTTAGATCTTCAAGTAAAGAGAAAGAAGGTCTTCCTACAGTAACCTTGCAAGCAATTAGTGGAAGAAAACCTCCTAAGTGGAAAGTTTCGAAATTTTCCAGATCACTGAAGTTGCATTCCAAAGTTTCCAACTTCCGTAATCTCACGACTTCACGTCCTCTAACTGGGAGAAAAACTCCAAATTTCTGATGAAGCTTGAGGAACTGTAATTTTGAGAGTTCAGGTAAAATACCTGGTTGTAAATCACGCACACCATTTCCATCAAGATTAAGATACCTGAGATCCTTCAGCCTTTCCATTCCCTCTGGCAAATTTTCAAGTCCAGTGTAACTGAGATCCAGCTTCTCCAATGCCTTAAGCTTTGCTAATGAAGGTACATAAATCAGCTTTGCACACCATCCGAGCAACAATACAGTGAGCCTCGTTAGATGACAAATAGAATCTGGCAACTTCTCTATATCTGTGTCGGAAAGATCAAGAACCTGGAGTCTGATGAAGTGCTGGAAAAAAGATGACTCAACCAAATTCAATTTGTAGTTTCTGCATAGCAATAGAGTTGAAAGATTGGGGCACCTTGGTGAAAAGCCTGATGGAATATCCTTGATTCTATTTTCCATGAGAGAAACTATCAACAGATTCTCTCTCCACCATGTTTCATCAGGTAATTCTGTTAATTGTGCACCTGCTTGAACCCTACCCCCATGACTTTCGTTCAATATTTTCCGAGCCATATCCCAAATCAAATCATGCATCTTCACATATCTGTAATTCTCATCGTCCCTGGAACCTTCTAATAAGCTGGCATTTTCAAGTTGATCGAGCATGGTATGACCCCTATCAAATTGTTCATGCCTCCTCCACATTTCTACGATAATACCCTCATCAATCAAATACTCTATCAAGTCCTCTCTCCAGATGATCTTGCCTTTTGGAAATATTGTGATGTGTAAGAAACACTTCTGCAGTGCTGGATCGTTCAACTGAGCATAACTAAATTTCAATGCTCGAAATACCTCGGTTTCCATGTCACTTGGTCCAACTTCTGGTATTCTCAGTCGTTGCAATGCATCTCTCCAACGATATTCAGCTTTCACTCCCTTCATGCTTCCAGCCATTGTCATGATTCCAAGAGGCAGACCAGCACACTCCTTCACAATAGACTCTGCAACAATCTGTTTCGTTTCAGGAAAAAGTCTAGCACCGTGCCCTAATTTTTCAACGAACAAATTCCAAGCTTCACCCTCAGAAAGCGGCTCCACTTTGATTATCCTTTGGCAATCCATTTTTGTACATATGTCCAATGATCTAGTTGTGAAAATCAACTTACACCCGTCTGTTCTAAGAGGTATTCCCACTTTCTCAAGAGGAAAATGATCCCACAAATCATCAAGAATGAGAACATAATTTTTTTTCACACTCAACTCTGTCAACAGCATCCCAGCTCTCACCACCGCATCTTTTTGATCCCCAAGATCTAAATCAAAATAATTCGCAATGCAATCCTGCAATGCTTCAATGCTTAAGTCTTGGGACACAGTAATCCAACAAACATGAAGAAAAATGTCTTGTCTCTCTTGACAAACATGATGAAGCCGATTATGGATATGGGTAGCCAAAGCTGTCTTTCCCACTCCCCCCATCCCGTAAATGCCAATACATGAGACCTCATCATTCAACAACCAGGACCAGACATCTTTCATATTTCTTTCAAACGCTTGGCCCACTAGCTTCGTTGTCGGCAAAACATATCTTCTAGTCCTCCGTCGCTTATGTACAGGGCTTTTAGAAGAGCTTCCTCTCTCAACAACAGAATGCTTATATTCCCGAGACATTATCTTTCTACACATTCTAAAAAAAGTGTCCATCATTGATGACTGATGTGCTTGCTCTGTTCTTGGTTCATTTGTCATAAGTACGACAGGAGCTCTAGGTTCCTCAACAAGCCCAGTCTCCCCACCAATCAAACGAGGTTGTTCAATTGCTAAACCCCGAACAGGAGTTGAAGCTGCATTAGTTGCCTCATTATTGCTTGAACTTGGCACACTCCTATCTACAGGCCTTTTAGAAGAGCTTCCTCTCTCAGCAACAGACTGCGTAAATTCCCAAGTCATCCTATTGCTGAACTCAACATCCCTCATCAATGAAGATGAGATGTTATCCATTTCAAATGGTTGATCTGCTGGCTCTGTTCCCATTCCAGTCTCGGGTGCATCAGGCATAGGCATGCCAGGAGCAACGTTTTCATCTGTAAGCAAAATCTCTCCCCCGATCAAGCTATCCATCCATGACAGGTCATCATCCAAAAGTGGTTGTCCTTGCATTTCTAAATCTTGCGCACGATCTGAACCTGCTGTAACTATTATATTATTGTTTGAACTTGGCATACTCCCATGCATTCTGTTAGGAAGCTGATCAAACGCTGCTCGTTGAACATCTGGAGTTACTTTTTCACAAAGTTTAACACCACCCCCTTTGACTCTTGCCAAATGATATTTTATCCTTGAAATGGAAGTACTTCCAGCAAATATACTCCCACAAAAAACGCACTTCAAAAAACCATCAGCCATTTTCTCAACATAACACCAAAATGGATCACTTCCTCTAATCATTTTTTGGTCTGTATCCCTACCTACGGGCATCAGAAGGAGCTTTCAAAATATTGAATTAAAATGGAACTTAAACTAACTGAGAAAAAAGAAGAAGCTAAATTTAAGATAAGAACTTGACCACAAGTGTTCTTCTGTCTAGACCAAAGTCAAGCTAAACCACTGCAAAGATCAAAGTGTTCTTCTTCTCTCTTTTTATCCTAGTAACTATACAGCTGATCATATAAGTATTTTAAAAACCAGTACGTTTCTTTTCGCTTAGAACACTCAACCTACATGTGCTGGAAAAGAAATGGTATGAACTAAGAGCAAAAAATAATCAAAATCAATTACCTGAGTAAGTGTGCTAGAGACGAGTGATAGAGCTTCGGCTTGTGTGGTTGTGGATAAGGATAGATTCAGACAGAGAAGCAGATGGCAGTGAAAAAAAAGTCAAAAGGACTTCTTTTATTCATGGATGCATGTGGACATGTCGATGGTCTTGCAGGAGGCAAATCCGCCTATAGAACGGTGCTCTGGTGAAGGCGTGGTGGGGTAGGTAGTTGCTGATGATAATCTCCGACAGCAAACGATGAGGAAGAGAACAATCCACCACAAACAGCAGAAGAGAAAGAAATAGGCCGGGAGGAGAAAAGGTGAAAGAGCTGACAGAAAGAGCAGCCGAGTTGACAGGGAGAATTATCTGGTTGAGAAAAGGTATCTTCACAAATGGAGAGGTTCGAGTTTTCTGTAGCTGGTATAGAGAAAAGAGAGAGGATTGATAGGAGAGACTACCCGTTTGTGTGCTGGTTATTGACAAAGTTTGTGGTTGTGGAGCTTCATACAGCCACCAATCTAGTCTTACCTATAAACATATCAGCTTACAAACTCAAGCAACCCGTGGGTTCAACGACAGAATATTGAATACTGATTGAAATATTGGTCCACCACTCTTGATTTTTTCAAAGCAAGACTTTTCCACCATGCACCTTCGGGTCAATGATGAAGAACTGTAGTGCCGTGCAACAATCTATCACGTTATACTTAGGTGGAGTATGTTATTCAAAATTATGAGTGGAATGGCTTTAAGTATATAGTGGAGTATTAATTAGTGCATATTTAGTGAATTATATGTCGATTTTGTCACTTGTTGTTGTTATTAAGGATTTTTGTATCCATAAGATTAATAATTTATATTAATATTATATGATTAATTGTAGTTTATAGAGTATAATTTATATTATAGTTTATATGGAGCATGCATAATCTCCCCCCCGATCCAGTCTCGGGTGCATCAGGCATAAGCATACCAGGAGCAACGTTTTCATCAGTACGTAAGCAAAATCTCTCCCCCGATCAATCTATCCATCCATGACAGTTCATCATCCAAAAGTGGTTGTCCTTGCATTTCTAAATCTTGCGCACGATCTGAACCTGCAGTAACTATTATATTATTGCTTGAACTTGGCATACTTCCATGCATTATGTTAGGAAGCTGATCAAACGCTGCTCGCTGAACATCTGGAGTTAGTTTTTCACAAAGTTTAACACCACCCCCTTTGACTCTTGCCAAATGATATTTTATCCTTGAAATGGAAGTACTTTCAGCTAATTCAATTCCACAAAAAACGCACTTCCAAAAACCACCAGCCGTTTTCTCAACATAACTCCAAAATGGATCACTTCCTCTAATCATTTTTTCGTCTGTATCCCTACCTACGGACATCAAAAAGAGCTTTCAAAATATTGAATTAAAGTGGAACTTAAACTAACTGAGAAAAAAAAAGAAGCTAAAAATAAGATAAGAACTTGATCACAAGTATTCTTCTGTCTATCACGTTCAAGAATGGTATTGAGAAGGTCTTCAAAGATAGTGCCATAAATCCATTGTAGAACAATGGCGTCAACTTGGGACCAGAGGAGGTTAGGATCTGTGTTAAGACTAGATGAGTCCTACTTCATCTTTTTTGTGGAGGGAGGAATGATGTGATCAAGAACTTGATAAACCCTAGCATGGATTTTAAATAGCTCCGACCACCTAACAATTGTTAGGATAAACTCAAATCCACAAAAGTCCAGAATTGCAACCACCGGCATCCATCATCTACGACCAATTAAAGCCTCTGACAGGCACTATCCACGACCACCGACTGCAGCAGCTTTCCACCTTAAAGTCAATTTTATCAAGCTTTCATTTTGTGTATAAATAGGAAGCTTAGTTAAGGTGAAATGGTAGTGGGAGATATTAGAGAGAAAACACGAGAGAAAAAGAGAGAGTTTTGACAGTTTATTCAAGCCTCTGTGTAATTTTGTTGTTGAAATAAAAAAGTGTGTTTTATCCCCTTTGAGTGTTTAAAAGCCACCACCAGTGGCCTCTCCCACCAACAATTGGTATCAGACCCTCATTTGTCAAAAACAGAGAAATTTTTGGGGGTACATCTGAATTTTCAAGTTTGTCAAAATCAAATTTTGATCATTTCAGAGTACAGAGCTCTTCAATACGAACTCGTTGGTGCAAAAATCAACTCAATCGGATCTAGGGGTGAGCCACTCTCCCTCTGAAAATTTGACACTATTCACCACTCTCATCCACGCGCCCCGAGGAAGAAGATGACTAATCTTCACACGCGCCATATTTGAGCCGTTACGCCGAGCCGAGCCGCTAAGCCAAGCCGCCACTGCTCTAGCCGAGCCGCAAAGAATATTCCCTAGAATATTCCCGGTTCAATCACAGCAAACCGACCAGCGTCCAGAAGTGATTTTTGGACAGGTTCACCCGTTTTTGGCCTCATTTCAAACCAAATCAGACTGGTTCCCTACTATTTGGACCATTCCGGATCCATCCGTGGTGTCCGTTTGGTGAAAAGAGAAGGAAATGAGGGTGATATAGTCATTTCAAAATACAATGACTACAGAAAATGCTCAGACACTCATTTCGAAGCTGACCAGAGATAATTTTGATAATTAGTGCATCTGAATGAAAGCATTTCTTGGCTCACAAGAATGCATAGAGATTGTGGATTATGGTTATGATGAACCAGAGTCCAGAGAAGCAGAGGAAGCTCTACAAGAAGCGTAGAAGCAAGTTCTTAGAAACAACAGAAAGAAGGACAACAAAGCCAAGACCATCATTTATCAAGGTCTTGATGAAGCCACATTTGAGATTATCTCTTCTGCAGAAAATTCTAAGGATATATGGGAAGCTCTCCAACAAAAATACAAAGGAGCTGACAGAATCAAGAAGATTCGTCTTCAATCTTTGCGAGGTGAATTTGAATCCTTACAAATGAGATCCTCGGAATCTGTTTCTGATTATCACACGAGAATTATGGTGATAATCAATCAGATGAGATGAAATGGAGAAGCCCTCTCAGAATCTCAGATTACAGAGAAAATTTTGAGATCCCTAGATCCAAAATTTGATTATGTTGTTGTTACCATTGAAGAATCCAAGGAAGTGGATAAATTGATGGTAGATGAGTTAATGGGTTCTTTACAAGCTCATGAACAAAAGCTTGTGAGAAGAAATGGAGATAAGGCAATAGAGCATGCCTTGCAATTGAAACTGTCTCTGAAGGAAGATAGATATGAGCAAAGAGGGACTTCAACACATGAATATACGCTTCGAGGAAGAAATCAACAAGGAAGAGGAGGCTTCCAACGATTTCAAGGAAGAGGATCTTGGAATACAAGCTTCAGAGGAAGAGGTGGTAGAAACACCACCAGAGGAGGACGAGGACAACAAACTTTGACTCCTAGAGGAAGAGGAGGCAGTTACAATAACCGTGATAAGAGAAATATTCAGTGTTATAACTGCAATCAATTTGGGCATTATAGCACTGAATGCCGAAAGAAAGCTCCAGTAGAGTTGCATGAGCAAACTAACTATGTAGACGAAGATGCTATCATTAGTGGGTCAGCTGCATTATTTGTCCAACAAGGACTGGGCAAAAATGAGGAGCATGTATGGTATCTAGATTCTGGAGCTAGCAATCATATGTGGGCGCAACGGGACCTCTTTAGTGATCTCGATGAGACCATACAAGGACAGGTCACATTTGGAGATACTTCCAAAGTTACAGTTAAAGGGAAAGGCAACATCTCGATAAAGTTGAAGAATGGCGATAACAGCTACATTGCTGATGTGTACTATATTCCAGCTATCAAACACAACATGCTGAGTATAGGACAACTTCTAGAGAAAGGGTATACTCTCTTCATGAAGGATTGTCATGTTGCAGTCAATGACAACAATGGGAGATTGATTGCCTTTGTGAAGATGTCTAAGGACAAGATGTTCCCACTAAACATCCAGTATGATGCAGCAAAGTGTTTGACTGCCATCACCAACAGTGAAGAATGGCTTTGGCACCTAAGGCTTGGACATCTGAATTTTACAAGCCTGAAGATGCTTGCAAGTAAGCAGATGGTCAAAGGTATGCCTCACATTGGTCATCCTAAAGAAGTCTGTGAGAGTTGTGTCCTCAGCAAGCACCATAGAGCTAGTTTTGCCAAGGAGGTCAACTGGAAAGCGAAGAGGCCACTAGAGTTAGTTCACACAGATGTGTGTGGACCAATAAAGCCTATGTCAACTGGACATAACAGGTACTTCCTCACTTTTACTGATGATTTTAGTAGGAAGACCTGGATATACTTTTTGAAGAGGAAGTCAGAAGTGTTCAATTGCTTTAAAGATTTTAAAGCAATTGTGGAGAAGCAGAGGCCGTATCTTGTGCAGTATATTTATTGAACCGCTGCCCAACAAAAAGTTTGCAAGCCATTACTCCAGAAGAAGCATGGAGTGGCCATAAACCAAGTGTGACTCATCTTTGAGTCTTTGGTTGTGTGGCTTATGCAAAGATCCCGGATGCAAGAAGAACAAAACTCGATGATAAAAGTGAGAAATGCATCTTTGTGGGATATGGAGATAGAAGAATGGGATACAAGTTGTATAATCCCATCACAAAGAAGGTGATCATCAGTAGAGATGTTATCTTTGAAGAAGATAAAACATGGGAATGGAAGGAGGATCAAGAAGAAATCAAATGGATTAATACAGATTTGATCCTTGAAGATGAAGTAGAAGTACCAACAGTACTTGCAGAAGATCCAAGAGTACCAGAAGAGGAGCCACAGTCTCCGGTACACAGTTATCCTGTATTCAACAAGAGAAACTCTCCAACAACAGGAACATCATCAACATCACCAGAAGCATCATCATCAGAAGAACCAAGAAGGATGAGAAATCTTGAAGATTTATACGATGCAACTCAGGTAATAGAAGATACATCATTATTTGTTTCTTCGCAGATAGTGATCCAATTAGCTTTGATGAGGCTATTAAAGAAGAGAAATGGATCACAGCAATGGATGAAGAGATACATGCCATTGAGAAGAATGCTACATGGAAGTTAACCAATCTGCCAGAAACTAAGAAGGCAATTGGTGTGAAAAGGATCTACAAGACCAAGAAGAATGCAAAAGGTGAAGTACAACAACATAAAGAAAGATTGGTCGCAAAAGGCTACAAACAGAGAGAAGGCATAGACTATGGAGAAGTATTTGCCCCTGTAGCCCGTCTAGAGATAATCAGTCTGATTATCTCACTTGCAGCACAACATAGATGGAAGATCTATAAACTTGATGTGAAGTCGGCATTTCTGAATGGCTTCCTAGAAGAAGAGATTTATGTTGAACAACCACTTGGCTACATTGAAGAAGACAATGAAGGCAAAGTATACAAGTTGAAGAAAGCTCTATATGGTTTGAAGCAAGCTTCGCGTGCTTGGAATACCAAAATTGACAGGTATTTTCAAGAAAATGGATTTGAAAAATGTCCGCCATATATGTGAAGAAAGAAGATGATGGAAGCACACTATTTGCTTGCTTATATGTTGATGACTTGATATTCACCAGCAACAATCCTACCATGTTTACAGACTTCAAGAAAAGCATGGTACAGGAGTTTGAGATGACAGACATTGGTCTGATGGCACATTTTCTGGGTTTAGAAGTTACTCAGAAAGAAGAAGGGATTTTTGTGTCCCAAAGCGGCTACGCCAAAGAAATTCTTGGAAAGTTCAAGATGGAAAGCTGCAATCCAGTATCAACTCCAGTTGAAAATGGAGTGGAATTGAGGAAAAGTAAAGTAGGAAATGTTGATCCTACTTACTTTAAAAGCTTGGTGGGAAGCTTGAGGTACTTGACATGTACAAGACCAGATATACTCTATGGAGTAGGACTTATCAGCAGATATATGGAGACACCAGATCAGACGCACTTGAGTGCAGCTAAGAGAATTCTCCGTTACATCAAAGGAACAATAAGTGAAGGTATGTTTTATTCATCAAGTAAGAACTTTAAATTTATTGGCTACTCAGTAACCTTGCAGCAGTTAGTGCAAAAAAACCTCCAAATCGGGAAGTTTCCAAAGTTTCCAAATTTTCTACATCACTGAAGTTGCATTCCAAAGTTTCCAACCTCTGTAATCTCAAGACTTCATGTCCTTCAACTGGGAGAAAAACACCACATTTCTGATGAAGCTTGAGGAACTGTAATTTTGAGAGTTTAGGTAAAATACCTGGCTGTAAATCACGCACCTGACTACCATCAAGATTAAGATACCTCAGATCCTTCAGCCTTTCCATTCCCTCTGGCAAATTTTCAAGTCCAGTGTAACTGAGATCCAACTTCTTCAATGCCTTAAGCTTCGCTAATGAAGGTACATAACTCAGCTTTGCACACCATCCGAGCAACAATACAGTGAGCCTCGTTAGATGACAAATAGAACCTGGCAACTTCTCTATATCTGTGTCGGAAAGATCAAGAACCTTGAGTCTGATGAAGTGCTGGAAAAAAGCCGACTCAACCACATTCAATTTGTAGTTTCTGCATAACAATAAAGTTGAAAGATTGGGGCATCTTGGTGAAAAGCCTGATGGAATTTCCTTGATTCTATTTTCCATGAGAGAAACTATCAACAGATTCGCTCTCCACCATGTTTCATCAGGTAATTCTGTTAATTGTGCACCTGCTTGAACCCTACCCCCCAGACTTTCGTTCAATATTTTCCGAGCCATATCCCAAATCAAATCATGCATCTTCACATATCTGTAATTTTCATCGTCCCTGGAACCTTCTAATAAGCTGGCATTTTCAAGTTGATCAAGCATGGTATGACCCCTATAAAATTTTGAACGCCTACTCCACATTTCTTGGACAATACCCTCATCGATCAAATACTCTATCAAGTCCTCTCTCCAGATGATCTTGCCTTTTGGAAATAGTGTGATATGTAAGAAGAACTTCTGCATTGCTGGATCGTTCACCTGAGCATAGCTAAATTTCAATACTCGAAATACCTCGGTTTCCATGTCACTTGGTCCAACTTCTGGTATTCTCAGTCGTAGCAATGCATCTCTCCAACGATATTCATCATCCACTCCCTTCATGCTTCCAGCCATTGTCATGATTCCAAGAGGCAGACCAGCACACTCCTTCACAACAGACTCTGCAATCTGTTTCGTTTCAGGAAAAAGTCTAGCACCGTGCCCTAATTTTTCAACGAACAAATTCCAAGCTTCACCCTCAGAAAGAGGCTCCACTTTGATTATCCTTTGGCAATCCATTTTTGTACATATGTCCAATGATCTAGTTGTGAAAACCAACTTACACCCGTCTGTTCTAAGAGGTATTCCCACTTTCTCAAGAGGAAAATGATCCCACAAATCATCAAGAATGAGAACATATTTTTTTTTCACAGTCAGCTCTGTCCACAGCTTCCCAGCCCTCACCATCGCATCTTTTTGATCCCCAAGATCTAAATCAAAATATTCCACAATGCAATCCTGCAATGCTTCAATGCTAAAGTCTTGGGACACAGTAATCCAACAAACATGATGAAAAATGTCTTGTCTCTCTTGACAAACATGACGAAGCTGATTATGGATATGGGTAGCGAAAGCTGTCTTTCCCACTCCCCCCATCCCGTAAATGCCAATAGATGAGACCTCATCATTCAACAACCAGGACCAGACTTCTTTCATATTTCTTTCAAACGCTTGGCCTACTAGCTTCGTTGTCGGCAAAAAATATCTTCTAGTCCTACGTCGCTTATGTACAGGGCTTTCAGAAGAGCTTCCTCTCTCAACAACAGAATGCTTATATCCCTGAGACATTATATTTCTACACATTCTCAAAACATCATCCATCATTGATGAGGACGAGATGCTTTTCGTGTTCATTTCAAATGACTGATGTGCTTGCTCTGTTCTTTGTCTAGTCTCGGGTTCATCTGTCATAAGTACGACAGCAGCTCTAGGTTCCTCAACAAGCTCAGTCTCCCGACCAATCAAGATATCCATCCCTCCTAGTCCATCATCCAAACGAGGTTGTTCAATTGCTAAACCCCGAACAGGAGTTGAAGCTGCATTAGTTGCCTCATTATTGCTTGAACTTGGCACACTCCTATCTACAGGCCTTTTAGAAGAGCTTCCTCTCTCACCAACAGACTGCGTAAATTCCCAAGTCATCCTATTGCTGAACTCAACATCCCTCATCAATGAAGATGAGATGTTATTCATATCCATTTCAAATGGTTGATCTGCTGGCTCTGTTCCCAATCCAGTCTCGGGTGCATCACGCATAGGCATGCGAGGGGCAACGTTTTCATCAGTAAGCAAAATCTCTCCCCCGAGCAAGCTATTCATCCATGATGACAGTTCATCATCCAAAACTGGTTGTCCTTGCATTTCTAAATCTTGCGGACGATCTGAACCTGCAGTAGCTATTATATTATTGCTTGAACTTGGCACAATCCTATCTACAGGAAGCTGATCAAACGTTGCTCGCTGAACATCTGGAGTTACTTTTTCACAGGGTTTAACACCACGCCCTTTAACTCCTGCCAAATGATATTAACTAATATCTAAAATAAAACGGTTAAATGAACAGTTGAATTCACTGTGCACACACTCACATATTACTGTGGACGCGAGCTTTTTCATCCGTATGTCGCGTGAGTTCGTCCACCCTATTTTTTTTTTTCCGCCTGTGAACAGTGCATTACCGATTAAAGCCCCCGAAAAAGACAAAATAGTGCACAGTTGCAGGGGCTCTCACGGGTTTTCCCGCTTTTTTGGCACAGTGCGCTGACGAAAATGGGCACGCAAAACGACAAAATAGTTAACAGGACACGGGGGCAGGGGCGTCCTTTCCCCTTCGGTATTTTCGTAAATACCGGACGGGGCAGGGGTGTATAAGTCATTGCCCCATTATTTTAATATTTTTTGCCGAGGGACAGCTGGCGCGTCGCACGGCCGCGCCAGCGTCGTTCCAATCTGACGCGCCACTGTGTCGGCGCGTGCGGTGTCTTAAATCCGTCAAAAATTAATATCCGCCATGCCAAACAATTCGTCGGGAGGTCGTCTCTCCTCCGTCGCGGCGCGTTCCGGTCATAGATGTCCCGGTAGGCGGCGGATGACGGTTTTTCCTCGGCCCTCCCTTTTCTCTCTCCTCCCGCCCCCAAAGTTACTCTGGTCCCTCATGTTTGTGTGAAATTTATATTGGTCCCTGAGGTTTTCATTTCGTTTTTATTACTGATTTATTTAAATTAAAGTTTTATTTTTTTCAATTGTGCCCTTCAATTAAAACTGATTATATAAGAAAAATTTATTTCAGTCCTTATACTTTTGATTTTGTATTTATTTTTTATTCCTTCAATTATTCCGGTACGGATGTTTTGATTTCTTTGATTTGGTCCTCCAATTGAAATTGGTAATATATACAAAGTTTGATTTCAGTCCCTCTTCTTCTGCTTTTTTTTATTTCGGTCCCTCCCGCAGTTTGCATTATTTATTTTTGGTCCTCCAATTTTTTTTTTAATTTTATACTTCAAATTGAATTAATTTAATATATGTTATTTTTTTTAATATATTCTGTTAATTCTTTTTTTTAATGTTTATTGTTATTTTTTATCAATTGATTTTTTTATTGTTTTTTATACAAATATTTTGCTTTTTTTTAATAATTTTGCATGGAAATTTAATTATTTGAATTGCTTTTTTATTAATATTGCTAATTTTATCATTCAAATAATATATTCTATTAATTCTTTTTTTTAAATGTTTATTTTTTATTTTTGATCATTTGATTTTTTTATTGTTTTTTATACAAATATTTTGCTTTTTTTTATAATTTTTCATGGAAATTTAATTATTTGAATTGTTTTTTTATTAATATTGCTAATTTTTTCTCTTTGTTCATTTGTTTTGTTTTTTGCTTCTTTTTTTTCTTTGGATTGAATGATTTTTATGATTTAACTATTTACACAATAATAATAATAATTTTAGTTATTGGTTTTTTTTACTTTCTTTTGTAAATCTTTTGTTTAAGTACAATTGAGTTTGTTTTTTAGAGTGTTTTTGGTCAGAAAACTATTATGATATTTTTATTCTTTTTTTTTTAAAATTATTTTTTACATTAACAAATCAAAATAATCTAAAAACGTCATTTTTTTTAATTTAAAATATAGAATAAAAATCAAAAATTTAAATTTTTTATTTTATTATTGTGGGTATTTTCACAATTTAAATTTTATTGCTGTTTTATTTAAATTGAATTATAAATTGAATTAATCTTAATACAGTGAACTGAATAATTCAGATATCCGAGTTTTCTTGCTTTTTTAATGGTGATGATAAATTTATGCTTTTTTATTTAACTTTATATCGACTTTAAATTCATATATTTTATAAAAAACTTGCACTTAACATGAATTCTGCACAGATTTATTATTTTAAGTAAATTTATATTACAATAAAAAAAATACTCATAATTAGTATTTTTTACATTGAAAAAAAAATTAATTCAGTAATAATAATAATAACAATAATAATAATAACAATAATAACAATAATAATAATAACAATAATAATACCAATAATAATAATAATAATAATAATAATAATAATAATAATAATAATAATAATAACAACAACAATAATAATAATAATAACAATTATTTTTGTTAGTAACTCTTTTGTTCATATGTTTTTTTTCTGTTCATAATTTAATAATTTCTATTGTTTTGACAGTAATGGTGTTAATTTGTTTTATATATATATTTAGTCTTTCGCCTAAGAATATATATAGGGAAAAGAAAACATGACCTGAGATTTTTTTAATATAAAAAATTAATATAAGTATTCTGATATACATTTAATATAGTTATATAATAGTAGATAATCGGCCACACAATTACAAATAACCGATTAGAACACATTCACAAATTTAATTTTTTTTATTTGTAGAATAATGTCTACTTTTGTCCATGTATATATAAGTGTACTTAACACAATAATAATAATAATAATAATAACAATAATAATAATAATAATAATAACAATAATAATAATAGCAATAATAATACCAATAATAATAATAATAACAATAATAATAACAATAATAACAATAATAATAATAATAATAATAATAACAATTATTTTTGTTAGTAACTCTTTTGTTAATATTTTTTTTGCTCTTCATAATTTAATAATTTATATTGTTTTGACAGTAATGGTGTTAATTTTTTTATATATAGTTTTAGTCTTTCACCTAAGAATATATATAGGGAAAAGAAAACATAACCTAGGATTTTTTTAATATAAAAAATTAATATAAGTATTCTGAGATACATTTAATATAGTTATATAATAGTAGATGATCGGTCGCACAATTACAAATAACCGATTAAAACACATTCACAAATTTGATTTTTTTTATTTATAGAATAATGTCTACTTTTGTCCATGTATATATAAGTATACTTAACACAATAATAATAATAATAATAATAATAATAATAATAACAACAACAACAATAATAATAATAATAATAATAATAACAATTATTTCAATAATAATAATAATAACAATAATAATAATAACAATAATAACAATAATAATAATAACAATAATAAGACCAATAATAATAATAATAATAATAATAATAATAATAATAATAATAATAGTAATAATAACAATAATAATAATAATAATAACAATTATTTTTGTTAGTAACTCTTTTGTTAATATTTTTTTTTCTCTTCATAATTTAATAATTTCTATTGTTTTGACAGTAATGGTGTTAATTTTTTATATATATATTTTTAGTCTTTCGCCTAAGAATATATATAGGGAAAAGAAAACATGACCTGAGATTTTTTTAATATAAAAAATTAATATAAGTATTCTGAGATACATTTAATATAGTTATATAATAGTAGATAATCGGTCATACAATTACAAATAACCGATTAAAACACATTCATAAATTTAATTTATTTTTTTTGTAGAATAATGTCTACTTTTGTCCATGTATATATAAGTGTACTTAACACAACAACAATAATAATAATCACAATAATAATAACAATAACAATAATAATAACAATAATAATAATAAAAATAAGAATAATAATAATAATAATAATAATTTCAATAATAATAATAACAACAATAATAATAATAACAATAATAACAATAATAATAATAACAATAATAATACCAATAATAATAACAATAACAATAATAATAATAACAACAACAATAATAATAATAATAATAACAATTATTTTTGTTAGTGACTCTTTTGTTAATATTTTTTTTTTGCTCTTCATAATTTAATAATTTCTATTGTTTTGACAGTAATGGTGTTAATTTTTTTTATATATATTTTTAGTCTTTCGCCTAAGAATATATATAGAGAAAAGAAAACATGACCTAGGATTTTTTTAATATAAAAAAATAATATAAGTATTCTGAGATACATTTAATATAGTTTAATTTGTAGAATAATGTCTACTTTTGTCCATGTATATATAAGTGTACTTAACACAATAATAATAATAATAATAACAATAATGATAATAACAATAATAATAATAATAATAATAATAATAATAATAATTTCAATAATAACAATAATAATAATAATAACAATAATAACAATAATAATAATAATTATTATAACAATTATTTTTGTTAGTGACTCTTTTGTTAATATTTTTTTTTTTGCTCTTCATAATTTAATAATTTCTATTGTTTTGACAATAATGGTGTTAATTTTTTTATATATATTTTTAGTCTTTCGCCTAAGAATATATATAGAGAAAAGAAAACATGACCTAGGATTTTTTTTAATATAAAAAAATAATATAAGTACTCAGAGATACATTTAATATAGTTATATAATAGTAGATGATCGGTCACACAATTACAAATAACCGATTAAAACACATTCATAAATTGATCAATAAACTACAACAAAAAAATATCACACCAAACAATCAAATAATTCACCATACAAATGGATACAAAAAGTATTTACATAACAAGTAAACATAACTGAATAAAGAAAAATTAGATGATCGGCCACACAATTACAACAAAACCAACCACCAACAAATTCCCAATTGACTACAGCAAACAAAAATCTCTAATCAATATAATCTATTACACTTTTTCGACCAACTAATTATATAATTATCAATCCAATTAAAACACACCAGATAATCAAAACATTGCAATTTTGCAATCTATGAGTTAATTAAATCAACACACAATTCAAATCCAAACTGTGACTAAATTATTCTCCAAACCAGTAAAATAATGTCAACAACCAACCAGATCAATGCAAACAAAAAATAATCTATCTTTAATACATTTCAGCGATTACAATATTGCTATCAACCGGTTAACTGCTTAGTAACTGTTAAAAAATATTTAACCATCAACACATTCAGTTCAAGACAACAAAAAATCATCTTTCATTCATTTTATTGATTACAGATTTACATCAACCAATTAAATAACCATCAAAACAATTAATACATACTAAACAATTAATCAATTATGGTCTTACAATACTCAAATTACAATTCGCTGATCTTTCATAAATTTTATCGCTTATAATTCTTAAATTTCGAAATTGAATTATTATCTGAGTATTTAAGCTTATAACAATAATCAACTAATTCAATACATAAAAACAAATTATAGCATAATTTAAAATTTACAATTCTCTATTTATCAACTAAAAAATTCTTTACTTACCATATAAATAATCAGTTTGCTATATATAAAAAGCCCGGCGCAACGCGCGGGCTAACCAGCTCGTTTTATCCTAGAAATGGAAGTACTTCCAGCATATATATGCTCACAAAAAACGCACTTCAAAAAACCATCAGCCATTTTCTCAACATAACACCAAAATGGATCACTTCCTCTAATCATTTTTTCGTTTGTATCCCTACCTACGGACATCAGAAAGAGCTTTCAAAATATTGAATTAAAATGGAACTTAAACAAACTGAGAAAAAAAAAGAAGAAGCTAAAGTTAAGATAAGTGTTCTTCGGTCTAGACCAGTCCAAACATCAAAGTGTTAAAGAAGTATATAACATAAAAGCTTGAGTTTTTAGGTGAAGTTCTAGAATATGATTTAACGCTAAAAACTCACCTATAAATCAAAATATAAAAACTCAAGCGAAAGTTTTCATTATTTTTAGATGAGGTTCCACAATAATATGATTTATTATTCTTTAAACACATCATCTAACACATATCATCAAGTGAAAGTATTTTAAAATTGAAACTTGTAAAGATACACAATTTCTTATGCTTGGTTTTTCATAAAATAGAATGAGAATGATAAAATTCAAACTCATAATTATTGGATCAACAAGCTCTGATACCATGTAATGGAATCATTTAGAAACTTAAGTTGTTAGTTGAAACCAGAATATAATTTATATTATTTTCTAAAAGATAGTCTTATTCTTTTCTCTTTTTTCCCAGTAACTATAAAACTGATCATATCAGTAATAACAGAACCAGTACGTTTTTTTTGCTTAGAACACTCAACCTACATGTGTTGGAAAAGAAATGGTATGAAATAAGAGCAAAAAATAATCAAACTTAATTACCTGAGCAGGAGCAAGATGTTATCCAATGATTTGATTAAATCAGAAAGAAAAAAAGAAGATGGACGGGCCGAAGAGTAAGTGTGTTAGAGACGAGTGATAGAGCTTCGGCTTGTGTGGTTGTGGATAAGGATAGAACCAGTACGTTTGTTTGCTGGTTTTTGACAAATTAAGTTTTTTCTAGAAAATAATTTTTTTATATCTGGTTATAAAAAATTAATTATAAAAATATTTAGTTATGTTATAGACTGTAAATTAATTTATTAATATTAATTTAACAACTTATCATTTGCATGTGCATGGAGGAATAGGAAGGCCAACTGCTCCAAATAGTTTCATCTTCAAATTCATAGTAAAGATGGATTGGGTGGGTATCGAATAATAATAATAAAAAAAAATCACCTTAATTTATTTTTCAGTATTTTTAGTGGAAAACACTATTTGGTTTGAAACATCAATCTCTAAAATAATATGGACTAAATAACAAAAAATTAAAACTTTAGGGACCGAACTAAAATTTTCCATGTCAAGATCTAAATAGTGTATGTGTTTTTGCTCTTCATCAAATCTAGTCATTGTTTTTTTAATTTATAATTTTGAACCCTATTTAAATTTCAATTTTGCAAAATCAAAACTAGACTCATGTTTGAATATCCTTAAAACCAAGCATATAAGAGATGACGCAAATCAAAAGATATACAAACAAAAGATACCATAATAATATAACTCTAAGGGATAAAATTATAAAAATCAAAAGTTACATGACCCATAAAACAAAATAATACATCGTTCATATAAGCATTCGAATCCACAATAAAATAAGTATGCATAAATATTAATTTTAGGATATAAGTAAAAAAACAATATCAATTTGTGTTAACTCGGCTAAACTTATCAAATCTAGAAAAACTACAAAACTCAATTCCCAACAATCAAATATTCAAGGCTAAAAAAAATATTGATCATACAAAAAAGATCCATAAAAAACAGCAAATAAAAGAATAAAAGTCAAAATTGAGATAAAAAAATAAAATTTATTTTTTATTAAAGGGTGAAATAAAAAAGAAAGATTAATCTAACAAAAGGAAAAAATAATAAGGATTAAAATTGAAATAAATTTTTTTTATTGAATGATAAAATTAATAGAAAAATCAATTTAAGTAAAGGATTAAAAATAAAACAAACAAAAGACTAAGGAAAATATTTTAAAAAAAAAATAACTTATAACAAGTTGAAATTGAAAGATTAGATTAAAAAACAATCAAGAATTTACAAAAAAAATAGAATAAAAATCACAATCAAAAGAATAACTGTGAAGCTTTGCATGAGAGGAAAGAGAAAAAAAAAGACTTATTTGGACATGTAAACTAGTTTACACGAGTTAACCTGCCCGCGTGTTATGCTGAGCTTTTTTGTATATAGAAAATTAATTGATTTTGTGCGTGTTGTAATTGATTATTTTAATATTTAATTAGTAAAATTGTAAAAATCTGTTAGAAATGAGTTTTTTCCCCCTAAAAATGATTGAATGTTGTTGCTATTAAAACTATTTTGATAATTATTTAATCGGTAGATTTTACATTTAGAATGAAAAAAAATCTGTTAAAATGAGCTACGTACTCCGAGTAACATATTGATTGATTGTTGTGTATGTTTTATTTGTTTCAAAAATTATTCCATTAGCAAATAGTAAAATTACAATCGATGAATTTTAGCACAGATGTTGCACAAACAATTTGATTAGTAGTTTTGTTGTAACTACTTTGATAATAATTTAATTGGTAGATAGTAAAACCGCAATTGATCAAATTGACTAAAGATATATTATTAGTTGCATGCAACATACTAATTGCTTGTTGGGCATGTTTTAACTATTTGACGAATAATTTATTTGACAGATAACAAAAATGCAACTACTAAAATTTATCAAAGATTATTTTTTCAGATTTTTTTCTTCATATTATTATATTAAAAGTATTTTAGAACACCGAGAGTAAATTAATGTGAGATTTATAAAGAAAAGTCAGTTTATTTTTTATATATATATATTTTAAGATGTTAATATAAAAAAAAAATATCACAATATATAATTAGTCTCTCCTATTGTTTTAAGGAAAAAGTCCCAAAAATAATTATTATCATTATTCTAAATGTTTTATCTATAGTAAAATAAATACATATAAAATCAACATAATCTTAAATTTTTTAAGTTGATTATTTAGCTAAGATGTATAGCATTTAAAAAAAAAATAAGACCCTTAATAATTTTGCTAAATGTTAAAAAATTTAGTGCTGGCTCTGACAAAACACAAGGAAATTTTTTATTTTATTATTGTAGATAATTTGAAATATTTTTTCTACATGTCTTGTCTACGTGTGGTTTTGTATTTTTTTTTTGTTGTGATATGAGATCTGAAATATCATATATAAAAAAAGGCACATAAGTTATTTTTCACAAAAATAACATTGACCAATGAATTTTTATCACAATTATTATAAATGTCATTATAAATATTATTATACATAATTAATATTCTAATTATTATTTGTCATACTATTGATGACACCATAATTATTGTTAAACAGAATTTTTTATTTTATAAGATTTATTCCTCATATTATTATATTGAAAGTATTTTAGAGCACAAACAGTAATTTATTATTATTATTATTATTTTTAAAATAGGTAATTTATATATATATATTAAGGCACTAATAATAAATAAATATCAAAATATATAATTAGTTGCACCTATTTATAAGAAAAAAAACTAACAAATAATCATTATCATTATTTTTAATGCCTTATCTATAATAATTAGAAATTTAAACACCCAACAATATTAAAAAAAAAAAAGAAGCAATGACAAACAAAATAAATGACAGAACAAAAATAAATATTATTAGATTTTAAAAAATTATTTGACTTGAAGAATAAATAAATAAAAAAATGTCAATTTTCAAATGATCAACAACACAAATTAAAATTAAAATATTCAATAAAAACAATTAATAACAGTGGAAATAATAAAAATTGGAAACAAAAACTAAGAGCATGTACATGTAAACATGGACAAAAATAAGAGCTATGTAAGAAATATATATAAAAAATAAAGAAATTAAAATAAAATCTAAGATTAAAAGTATAAGGGCTGAAATAAAAAAAATGTATATGTATATATATATATATATATATATATATAATAAATTTTATTTAAAGGACAAAAATGAAACAAATCTAAACATTGATAGCAAAAAAATACAAGAATTTAAAACAAAATCGAAAAATAAAAGAATGAGGACCGAAATGAAACTGCAATATATAATGTATTTGCTGGGAAAGGTAAATTGAAACAAATCAAACCTTTGATACCGAAAAGATTAAGGATTTCAAACCAATCTAGAAATTAAAAGACTGAGGACCGAAATGAAACTACAATATATAATCAATTTCAATTGAAGGACTAAAGTGAAACAAATCAAAACCTATATAACATAAATAAGGACCATACAAAACAATCGAAAAATCAAGGACTAAAATGAAATCACAATAAACAGCGGAGCTGACATGTACTTGCACAGGCAGGAGAGAGAAAAGGTGGAAAAAAAATTCAATTGATAACAAACACGTTTGCGGCCATCAGGAAACCACATGCGCCGCACCAAGAGGAAGAGAAAATAGATGACAATCATTGTAAACTCCGCCTGGGCGTTTTGGGATACCCTAATACACTGCACGCGCCGTCCAAAATCCGCTTGAGCGTGGAAACAGACCCTATTGACGCGCCAATAGTAACTCGCCAAAAAATATAATAAAAAAATGGTAAATTACCACCACACCCCTACACTAAACTCTTGGATTTTGTCTTATATGAGGGTATTTATGTATTTGGGCATTTAAAAAAAAATAGTGCAATGACCCTATTGACCCGATAGTTTACTGTTCCGTTTTGTCTTACATGAGAGTAAATTTGTATATAGCTATTTAAAAAAAAAATTGCAATAACCTTAATGCTCCCGGCGGTTCCTGTGTATTTTTGTCTTATTTAAGGGTATTATGGTTATTATATTGTGCACAGGAAGATAAAAAATCGAAAATATCCTGGACCCAAGGCTAAAATCGCAGTAAACAGATGGGCAAAATAATAATTTTACTATTTAATCCACAATGTTTATGAGTCAAGATAAACAGTGAAAATTCATTGTACATAGCTGTTTAATTTGCCAATCTCTTGAAGCTTTTTTTAGTAATAAAATATAATATAATATAATCAAAATCATTTATGCTGGAGATATTTGAATTCTTACGGGGCAAACTAGCTGGCACAAGCCTTGACCACTCAGCCAAACGATTTCTTTGTACAATCGTAGTATACAAATTGTAATAATATTATCATGTAATTTCACCATTCAAATCAATCACTATTTGAAACCGTGACCTCTTTTAGTTTTATAGATAATAAATATTTTTTCTATTTTATTTTAATAATATTTTAATTATTTATAGTGTTTTTAAAATATAAAATGATTTATTAATTTATAATTAAATTAATTTGATAATAGCTAATAAGTATCGCGAAAAGATTTCAATAATTCTTTTGTGAGAATGAAAAAACCTTGATTACATTATTCCCGTTAACGCTTATGAGTATAAATGAATTATGTTTTTCCAAACAAAATTGGTTTTGGTTAATAATATAACTCTAGAGGATGAATTTGCAAAACATAAAAATTCGACGACTAAAGTAAAATTAATCAGCACTTGGGCTCTGCACTTTATGGGAAATCTGAGTAACCGTCTGTTAGTTTTCTGTCAGTTGATCAATTGTTGTGTTCTTAATTGATTCAATTATGTTGCAGGTGTATGGGCTTTTGTTTGGGAGAGAAAGATTTGAGAGAATTGGAGACAGAGAGAGTTTCCAGAAAAGGGGTAAGCTTCTATATTTCTTGCTTACAATCTGTTTGATTTTATGCCTATTTATACACTTAGGCTTCACACACGTTTTTCATGTTGGTATTCAATTGTAACAGCTTGTAACTGACTAACTAGCTAACTAATTAACTGAAGAGGTTACATTGATCTCGTCTTCTTTACAACTAACTTAGCTAAGAACAAAGAAACACATTACAATACACTTCTCTGTTTACTCAACTCTGCTGTAGCCTTCTTCCAGTTCTGTTGAGTTTGCTTGTGTCCATGTAAGCAGCTTAACAATCAACACTCCCTCCTAAGCTGCTTACTGGTTAATCACCAATTTTCAACCTCAATCTGGATTTCTAGCCATTGAGATTGCTGACATATTATCACACAATAGAAGTGTTGATTCCTCATTGAATTCATTTGAACCGTTCTTCTGCATGTCTATGTTGCATTCAACTCCCGAGCCACACTCTTCCTGCTCTTTGGTCTCTTCTTTTTTCTTGTGTGCAGCAGTTACTTCCTCTTCCAAAGAAGCAATAGTTGCTTCCATTTTAAATGCAAGAATTTCCAAGTTTCTGTAATCTTCCTGCATTGTCTGCTCAAAAGAAGTTGCAAGACCTTTTGACTTTTTCGAATCAAACATCTTTGAACTCCTGTCAACCATTGAATCACGTCTTCTACCAGCCAAGGAGTCACGTTTGCTAATGTCACGCTCAAGAAGAGTCTTCTGACCATGCAATCGTTTTACCTCCCTTTCAGCAAATGCTTTTTGGCCCTCAAGTTTGGTTTTCTCTTGAACAACATTCTTGAGCTTGGACTCGGTCTCTTTCAATTTCACTTTTGTTTTCTCAAGATCTTTTCACAAATTTTCCTTTTCTTTTGCCAAGGAACAAGAAGATAAAAATGATAATTCCTTTTGAAGATTTTGAATTTGAGATAGAAATTCCTCTTCTTTTGCTTTTGAAGTTTCTGTTCTTCCATCATTTCCAGAAGTTGTCCCACAGATCTGATTTTCAAGGTGCTTCACAGATCCTTGCATGACCACTGATCCCTTGCTCTTGTTGATTTCATTTCTTATGCCAAAAGCTCCAGATGGTTTCACTATTTTGTGCACTTTGGCCTCACTGTGAATATCAGAAACAGAATCACTTTCAGAGTCCTCACTAACTTCAGTTCTTTTAATGGTAACTGGTTGTGCAGGAACATTCTTAGGAGCAGAAGCCTTTGCGGGAATTTCCTCATCATCAGAAGATTCATCCTTTGAAGAGTCATAACTGCTGCTGTCATCCTTTCCCTTCTTAGCAGCAGCAGCAGCATGGGAGCCATTTTTTACAGCAACTGCCTCCTTCTTGGTCAGATTATAAACCTTGTCCTTTATACTTGCTACATGACAAGCATAAAATGAATTTGCAATGAACACTTCTTCCTCCTCTTGTGCACAATTTGCCATTTGATTGTAATCTTTGCAATCATTTGTGTTGTGTCCAAATTGATTGCATCTACCACATTTTGTCTTGCCTTTGTATCTACAAATACCGAAATGGTATTTATAACATACTTGACATTGTGGCTTCACTATACCTTGACTGCTGCTGCCTTGTATGTTCTGTGTATTGTAGGAATTGTTGTTGTTAATTCCAGCTCTATGGTTCCAGCTTGTGCTATGATTATTATGCACATTTCTCCCTTGGTTCCAGATTGAGTGACTTTGAACTTGTCTCTGCCACTTTGGATTAAATTTTCCATTTGAAAAACTGTTTGCAGCAGCAGTTCCTTGGTTATAACCAACCTTAAGGCTGCTGAATGCATTTTCAGTTCCTCTTTGTTTCTCCCTCTCATCATACAGCCCTTCTCTTCTGTCAAATACCTTGACAGATGCTACAACCTCTTCAGTTCTAAGAATTTAAAGATCTCTTGTCTCTTCAATAATTGAGACAATAGATTTATATCTCCTGCTGAGACTCATCAGCAACTATTGCACAATTCTCATTTCTGTCACATCTTCACCAAGTGACTTAAGGTTGTTTATTATGTCAAAAAACTTAGCAAGATAATCATCTAAATCTTCTTCATCTGACATTTTCTTATACTCAAACTCAGCTCTAATGGCTTGAAGTTTAACTGCCCTTACCTTCTTGTCTCCTCTGAATTCTCTCTTGAGAATATCCCAAGCTCCTTTAGCAGTCTTCTCATTCCTTATCCTTGGAAACAATTCGTCTGAAATTGCTCCTTGAATAAGACTTAAAGCTTTTGCATTTTTGATCTTCACCTCTCTTAAAGTAGCAGTTACAGCTACTGATTTTGAAGTTTAAGCTTCAGCTTCCTTTCCAGCTTCTTTTGCAGCTTCACTTCCTTGATGAATCAAGCCAATCTCAACCACTTCCCATAGATCATATGCAATTAGGATAGTCTCCATCTTCACTGCCCAGAAATCATAGTTGCTTCCATTAAATTGAGTAGTTCTTAAATCACCTCCTGAATTTGATCTTGCCATGCTTTGATTTGGATTCTGTTAATTGAATGATTTTCTTTCTCACAGTTTACGCCCCTACTAGAATCAGTTTAGGAGCTCTGATACCATGTTAAGGAACCATCTCACCTAAAAGCTTAAGCTTATAAGTGAGGTCCCATAATATGATTTATATTATTCTCTAACACACCCCCTCAAGTGAAAGCTCTTTGGGCTTGAAACTTGCACAGGCCCACATCACCTTGTGCTTGGTTTTTATCAAATAGAATGGAGGTGGTGAGATTTGAACTCGTGACCGCTGGGTCAACAAGGCTCTGATACCATGTTAGTTTTCTGTCAATTGATCAATTGTTGTGTTCTTAATTGATTCAATTATGTTGTAGGTGTATGGGCTTTTGTTTGGGAGAGAAAGATTTGAGAAAATTGGAGACAGAGAGAGTTTCCAGAAAAGAGGTAAGCTTCTATATTTCTTGCTTACAATCTGTTTGATTTTATGCCTATTTATACACTTAGGCTTCACACACGTTTTTCATGTTGGTATTCAATTGTAACAACTTGTAACTGACTAACTAACTAACTAACTAATTAACTGAAGAGGTTACATTGATCTCCTCTTCTTTACAACTGACTTAGCTAAGAACAAAGAAACACATTACAATACACTTCTCTGTTTACTCAACTCTGCTGCAGCCTTCTTCCACTTCTGTTGAGTTTGCTTGTGTCCACATAAGCAGCTTAACAATCAACACTGTCATCCATATGTAAGCTACACGTCGTCTGTGATTATCAATCTTCCATTCAGACATTCCCTCTTCTCTGGGGATCTTACAATGGCACCAAAAAGAACAAGAAAACAAATCCCTCTCTCCTCTCCGCTCTCCCCACTCTCTAAATTCTCCCTGTAGGAAGCCATGACGGCAGCCACCAAGAAACACTACCCCTCCTCTTCTAAGCCACCCAAGAACCACCACTCTACCCCCAACACCACCACCACAACAACCCCACAACCTAACATCACTCAAGACCCTACCCCAACCACTAATCCATCACCACTATCTCCCACCCTCAAAGACCAGGTCTTGTCAAGCGCCACCCACATCACGCGCCATGAACTCCTAAAAAGAAGGTCTTACAAGCTAAAACAACTCTCAAAATGCTTCAGAGATCATTACTGGGCATTAATGGAAGAACTCAAGATTCAGTACAGAGAGTACTATTGGAAATATGGTGTCAGCCCTTTTAAAGAAGACAATCAAAAGCAAGAACAGCAGAAACAGGGTGGCGGGGTTGGCGTTTTACAAAGGGAGAATGAAGAGAGTGGGGCTAATATAGAAGTTATTGGTGAAAATAACACTAATGTTAGTGATTGGAAGAGTAATCATAGGTGTTTGTTTGTTGGGTGTAAGTTAAAGGCTATGGCTTTGACAAGTTTTTGTCATCTTCATATACTTTCTGATGCAAAGCAGAAGCTTTACAAGCCTCGTGGTTACGTTATCAAAAGGTTTCATCCTGCTCTACCTTTTTCTTTGATTTTTGGATTATAAAGCTTTTTTCTTTGATTGGTATTTGTTTTTTGGTGGGATTTTAATGCTTAATTATGTACAGATTTTACTGATGCGAGAATAAGCTGGGATTTTAATGCTTAATTATGTATAACTTTGTATTTAATTTATAGAAATTGCATGGTTTGTCCTTGTTATACACCAAAAAGGAAATGTATGCATGCACTTGTGAATTTGTATATTGTGATACGATTGTTTTAAAAAAATAATTCATTTAAAAATATATTAAAATAATATTTTTATTTGTTAAAACTTATTTTGATATAGAATGTTAAAATGATATTAAAACACAGAAATAAATTAATTTAAAAAAATACTTTTAAAACATCAAAATCAATCAAGCTATTACTCTTCCTTGTGTTTCAAAATCCAATTTGACATGAGGAGGAAGTGCACGCACGGATTATGAGCTGACAACGAGTTTGAGATGGCCGGCTGAGTTAAGGGCTTCCTTGTATATCAATAATAAAAAAGTCAGACATTTGAACATAATCTCGTTATTATTAATTATTATCGACCTTGCATGCAGCTTCGACTAAATAAACTTCAATGGGACTCAAACTAACAATCAGGGGAGCGCTTTCAACTTCAAGGCCTGCCCGCAGAAAGTTTCTGCAATTTCCTGAGATAAACTGATGTTGGCAGTTGTAATGTCATACAAACTCTAACTCATATTGAGAAAACGTTATGGATCCTCACAGTTTTCTCTATTTTACCCCCTCTCATCACAATATTTATGCAATGGAATGGGGTGGGTATTTTTATCTTCATCTCTTAATTTGTTTTTTTTTTGTTATTTTCAAGCAGAGGTCATGAACATTTTTGTCTTTAAATAATATAAAAAAAGAAAAGAAAATGTTCCTGACATGTGTAAGCACGCACCAGCGAGTGGACACCACACGCACCCTCCAAGCAGCTGGTATTGTGGCATCCTATAATCAAATATTAGTTGACTTCGTCTCTTGAGTTTGTTAGAGGAAGTTTATTTTGTTGAATTTTTTGAATTTAATCCTAATTCTTTTGATTTCTTTTCAAAAATATCCAATAAAGTTGATTGCTTACTTGGATTGACATTTGGAAAGTTGATTTCTATCTGCCTACAAGATTCATTCATTTACGCATAGAAGAAAGGTTCCATAAACAGCATGACATTTCAGTCCTTATAATATCCATTACGTTTACTATTAGTCTAAAAGTGCTATGATACCAAAAAACAAAACAATCCCTAAATATCATAGAATTCTAATTGAATTCTAAGTACTTCAGATTAATATTTTTGAATGGTTTTAAAGTATTAAATATTGTACTATAATTCTTATTTAATTTTTATGGGTAATTGTAACTCAATTACAGAATGTTCAAAAGTCAAATGCATTTCTAAACTCATATAGTTTACTATTACACTCTATAGTTTACTGTTGTGCTCACCAGTCATTGCATTTCACGCTATAGTTATTTCAGAAATGATAGCCCACTCAATTGAGTTTCGCAGACTTTCAGGATCTACTTGAATTTTCTTAAGAGAATGAGGAATAGTGAGCGGGATCCTCGTTAGCTGCGGGCAATCATATACAGTAATTTCTTCGAGAGAATTGCATTGAAGTCTTCCAGGGTAAATGCTATTCAAATTTGGTAATTTCTTCAATACCAAAACCTTCAAACTCTTACGAAATTTTACCTCATGGGTCCTGTCCTCTTCATCTGTTTCAATTATCACCCCCATGTTGTGACAATCTTCGACTACAATCACTTGCAATTGGAGCGTAGACAACAACCAAGAAGGGAGCAGCACCTTCATTCTATGACATTTATGTATTACGATCTCTTTGAGATAAGTAGAATCAAACCGATTTGAACGTGCTCCAAAAAGGGTTTCTAAGATCATCAAACCATCAAGGTGTAGAATCTCAAGCCTTCTATATCCATCCATTAATGGACATAAGATTCTCATGTTTTGACAATTCACAATGACTATTTTTGTAAATGAGATTCTGGACAGAAAACTTGCATCGTCAATCATGAGGTCATAAAACCAGGCCTCTTTAACTCGCTCTGACTTCGATTTTGTATAATTTAGATCTTCGAGTAAAGAGAAAGAAGGTCTTCCTACAGTAACCTTGCAAGCAATTAGTGGAAGAACACCTGCTAAGTGGAAAGTTTTGAAATTTTCTAGATCACTGAAGTTGCATTCCAAAATTTCCAACTTCTGTAATCTCAAGACTTCACATCCTTCAACTGGGAGAAAAACTCCAGATTTCTGATGAAGCTTGAGGAACTGTAATTTTGAGAGTTCAGGTAAAATACCTGGCCGTAAACCACGCACACCACTTCCATCAAGATTAAGATACCTCAGTTCCTTCAGCATTTCCATTCCCTCTGGCAAATTTTCAAGTCCAGTGTAACTGAGATCCAACTTCTTCAATGCCGTAAGCTCTGCTAATGAAGGTACATGACTCAGCTTTGCACACCATCCGAGCAACAATACAGTGAGCCTCGTTAGATGACAAATAGAATCTGGCAACTTCTCTATATCTGTGTCGGAAAGATCAAGAACCTGGAGTCTGATGAAGTGCTGGAAAAAGGACGACTCAACCAAATTCAATTTGTAGTTTCTGCATAACAATAAAGTTGAAAGATGGGGGCACCTTGGTGAAAAGTGTGATGGAATATCCTTGATTCTATTTTCCATGAGAGAAACTATCAACAGATTCTCTCTCCACCATGTTTCATCAGGTAATTCTGTTAATTGTGCACCTGGTTGAACCCCACCCCCCAGACTTTCGTTCAATATTTTCCGAGCCATATCCCAAATCAAATCATGCATCTGCACATATCTGTAATTTTCATCGTCCCTGGAACCTTCTAATAAGCTGGCACTTTCAAGTTGATCAAGCATGGTATGACCCCTGTCAAATTGTTCACGCCTCCACATTTCTTCGACAATACCCTCATCAATCAAATACTCTATCAAGTCCTCTCTCCAGATGATCTTGCCTTTTGGAAATAGTGTGATGTGTAAGAAGTACTTCTGCAGTGCTGGATCTTTCAACTGAGCATAGCTAAATCTCAATACTCGAAATACCTCGGTTTCCATGTCACCTGGTCCAACTTCTGATTTTCTCAGTTGTCGCAATGCCTCTCTCCAACGATATTCATCATCCACTCGCTTCATGCTTCCAGCCATTGTCATGATTCCAAGAGGCAGACCAGCACACTCCTTCACAATAGACTCTGCAACAATCTGTTTCGTTTCAGGAAAAAATCCACTTTGATCGTCAGACTCCCTTAATTTTTCAACGAACAAATTCCAAGCTTCACTCTCAGAAAGCGGCTCCACTTTGATCGTCCTTTTGCAATCCATTTTTTTACATATATCCCATGATCTAGTTGTGAAAACCAACTTACACCCGTCTGTTCTAAGAGGTATTCCCACTTTCTCAAGAGAAAAATGATACCACAAATCATCAAGAATGAGAACATATCTTTTTTTCACAGTCAGCTCTGTCAACAGCTTCCCAGCTCTCACCACCACATCTTTTTCATCCCCAAGATCTAAATCAAAATATTTCACAATGCAATCCTGCAATGCTTCAACGCTAAAGTCTTGGGACACAGTAATCCAACAAACATGATGAAAAATGTCTTGTCTCTCTTGACAAACATGATGAAGCTGATTATGGATATGGAAAGCCAAAGCTGTCTTTACCACTCCCCCCATCCCGTGAATGCCAATAGATGAGACCTCATCATTCAAAAGCCAGGACCAGACATCTTTCATATTTCTTTCAAACCCTTGGCCCACTATCTTCGTTGTCGGCAAAATATATCTTATAGGCCTCTGTCGCTTATGTACAGGGCTTTCAGAAGAGCTTCCTCTCTCAACAACAGAAGGCTTATATTCCTGAGACATTATATTTCTACACATTCTCAAAACATCATCCATCATTGATGAGGACGAGATACTTTTCGTGTTCATTTCAAATGACTGATGTGCTTGCTCTGTTCTTTGTCTAGTCTCGGGTTCATCAACAATAAAGATATCCATCCCTCCTAGTCCATCATCCAAACGAGGCCTTTTAGAAGAGCTTCCTCTCTCAGCAACAGACTGCTTCAATTCCCAAGTCATCTTCTCTGTGCCACTGCTGAACTCAACATCCCTCATCAATGAAGATGGGATGTTATTCATATCCATTTCAAATGGTTGATCTACTGGCTCTGTTCCCAATCCAGTCTCGGGTGCATCAGGCATAGGCATACCAGGAGCAACGTTTCTCCCGGTCATGCTATCCACCCATGTTGACATACTTCCGTTAAGAATATTATCAACTGCTGCTTGTTGAACATGTGGAGGTACTTTTTCACAAGGTCTAGAACCACCCCCTCTGAGTTTTGCCAAGTGATGTTTTATCCTTGTAATGGAAACCTTTGCGGCAAAAACATTCCCACAAAAAAAGCACCTGAAAGAACCTTCAGCCATTCCAACAGCATAACACCAAAATGGATCACTTTTTCCACTCATTTTTTCGTCTGTATCCCTACCTACGGACATCAGAAAGAGCTTTCAAAATATTGAATTAAAATGGAACTTAAACTAACTGAGAAAAAAGAAGAAGCTAAATTTAAGATAAGAACTTGATCACAAGTGCTCTTCTGTTTCCAAAGATCAAAGTGTTATTCTCTTTTTTTATCCCAGTAACTATACAGTTGATCATATCAGTAATTTAAAAACTAGTACGTTTCTTTTCGCTTAGAACACTCAACCTAGAAATGTGTTGGAAAAGAAATGGTATGAAATAAGAGCAAAAAATAATCAAACTCAATTACCTGAGTAAGTGTGTTAGAGAAGAGCGATAGAGCTTCGGCTTGTGTGGTTGTGGATAAGGATAGATTCAGACAGAGAAGCAGATGGAAGTGAAAAAAAAGTCAAACTTTCATTCATGGATGCCATGTGGACATGTCGATGGTCTTCCAGGAGGCAAATCCGGCTAGCGGTGCTCTGGTGAAGGTGGTGGGGCAGGCAGTGGCTGATGATAATCTCCGGTAGCAAACGATGAGAAAGAGAACAATCCACCACAAAACAGCAGAAGAGAAAGCAAGAGGCCGGGAGGAGAAAAGGTGAAAGAGCTGACAGAGAGAATTATCTGAATGAGAAAAGGTATCTTCACAAATGGAGAGGTTCGAGTTTTCTGTAGGTGGTAGAGAAAAGAGAGAAGATTGAGAGGGAGAGACTACCCGTTTGCTTGCTGGTTTTTGACAGAGTTTATTCTAGAAAATAAATTATTTTTTTATATCTGGTTGTTATAAGAAATTGATTATAAAAATATTTAGTTTCGTTGACTTTAAATTAAATTATTAATATTAATTTAACAACTTGTCATTTGCATGTGCACGGAGGAATAGGAGGGCCAAATGCTCCAAACAGTTTCATTTTCATTTCGTGCGTGCCTCTAAGTATGGCTTAAATTATTTTTTAAAGTTTTTTTTTAATTTAAAAATTTATTAAAATAATATTTATATTATTTAAAAATTCATAGTATTAATTTGATTTTTCTAAATAAAATTTTAAATCGGAGATGCTGTAACAGGATGGCTCCAGTAATGTACTCCATTCAAGTGGGTTGTTAATAAAATAAATTTCCTCGTTAACGATGAGAACCGAGAAAATGCATTATTTGTACTCCTTGATGCTTGTGGAAAGTCAACCAGATGTAAGAAACTTCTACAGCAAGTATGAATCCTAACCAGTTGCAGTGACAAACTTCTATAGCAAGTATGGACCTGTTCTGAACTGACGAAGAGACTTGGTTGCACTGTCATGCTTACCATGACCATTTTGATTACCTTCAAGCTACTCTTTCCGCTGCTCAATCCAACCTGTTGCTGTTTCTTGGCAACTATTATATCTCCATCCAATCTAAAGATTGATTTCACTTTTTTTGATGATTTTGCCTTGGAGTATTTATCGTGATAAATATGAGAATTGCAATCCTAGAGGATATGCATGATTGGTCAAGCCCTCATCAAGGCAAAGATCATGGCCAATTTTTGACACATCAAAATCAAAAGAATAAAAGCTGAATTTTAACACATCAATTAACCAGAGGATAATCGTGAAATTCTGCAAGAGAGAGAAGAAAAAAAAGACTACACGAACAAGTCCTTTGAAGAATAGATCAGTAAATTATCGCAACTCTTCTCTTATGACTCATTCGAATTATGTGACTCGTGGGGGCATGAATGCCTCGGATTTGATGGAACTGTGCAGCATAGAGAAAATATTTTTTGCTTCCAAAGAAGAACTACACAGACAAGCTAGTCCTTTGAAGAAATACACAATGACCTTGTATATGGGTTTGAGCTTTCATGGTGCAACTTCTACTGTGGAAAATGCAGAAAAGTTTGCTACCTCGACAGTGCAGACCGTAGTAAATGCATTGGTATGTAGCCAAGGAGGTTGGTTCATCTTTTTTGGTGCTGGAAACATCATTTATTGATACAGTTATCGGGGACATTAATTCGAGTGAAGTTGACACGGGGAGCAAACTTCATGCTTTTGTTAGTAGTTTAGTGCCACAGAGAGTGGGTTCTATTTCTTTGCAAAGTTCAAAGAGGATTAGTCTTGATGATAATGTTCAGTCACGGATGGTGAAGTTGTTATCTCCTTATATGGACGTGTCAATGTGGAAGTTGAGTCCATCAAGTTCTGTTTCAGAGTCAGGATTAAAAGAAATTCAGCCAGCAAACACTTTTCAGGTGCCAACATTTGCCCAATCTGTTTATCCATTACTCCTAGATCTACATAATATATTTATTGATCTCCCTTCCATTGGGAGGGCTTTAGCCTTTGCACAGAAAATGCTAGATGATGTAAACAGGGGGGAAGCTGTGGATACCCAAATTATATCTGAAGTGCACACAGAAGAAAGTTTGAGAAATTTGAGAAAGTAACAGAGATTGCTTGTAAGGAAGAATATTATTGAATTTTTTGATACTTTCAACATTACATCATACATCTTTTTATAGACTAATACAAGATAGGAAAGTAACAAGATTTGAGTACATAAATATGTATCCGTTAGAGACGTTTCTTGATCTGCAGTTATTTCCTTTCCTTTTCTGCATTGTTATTACCGTTGCTAACAATCTGCATTTCATGAGTCATTACTCCTGCATTATTATGTAGATATTGTTGCCTTTGTAAGTCAACAATGTTTCCTTTGTTGTGCTGTGAATTCCTTGCACGTGTACTGTCCCATGATTCTGATCCCATTGACTCTGCATGTGCATGGTTTCTGGTATTTTGCAGATCATTGACTCTGCATACATTTGCTTTCCTTTTGTTGTTGTTAACATCCCCCCGCAAACTGAGCCGGGGCTGAAGGCACAGTTTGGCTGAGAAAGAGGCAAGAGCCGCCTTGGTGACTGGCTTGGTGAAGATATCAGCTATTTGATCAGCTGAAGGTACATGCTTGGTAACTAGTGACCCAAGAGCAACTCGTTCACGAACAAAATGGTAGTCCAGCTCAATGTGTTTACTTCTTGCATGAAATACTGGGTTGACTGTCATGTATAAGGCACTGAGATTGTCACAGTAGAGGACAGGTGTACTGGGTAGAGAAATACGCAAGTCTTGAAGGATGAATGAGAGCCATGTAAGTTCAGCAGTTGTGTTAGCCATAGCTCGATACTCCGCCTCTGTACTTGATCGCGAAATTGTGTGTTGTTTTTTTTGCACACCAGGAAATAAGATTGGAACCAAGGAATGTGCAATACCCAGTTGTTGATCTTCGAGTAGTGGGACAGCCAGCCCAATCTGCATCAGAGAAGGCATATAAAGCAAAGTTTGTAGTGGAAGAGAGATGCAAACCTATGTTTATTGTTCCCTTGAGGTATCGAAGAATGCGTTGAACCAGCTTCCAGTGGGCAATTGTAGGATTGTGCATGAATTGAGCAACATAGTTGACACTATAAGAGAGGTCTGGTCTTGTGAGAGTGAGGTATTGAAGAGCACCAACAATGCTGCGGTAGTGACTTGGGTCTTCGATTGAGGGGGCATCAATGGCTACTGTGAATTTTGTGTCCAGAGGCGTACCCATGGGTTTACAATCAAGCATGCTGGAACGATCAAGTATGGTAAGAGCATAGTGTGATTGAGACAAGTGTAGTCCATCTGCAGTTGGGGAAACTTCAATTCCTAAAAAATGATGTATTGGTCCCAAATCTTTCATAGAGAATTCTCGGCCTAAGACCTGTATGAATGAGTTTACTAGAGGTGCAGAAGAGCCTGTTAGGAGCATATCATCAACATAAAGTAATAGGACTAAGCTATCATTGTTAGTATGGAAAATAAATAAGGAAGGGTCAGCTAAACTGCAGAAGAAACCATATGATATAAGAAATGTACTAAGTCTGTCAAACCAAGCGCGTGGCGCTTGTTTGAGCCCATATAATGCTCGCTGTAATTTACACACATGTAGAGGATTTTTTTGATCAATCATACCTGGAGGTTGGGTCATATATATATCCTCTTTGATGTTGCCATGTAAGAAAGCGTTTTTCACGTCAAGTTGGCGAACATACCAGTGCTTTACAAGAGCAATTGTTAGAATCATGCGAATTGTACCTGGTTTTACCACTGGAGAAAATGTTTCTGTGTAGTCGATACCATCAATTTGATGATATCCTTTAGCAACTAGCCGCGCTTTAAGTCTATCTAAGGTCCCACCTGGTTTAAGTTTGGATTTAAATACCCATTTAGAACCAATTATATGCATATCAGGAGTACGGGGAACTAATTTCCATGTTTCATTTTGATGAAGAGCTGTTAGCTCATCTTCCATAGCTGCTTTCCATCCTGGATGCAATAATGCTGTCTTAATGCTCTTTGGTTCACGTGGGATTGTTGGGGACAAGGTTACTGTCAAGGCATATTTAGGATTCGGTTTTACAACTCCACGCATGGATCTAGTTATCATGGGGTGATGAGGTTCTGCTGTGGGTTGTACTTCAGTAGGTAATATGACGAGAGGGTCTGCTGCAGGGGCATCTGAGTGTAGAGTTTCGGTTGGTGTTGCAGGGGGCAGTGTGGCTATGGATTCAAGAACTAGGGGGGTTTCTGAAGGAGAAGGAGTGAGATCAATTTGCTCATGCTGTGGGGTACTTACCGATGATGGTGTCTGTGTAGGTTCACTGGTTTGACTAACTTCTATTGGGAGTGGTATGCAGTTGGATTCATGCATGGTAGTATCTTGCTGTGAAACACTAGAAGTGGCTGGTATCCAGGAATTAAATATATTTTGAACATGCAATGCATTTGAATGTGTAGAATGCGTTTTGAATGGAAACACTAATTCATCAAAAACAACATGCCTTGAGAGGAAAAACTTACGACTTTGAGGATGAAAACATTTATATCCCTTATATTTGTCACTGTAACCCACAAACACACATAAAACTGTTTTTGGATCAAACTTATGATTTTTTGTGTTCCATGTATACGGGAAGCATTTTGAGCCAAACACTCGAAGAGATGTATAATTCGGTTGTGTCTTGTGCAGCATGAAGTATGGTGTATCAAACTTAAGAGATGAAGATGGTAATCGATTAATTAAGAATACTGCTGTGGTGAAAGCTTCGAGCCATAAATAAAGAGGTGTATGACTGTGAAATAACATTGTCATACCTAATTCACGAATTATTCTGTGTCTTCTCTCAACTACTCCTGTTTGTTCTGGAGTATAGGGGCAGGAGATTTGATGGAGAGTACCTGTTGCAAGAAAATGTGCTGATAATGTAGAGTTAACAAACTCTCCTCCTCCGTCAGAATGGAAGATTTTTATCTTCTTATTGAACTGCCTTTCAACATATTTTTCGAAAGCTTGATAGGTAGTACAAAATTCTGATTTGTGTCTTAGTGGTATGAGCCAAGTATACTTTGAGAAATCATCAACTAAGCATGCATAAAATTTAAATTTTTCAAGTGATAAAACTGGAGCAGGCCCCCACAAATCGCAATGTACTTTATCAAAAATGTCTAAACTTGAATGTTCTGAAGAAGAAAAAGGCAGTTTGCATAATTTTCCTAATTGACAACTATCACATAGCTGTGTTGTCTTTGAAGAGCCAATAACACTAATTAAACCCTTCCTTTGTAGCAAAGGAATGACTGATTTTTGAGGATGTCCCAATCGTTGGTGCCAAAGTTCTGCATCACCATTTCTGAATCGATGGGAGAAGTAAGCTTGTGGTGTGTTTGGTAAAGTGTACAGGTCACCCTTCTTGGTTCCTGTTATCAGTGGGCATCCTGTTTCCCGATCCTTTATACAAAAATTCACATCAGAAAAATCACAATTGACAGGATATTGAGAGGTCATTTGACTGACAGATAGCAAATTCTTTTCCAATTCCGGGACTAAAAGGACATCATAAAGTGGCAGTTTTATATCTTTTTGTTTGATTAATGAAGTTCCAGTACCTGTTATAGGTATTGAGGAACCATCCCCGATTATAACAACATCAGATCCTGAGTATTCATGTATGTCAGTTAACATACCTGGTTCACCCGTCATGTGATTGGAGGCTCCCGTGTCTGCTGTCCACTCAGTTTCAGTGACTGAGTTGTCTAAGGTAAGTGCAGCAAGGGCTTGTGGAATATCATCATTTTGAGTTGGTCTCTTTGGAATCCACCAACATATTTTGGCAGTGTGGCCTATTTTCCCGCAATACTGACATGTTTCATTGCGAAATTGCTCTCGTTCTGCAACTGTCATGCGACGTTCACCAGGTGGTGGTGGTCGTCGTTGCTGTGTTGAAGGTGTTAGATTATTTGAATAATTTTGACCATGATTACGTACCTGTTGTGCTTGGAATCCACGTCCTGTAGAGGTGAATGTGTTGCTGCGATTTCTAGTTCCAGCATTGTAAGGTTGTCTCTGCTGCTGGCCATAGAAGGCTAGATGAGGAGTAAGTTGAGACAAGGATGTATCTGCTTGATTTGAGAACCAGCTTCGACGCTGATCAAGATTTTGCAGTTGTGAGATGACCTCTGTGTAGGTTGGTCTTGGTGGCTTCAACATTGTTGTAGTAAATGTTTCATATTGTGGTCCCAAACTTGTTAGAAGGCAGAAGACCTTCTCTTTGTCTGGTAGAGGTTTCCCTATCCCAGCAAGGTTGTCGCATAGGCTCTTGAAAGTGTGGATGTGGTCTCTGATAGTTTTGTGGTCATCTTTTCTGAGGTAGACCAACTGTTGTCTTAACGTAAACTCTCTTTCTTGAGAGTCTTGTGCATATGCATCTTTCAATGCTTCCCATACTGCAAGTGCAGTGTCTAAGCCAATAACAAGGCCCAGTGCTTCTTCAGAGAGGGTCCCAATAATCCAACCTCTAAGAAGACGATCAGATTTCTGCCAAGTAACAAATTCTTGTGACAGTTGTGGTGTAGACCCTCCTGTTTCTGAGTTGTTTGTGTCTGTTGTGGTGTATTTTGTTGGGATTGGTATTTCTTTGGTGAGGTGATCAACTAGATCTTGGCTTTCTGCCAGCCCAAGGACTTGTTCTCTCCATAATGGGTAATTTGACTGTGTGAGTTTGAGTGTGATGAAGTTTCCAACATTCAAGGATAATGAAGTCATGGCTGATTTTGTAAGAGAATTGTAGGCAGGATCGTTCCTGCTCTGATACCAAGAAGAAAGTTTGAGAAATTTGAGAAAGTAACAGAGATTGCTTGTAAGGAAGAATATTATTGAATTTTTTGATACTTTCAACATTACATCATACATCTTTTTATAGACTAATACAAGATAGGAAAGTAACAAGATTTGAGTACATAAATATGTATCCGTTAGAGACGTTTCTTGATCTGCAGTTATTTCCTTTCCTTTTCTGCATTGTTATTACCGTTGCTAACAATCTGCATTTCATGAGTCATTACTCCTGCATTATTATGTAGATATTGTTGCCTTTGTAAGTCAACAATGTTTCCTTTGTTGTGCTGTGAATTCCTTGCACGTGTACTGTCCCATGATTCTGATCCCATTGACTCTGCATGTGCATGGTTTCTGGTATTTTGCAGATCATTGACTCTGCATACATTTGCTTTCCTTTTGTTGTTGTTAACACACACCTTCCGAGTTGCTGTTGAGGGGCTGAGAATTGCCCTTAACAGTGCCGGTTGATTGCCCGTTAAAGAAGTGGGGAAGCCCAACAAGACTAAGGTTGAGTTTTCAGAGCTTCAGGTTCAGGACAAGTCATATGCACTAATTGCACAGGCCCTTCAAAGCCAGACTAGGAAGTTCAAGACTATAGTAGCTGTGGTGGATGCTAGTGGCTTAGCAGGTATTAGGAAACATTGGAACACTCCTGTTCCTCCAGAAGTGAAGGACTTGGTTGGGAAGCTTGTCACTAATTGTGAAAGTGATGGAGAAACTCCTAATCATGATGAAAAGAGACGGCTACTTTCTAACAAACCTATGGTGGCAGTTGGAGCTGGGGCAACAGCAATTTTTGGAGCTTCATCTGTTTCTAAAGTAGTTCATGCATCGACATTCATGAAGGTTGCTACATTTAAATTTCCTACTTCCCTTAAGCTTTTGCTGATCCAAACTCAAAAGATAATGGCAATATCGATGGGCAAGACTCTTGGTCCAACAAAACTGCTGGCCCCTAGACTGGTCAATTCTGGAGCCAATGCAACATCTGCCTTGAAAGCAGCTGCTTCTGCTGAGAAAATCCGGACAGTGGTCCACAGTGTTATAGCCTCTGCTGAGAAAACCAGTTTCTCAACTATGAGAACAGCTTTCTTTGAAATAATGAGACAACGGCAGGTGCAATCTATTGGTGTCCTACCTTGGGCAACATTTGGTTGCAGTGTTGCAACTTGCTCAGCGTTGCTCATGTATGGAGATGGGATTGAATGTGCTGTTGAATCCCTTCCAGCAGCCCCGTCAATTGCCAGTTTGGGTCGTGGGATTCAAAGTTTGCACCAGGCATCTCAAGTAGTTGGGCAGACAGATGACACCAGAATACAAAAATCTATAGAGTCCTTGATGAACAGGTTGAGGAAAGTAAAGATGCAATAAAGTAGGACTTGCATCATTTAAGTTGTTGTATACAAGCTGATACTGCTCAAAAGTTATTTGGAATTTAGAGAAATCTGCTGTATATAAATAGAAAGCAGGAGAGGTGATTTGTACTGTCATGGATGTGATATCTGTCTTTATTTAAAGTCAATTTTCTGATGGCTTCTTTACCATGCTGCCTGTTAAAAAAATTACAATTGTTCCCTCTCCCTGCTTCCCTCTCCCTTGATCTCTATGTTCAACTCCATTTGACAATACCCCCTCTCTTTTGTTACCTATGATAGGTTTTACTTTAGATAGCAACATAGCTTTGTTAATTCTGATGTAGTGGAGAATAGCTTTCTTTGCTCTCAGGCAATGGCTGCTATTTCTATGAATAACAGGCTGCTTGCTCGATGCTCTTCATTGGTTTCACAGTCATTGATTCCATTCTCTATTGTTTGTGTTATTTAAATCATAATTGAAAGTTTTCGAATCCTATGATGAAGCCAAGCATATTTGTTACTAGTTATTTTGGGATGCTAGGAAATTCTGCAAGTTATGCGGCTTTTTCCTTGATATTAATTATTGATCACAAAGATAACTTTATGTCCAGTCATAAGCTGCTAGAATTTGAACTGCCCTGCTTTATAATTATTTTTGGAGATTTGAAAGTATGAATCCTAACCAGTTGCAGTGACAAACTACTGTTTATTGGGAGAAATGGGAAATCAGTGTTAGCCATATTACTTGTGAGCATGTGGCTGAATGGCTCTTGAACTTTTCTCGGGCCATCTGACAGATGTAATTTTTCTTTTGTGTTTATAGTCATTTACTAGGGGATGGCTACAGCTCTGTTTAACTGTGGTTTAGGGAATATGGACATTATTTGAGGTTCTGTCATGTTCTTGCCATTTCTTAGATTTTTCATAAAAAAATGACCTTTTAGCAGATGGATTTCTTTCTTAACCATTTTTATATACCTATCTTATTGGTCTGAGTGTGCTCAATAATGTTACTGGTTTGTTTGGATAGGGGCTAGACATGAATGTCTATGGGACTACTGTTAGTGAGGAAGCAGGGGTGTCACCCTTGAACACATCTATTTGATTTATTGGTTGTCGCAGAGCTATTTGTAGCTACGAGCAGTTATGCCAACTTCTTTTTTATAATTATTTCACTGCCTTTGTCATGAAGATTGTGGGTTGGGAGTTGACTGAGAATGCAATATTTTTGTTTATGCAAGGATGAACAGTTTTGGTTGGTTGCTTCATTTCTTGTATTTTTAAGATACATAGGCTGGTCTTGGCAAATTTGCTAGCATATTTCCCTTGCTTTAAATAATTTATATGGTTTTAGTGATCTTCCTCTCATTGTTCCATGCGTTTATGCATCAAGAGAAGTTGTTCATGCATCCTTTCGAGGCTTATGGACTGTTTTTTTTTTTCAGATTTCAGATTAATTCTGCATGCTTTTATCTCAGTTGTGCAACTGTCCTAGCTGGTTTTTGAAACACGAACCATGCACAAGGATGTCTGGTTGCTTGCTTAGCAAACTTTTTGTTCTAGCTTTCTTTTTTTCCACACCTATGTTTTGTCTTCGAGTTTCCAGTTGCTTTTTGGCTGACCTGAGTGCTTTTAACTTTAGCTCTTGCACAGCAGATTTGAGATCAAATTGAGAGGAAATTGATGGTCTTAAATCTCAGAATACTTGAAGTTTGGTTTCCCTTTCTTCTCATAAGAATTTTGTGGGATGTAAATGGGTTTTTAAGCAGAATTCTGATGGGTCTGTTACTCGTCATAAGGCTAAGTTGGTGGTACAGGGGCTCAATCAGGAACCTGAATTTGATTATGGAGAGACTTTCAGTTCTGTGATTGATTCTTACTAGATTTTCAGGTTTGGTCCGCTTAATGGAAGAACTTGGTTGCACTGTCCTGCTTAGCATGACCATTTTGATTACCTTCAAGCTACTCTTTCTGCTGCTCAATCCAACCTGTTACTGTTTCTTGGCAACTATTATATCTCCATCCACTCTAAAGATTGATTTCACTTTCATTCTTCTTCTTCTTCTTGCTTTTTTTTTTTTTATGATTTTTCCTTGGAGTATTTATCGTGATAAATATGAGAATTGCAATCCCAGAGGATATGCATGATTGGTCAAGCCCTCATAAAGGCAAAGATCATGGCCAATTTTTGTTTTATCAATAATGGCCGATCTTATAAAAAATGAGATTGTTACACTGTAAGGGCAAGTCCAACGGGAGAGGCATCCCAGCAGGCAAAGGCAAAATTTGCCTTTTTTTGTTCAATTTTGTCACTCCAACGGGGAGAGCCAAATGAAGAGGCAAAATGCCTCTTCCATTTTCGGCAGCCATCCCCACAGGTTTTGGCCGGGGAGGCAAAACCAAAAATATGACCGTTGGCATTTTAACTGTTGAATCTCAACATTAAAACAAAACACAGACACAACACTACGAATTGAATCAACTCCAAAAAACACATCAAACTCCAAATTTCAGTTTGCACCGTGAGAGGAGAGTGAGATCGTCGGCGTGAGAGGAGCGAGGTGAGGAGTGAGGTCGTCGGCGTGAGAGTGAGAGTGAGAGCAGAGGGTGAGAGTGAGAGTGAGAGAAGAGGGTGAGAGCAGAGACACAACACTACGAATTGAATCAACTCCAAAAAACACATCAAACTCCAAATTTCAGTTTGCACCGTGAGAGGAGAGTGAGATCGTCGGCGTGAGAGGAGCGAGGTGAGGAGTGAGGTCGTCGGTCGTCGGCGTGAGAGTGAGAGTGAGAGCAGAGGGTGAGAGTGAGAGTGAGAGCAGAGGGTGAGAGCAGAGGGTGAGAGTGAGAGTGAGAGTGAGAGTGAGAGCAGAGGGTGAGAGCAGAGGGTGAGAGTGAGAGTGAGAGCAGAGGGTGAGAGTGATATTGCGTGAAAAATGAGAGTGGGTTGAGAGTGAGAGGGGGCGGCGCAAGTTGAAGAATGAAAAATGAAGTAGGGTTTTGTGTTTTTGTGTGTGTGGGTGGGTGGGTGGGTGGGTGGGTGGGGTGGGTGTAATATTATTTAGAAAAAAAATTAAAGGGTAATTAATAATATATTTAGGAAAAAAAACGTAATGTTTTAATAATATTTAGTAAAAAAATAATTATGTGAAATTGAAAATTTATGATTTGTTTGATCAATTAGATTAATTACATGTATTAAATTTACAGTTAAATTTAAGAACCGTGTAAATGTAGCTTTTAGAACTGTTGTGGAGGTAATTAATAATATATGTAGGAAAAAAAGCGTAATGTTTTAATAATATTTAGTAAAAAAACTTACTCATATTAATTGTATAATGAATTGTATAATTATTCTATACACAAAATAATTGAATTTTATTTAAAATAAATTTAAAAAAAATGGCTCTTAAAAATGGCTCTTACCATTGGAGACCACATTACCTCAAGAGCCATTTATACACTATTCAAAGAGCCATTTCTATCATTTGCCTCTTAAAAATGCCTCCTACCATTGGACTTGCTCTAAGTGTAGGATTTCCTTGTTCACAAGATCGATATAGGAATAAACATATACCATTGCAAGCCATATAGCCATCTAGCCAGATGAAAATGAAAATGTATTTTTAAAAAAATATGTTTTAATCAAATAATATAAAATACAAATATCTGACAATAATATGAATCCAAACTCTAGATCTAGGAGGAAAAAACAAAACTTAAAATTATAAGAAAACACTAAAATATAAGGTTAAAAAATGTAAAATATAAAAAAATCAAATTGAAAACTCGTCCTTCACCCCTCTATTTTATAGTGAATTTTGGAAGCTAAAAGGTTAAAGAATTAATTTATATCATTATCAACTTTTGCTTAGCTACCATAAATCAAGAATAAAATATGGGAAAATCAAAGGTTCTTTGAGATTAATTTCTCATTCATCTATAACTTGTTTAAATCATGTTACCAAAATAAATTTCCAACACCAAGCATAACAAGGGTATTTCAGGTAGAGAAGTTTGTTCATCATCGTTGTAGGCTTCTGGGTTATTTCAGGTAGAGAAGTTTCCCCCATGCACCCTCTGGTCAATGATGAAGAATTGTAGGCTTCTGGGTTATTTCCGCTCAAGAAGTTTGTGCCTAGCAACAATCCATCACGTTGTGCTGTCAGGAAAGGTGTGCATTTTATACTTAAGTATACTTTAATATCTGATTTTGATTTGTTTTTTAATATAAGTAGTGAGTGAATAATTTTTAATATGTATTAAAAATATTATAATATTTAAATTGCTAATACACATTAGTCTTAATAATATATATGTTAATTATTATTTTTTGTTACCATAAAATATAATTAATTATTGAATCTAAATTCTTGATATGAGTCAATATACACTTTTGAATTGATAGCTACTATTTAATTGATGTCATGATTTGAGTTTTGTGAAATGATTATGTTGGTTTAGTTATGATATAAACTAAGGTATGTCAATCAAAATATCCATGCTAATAGGGTATTGTTAGTTGTATGCACATCGTATCTGAAACCCTAGTTGGTTGGAGGAGTCACCAACCTGTATGGACTGATCATCCCACAGTATGGAGCCTCATGCTCATTGTATTTTGATTTTTTGACGAGCTATACCTTATAATATTTTTAATATAACCTATTTGAGAAACCTTTCTGAAAGAACTTAAAATCACATTCAAAAATATATTTCTCATTGTTGTATTATCTTGTATATGTATATTGAACGTTATCTACCCACTGAGTTGTTGAACTCACCCTTTCATTATTTATCATTTTCAGGCTTATAACCTGTTTGTAGATTATTTTTGTTGTACTCTCTAAACTTGCTCTTTTGGTTGCAATTGATTTTTTTTTCTTATGCCTAGTTAGTGTTCCACAATTATAAAAGTTTATATTTAACTCTTGTATTAAGACAATCAAATTATATTATAAAATTAATTTTGTCATTAATGTTGCATTGAATTCTGATTAACTTATTTAAAAGATAAGTTCGTATGTAAGTTTGGTTTAACATGGGTATGAAACTTTGGAGGAGGACCACGTCTATGTGTCAGTTATGAATCCGAAAATCAGATCATGAAATTATCATTATCAGCTTATGCTTAGCTACAATAAATCAAGAATAAAATCCAGAAAAAAAACTAAGAGTTTTTAGAGATTAATGGCTCATTCATTTATAATTTTTTTAAATCATGTTAACAAAATAAATTTCCAAAACCAAGCTTCATCCAAGCCACCAATCTAGTCTTTCCTATAAACATATCTTCTCATCCCATCCGAAGTCACATCATTTAAAACCACCCGTGGGTTCAACGACAGAATATTGAATACTGATTGAAACAAACTCATTTAAGTCCTCAACTCTTGATTTTTTTCAAAGCAAGACTTTGCCGCCATGCACCCTCGGGCCAATGATGATGAACATGTAGGCTTTAAATGAGCTTGTCCGTTTCTGTTTATTGGTCCGCCACAATTGATTTTTTTCAAACCAAGACTTTTCCCATGCACGCTCGAGTCAATGACGAAGACCTGTAGGCTTCTGGGTATTTTCTGGTCGAGAAGTTTGTGCCGTGCAACAGTCAATCACGTTGCGTGCTGTCAGGAAAGGTGTGAATGAGATGAGGTCTTAGCTGTAACAAATTTTCCAGCCATGATTTTAGCTGTAAGAGAATGAGATAAGGTTAGAAAATGTGCGACCGTACTCAGCCTGTCAACAATTACCAAGATCGTATCCTTGCAAAGTAAGATTGATAATCCTTCAATGAAATATAAGGTGATATGTCATAAGGCTGTGAATTTCATTCTAGTAAGCAGTTTTTTATTATTAAAACAATATATATATATATATATATATATATAATTTAAATTTTAATTCAACAAACATCATTCACATAAAAATATATTAAAAAATGCCAAATATATTAAGAAAGCAAATTGTACAATTTATGATGAAAAAAGCGTGAATAAAAATCTTCATCATTAACATAACAATAACGTTTGAAAGTTTAAGTTCGTTATAGCTTCATCATCTTAAAATCTATAGACATAATAAAAAATAATAAAAACTAAATAAAAAACGTTAGTACTAAACAAATACCGATATGTTTGTTTACATATCATCCATGAACCTAACTAACACAATACTTTCCTTTACTAATATGTTATTGCTGAGAAAAGTAAATTTCTGATCACTCTATTTCTGAGATGGCTGCCAGCTCTTGGTGGCGGCGTCTCGCTGGCATGCGGTGGCCTGCACTGGTTCTCTTAGGGACAGTACTGGAGCTAAAAGGATCAGGAGGCTTTGATAAGTTTTCTCCTTCCCCTTCAAGCATCTGGACAACAGTTTTCATGGAAGGACGCTCTGCTGGGTTCCACTGAATACACCATAGTCCCACAATTGCTAGTTTCTTTGCAGTTTTAGCATCTTCTTCTCCATCAATATGAAACCGCAGGTCTTCTTCTGTTTCTAAGAGATTATAAATCCATTCCGGGAAGTATATCTGGTCTCCATTTTCTGCTGTGTCATCCACGTTCTTCCTTCCCCCGACCATTTCCAACACCAACATACCAAAGCTGTAAACATCTGATTTAGAGGAGACATTCCCGAAGTTCCTGGAGAACACTTCTGGGGCAATGTAGCCGACAGTCCCCCTAGCAGTCGTCATGGAAATAGCACTTTTATCCCTGGAGCACAGCTTAGCCATCCCAAAATCGGAGATTTTGGGATTGAATTCGTTGTCGAGCAGGATATTCTGTGGTTTGATATCAAAATGGAGGATTCTTTGATCACACCCCTGGTGAAGATATTCAATCCCTTTGGCTATGCCTAGAGCAACACGATTCAACCTTTCCCAGCCAAGGAAATGGTTCCTTGAGTCTGCTGAGGATATGAACTTCTGTAATGAATCATTCGGCAAGTAGTCATAAACAAGAGCTCGCCTAAATCCATCAGCACAGAAACCGATCAAGCAAACCACATTGACATGGTGAATCCTTGCCATCGTTCCCACTTCGTTGATGAACTCCTCCCCTTCTCCGATGGAATTATTGAGGAGCTTCACAGCTACAGCAATTTCATTGGTTAGCTTTCCTTTAAACACGGTGCCATAAGCTCCTTGGCCCAATTCATCCCTGAATTGATTTGTGATCCTCTTGAGATCAGTATAGGAGAACCTGGTGGGATTCAGTGTTCTGTAACCATCCAAAAACATCTCAACCCTGGCTTGATATTCTCTGTGTGTTTTATCGTTGCTGTAGGCGCGGTAGAGAGCAATAATCACCATTGCAAAAAGGGGCAATCCTAAAATCACACCTGCATATCAAAATTCCGAATCAGAAAACTCTGTTTTTTTCCGGGAAGTAATGTAAAAATCGAGATGGAGATTTGAGCAGACAACTAACCAGTAATCAGCAGCTTTCGCCTCACACCTGTAAGGGATTGAATAGTTGTTCAAATGCCAATTATTAATTTGCAAGGAGTAAGAAACATAAAAGAAAATGAAAGAAAGAAAGAAAAGCATGCCTTTACTGTGCTTGAGAAAGCCATAGCATTCAGCTTCAGAAGATCCACAAGTTGGATTGAACCAAGAAATAGTAAGACGGTAATTTTCTTCGCGCAACATACCATATGTAAATCCATAAATGTTGTACATCTTGGTACAAGATAATAAATCAGAGTCACTAATGGTATCATATGATTCAACGGCATAAATGTCATGGTTAAAAGCACCCAGACATGGGATTTTATTCCCGTACGGAGACCGTTTCTCATTAGAAGAACAATTGAACAAGGTCCAATCATACAGCCATTCATTGTTTTGCGTCTTAATTTGAAAGTGAGAAGCCCCTAAACTGAAGTTCAAACGTTTCCTTGGAAAACAACCAAGAGGATCCCTTGCATGAACAAGTCGATGTCTGTAGTCAATTTCTTCTATGAGGAGACTCACTCCAGTTGGCAGCTCCAGCACTGTACTGTTGTCATCGGAGCAGGATAGATCAAACCCAGGATAGCCACAGTGGTCTGGTTGTTTGCCCTTGATTCAGAAAGGAAATCGGATGTCGGGGCCACGGTTTCCACATGATCCTGTGCAGTTCAAGCCTGCTCCATGGCCGGCTACGAAGACAACGAACAAGACGTAGAACAGACACGCAACCATTTCTGATGAATAATTCATCCTCTCCTCACTCCTCTTAAGATTTTATCTGTACGCGCTGATATGGCTTTGGCCTTTCAGAAAACTCGTTTAGTCCTTAGATGGGCGAGTACTTTACACTGTAGTACACGCATCCTTGAATGAGAATACATTTACTACATTTTTGATATTTTCTACACTCAGTTTGCAGATTTTTTTTTTAAATAATAATAATTGACTCTATTTCAACTTGAAAATAAAATACTTTAAAAATTATTTTAAATTAGAGGAGGTTCATCATTGACTCGAGGATGCAGGGGGTCAAAAGTCTTGCTATGGGAATCTTCGAGTGATGGACCAATTACTTACGTGTCTTCCTCTGAAAGGAGAAAAAAAGGTGATTGATTGATGGATCATTAGCTCACTGTCTGCTTTGCTACTACGACTCTGACATTTCAAAGGACGACCAGGTAGCCGTCTTCTCCTCCACCTCTCAATGCATTATCTGTAGCTTCCACTCCGAAACTCGAAATTGTTATCAAAATCTGGACTGTTATCAAGGCTTGGAGAATAGATTGTGCAGAAATTGTGTATCACTTCAACCTTCCCCATGTTTAGAGGAATGAACCTCCTCTCTGCTTGCTACATAGCCTTTCTTTCACAGCTATTATTCCTCCAGACTTGCCATTCTAGCAACATCACTACTCCATGCGCACCTTCTTCATGCGGCAGGATCCAAAACATAAGCCACCCTTTCAGGCTAGACACTGATCCACAAAACTGCGGAAACTATAATTATACTCTGATTTGCGAGAACAATAATTCTGCAGTATTATACTTGTATTCAGGTAAATACTACGTGCAGGCAATCGACTATGGTAACTACACGATCCGAGTGGTAGATGCTGGTGTGCAAGATAATTGCTGCTCCATCCCTCGGTATTCTTTGGCACCTGATAATTTCAGTGACGGAGATCCATACAGATTGTATACCTACAAGACAGTGCTGCAGGTCGTAAATGAAGATTCCATAGACGATTGGCCCCGACGGTATCCTCCAAAACTATCACAGCCTATGGTTTTCATGAGCTGTAAAAATACGGTGGATTCTCCTCTTTATGTGGACACAGCTCACCACGGCCTTAACTATGGATTAGTAAATTATCCCAACTCTTCTCTTATGACTCATTCGAATTATGTGACTCATGGGGGCATGAATGCCTCGGATTTGATGGAACTGTGCAGCATAGAGAAAATATTTTTGCTTCCAAAGAAGAACTACACAGACAAGTCCTTTGAAGAGATACACAATGACCTTGCATATGGGTTTGAGCTTTCATGGTACAACTTCGAATGTAAAAAATGCAGAGGTGGTTGCTACCTCGACAGTGCAGACCGTCCTAAATGCATTGGTATGTAGCACTTGATGATGAAGTTGCATCAGCTTTGGTCACTTATTTAAATTTTGTGCGCTCTGATCTATTTTCTTTCGCATTTACTGTTTTCTATACCTTTAGATCTAGTTTTTTAAACTAAAGCTTCAACAGGTTCTTATGAAAGCATTTGGAGACTTCTACTCTACGTAGTGCCGGGAGGTGCGAATTCTTTTTCTCTGTCTCACCTTGTTTGTGTATTCTCAAGTGTTTCTTTAAACGACATATTTGTGAAATAAGGATTGAATAGTAATTGTAATTTTGTGCACAATTTTCTGCAGAAATTCTTTCTTTTACAACACTACTTCACGTGCTAATATCTGTTTGTGGGACTCCATGTGTGTTTATATTTCTGATCTACAAATGGAGAAGGAGACATTTATCAGTATACGATACAGTTGAACAATTCCTACAGAGTCACAACAACCTGATGCCAGTAAGGTATTCCTACTCAGATATCAAGAAGATAACCAGAGGTTTCAAGGACAAATTGGGTGAAGGAGGCTTTGGTTGTGTTTACAAAGGAAAGCTTCGCAGTGGACGTTTTGCAGCAGTAAAATTGCTGAGCAAATCGAAAGCTAATGGACAAGATTTCATTAATGAAGTTGCTACCATCGGAAGGATTCACCATACTAATATTGTGCAGCTAATCGGTTTCTGCGCTGAAGGATCAAAGCGTGCTCTTGTGTATGATTTCATGCCTAATGGATCTCTTGATACACACTTATTTTCTCGAGAAGGATCCATCTCTTTAAGCTGGCAACAACTGCATCAGATTTCCCTTGGAGTGGCTCGTGGTATAGACTATCTTCATTTAGGCTGTGACATGCAAATACTACATTTTGATATCAAGCCTCACAATATTCTTCTCGACGATAATTTCTCTCCAAAAGTTTCTGACTTCGGGCTCGCTAGGTTGTACCCAACAAATGGCAGCATCACGTCTCTCACTGCAGCAAGGGGCACAATAGGATACATGGCTCCTGAATTGTTCTACAAAAACATTGGACGCGTCTCATATAAAGCTGATGTTTATAGCTTTGGAATGCTGCTGCTGGAAATGGCAGGGAAAAGGAAGAATCTAAATGCTTTGGCAGAAAACTCGAGTCAAATCTACTGGCCACATTGGGTTCATGACCACGTATCCAATGGAAAGGCCATAGAAATCGGAGACGACGCCACTGAGGAAGAAAGTATGATAGTCAAGAAGATGGTGATGGTTGGATTGTGGTGTATACAAATGAAACCTACGGATCGGCCTACAATGAAAAATGTGGTGGAGATGCTTGAAGGAGATTTGGAAAACCTGCAATTGCCTCCTAAACCAGTTTTAAATCTAGATGAGACGCCAGCAAACATTGGAGGAGAGTCATCATCATTGTCAGGTGATTCTACCGAATCAATCAGTTTGGTTGAAAATCGTTCCTAAGTGATTTGACTTGTAATGCTCCTCCCACATTCAGGGAAAATATGTTCTGTATTGTGTTATACACCATATAAAATGACTTCAGGCTTAGGTATTAGCTACAGCGTGTTCCTTCGGTTTAATATTAACAAATAAAAACATATAAAATAATTTTCTCCATTTTACCCCTCTCATCACAGTATCTATGCCATGGAATGGGGGGTATTTTTGTATTTTCACATCGACACAAATGTCATTTAAAAAATCGCTGGGGCATGGTTATTTTTTTTTTTTGAATTGTGGAATTACTAAAATAACCTTTGAGAGAAAAAAATAGATATTTGTTCAGGGGCTTTGTAGTAATTTTCCTTTTAAAATGAACAATTAAAGTACTTAAATACCTTCAGGGTCAAATGATTTTAAATCTTCTTTGAAGGGTATTTTCATCTTCATCGCTTTGTTCAGGGGTCCCTCGGCCATGTTTCAAACCATTGAAGTGTATAAGTGGCCGGCTCAAAATCAAGTGACTTGCCTCGTCAACTAAAAGACAGTGACATGATATAATTTGATGAGACCTGTTTTTTTTAAATATATATATATATATATAATAAATTTATGAATATTTATTCTGTTTTTTTTTTTTCAAATATCCAATAAAGTTGATTGCTTACTTGGATTGACATTTGGAAACTTGATTTCTATCTGCCTACAAGATTCATTCATTTACGCATAGAAGAAAGGTTCCATAAACAACATGACATTTTGTGTTTATTTCAGTCCTTATAATATCCATTACCTTTACTATTAGTCTTGTGCTATGATACCAAAAAACAAAACAATCCCTAACTATCATGGAATTCTAATTGCATCCTTGACATAATAGTGAGGCAGTCTAAAAGTGCTTATCGAAAAAAAATAACTTCAGATTAATATTTTTGAATGGTTTTAAAGCTTAAATATTAAATATTGCACTATAATTATTTTTTAATTTTTATGGGTAATTGTAACTCAATTACAGAATGTTCACAAGTCAAATGCATTTCCAAACACAGGATCATGTGAGAGATCATCCTAGAGAGGAAAAGATCCACATTACACTCTGCAATTTACGGCTGAAGATGCATGGATTTTGGAGAGTGGGTGGGTGCCAATGCCTTCTGGTCTACGTTCAGTGCCATGAAAATCGATCCAGCTTCACCAGTTGCACAGTGCCATATCCTGAACAAGCCGAGTAAAAAACCATAAACATATGAGTAAATTTGATGCAGAAAAATCTAATCTCTCGCAAAGAAATAAAACAAGAAGATGAGGAGAGAATGAAGCTTGCTTACCAGTCATTGCATTTCACCAGCGAGCTCTGCTTCTAACTGTGCAGCGCATCTTCTTGTGGGTTAGAGACAGGTTGTTCAGAAATGATAGCCCACTCAATTGAGTTTCGCAAACTTTCAGGATCTACTTGAATTTTCTTAAGACGATGAGGAAAATGCATTATTTCTGAAAGTCAACCAGATGTTCTGAAAGAGTAGCAAGTATGAATCCTAACCAGTTGCAGTGACAAACTTCTATAGCAAGTATGGACCTGTTCTGAACTGACGAAGAGACTTGGTTGCACTGTCATGCTTACCATGACCATTTTGATTACCTTCAAGCTACTCTTTCCGCTGCTCAATCCAACCTGTTGCTGTTTCTTGGCAACTATTGTATCTCCATCCATTCTAAAGATTGATTTCACTCTCTTTCTTCTTCTTCTTCTTCTTGTTTTTTTTTTTTTTTTATGATTTTTCCTTGGAGTATTTATCGTGATAAATATGAGAATTGCAATCCCAGAGGATATGCATGATTGGTCAAGCCCTCACATCAAGGCAAAAATCAAGCTCTCATCAAGGCAAAGACCATGGCCAATTTTTTTTTTTTTTTTTTTTAACAACAATGGCCCATCTTATAAAAAATGAGATCGATATAGGAATAAACATATTGCAGGCCATAGAGTTTGAAAATGGATAGTCAACTAGCCAGATGAAAACGAATAATGATATTTTTTTTTTTGTTAAAACACTTTACAGTAATAATAAGTTTTTTCTTTTTTTTTTTTTGCTGTTGTCAAAAGTTTTTTTTTTTGTTAGCCATATTACTTGTGAGCATGTGAGGTCTTGAACTTTTCTTGGGCCATCTGACAGCCTATGATAGATGTAATTTTTCTTGTGTTTATAGTCATTTACTCGGGGATGAGGACTGCAATGACATCTTTAGAGTTTTCATATGTGATGGCTGCAAGCTCTGTTTACCTGTGGTTTAGGGAATATGGACATTATTTGAGGTTCTGTCATGTTCTTGCCATTTCTTAGATTTTTCATGAAAAAAATGAAGGGTTGCCCTTTTAGCAGATGGATTTCTTTCTTAACCATTTTTATATACCTATCTTATTGGTCTGAGTGTGCTCAATAATGTTACTGGTTTGTATGGATAGGGGCTAGACATGAATGTCTATGGGACTACTGTTAGTGAGGAAGCAGGGGTGTCACCCTTGAACACATCTATTTGGATTATTGGTTGTCGCAGAGCTATTTGGAGATTTGAAAGTATGAATCCTAACCAGTTGCAGTGACAAACTACTGTTTATTGGGAGAAATGGGAAATCAGTGTTAGCCATATTACTTGTGAGCATGTGACTGAATGGCTCTTGAACTTTTCTTGGGCCATCTGACAGATGTAATTTTTCTTTTGTGTTTATAGTCATTTACTCGGGGATGGCTACAGCTCTGTTTAACTGTGGTTGAGGGAATATGGACATTATTTGAGGTTCTGTCATGTTCTTGCCATTTCTTAGATTTTTCATAAAAAAATGACCTTTTAGCAGATGGATTTCTTTCTTAACCATTTTTATATACCTATCTTATTGGTCTGAGTGTGCTCAATAATGTTACTGGTTTGTATGGATAGGGGCTAGACATGAGTGTCACATCTATTTGGATTATTGATTTTTACTAGATTTTTAGGTTTGATTCTCTTAATGGAAGAACTTGGTTGCACTGTCCTGCTTAGCATGGCCATTTTGATCACTTTCAAGCTACTCTTTCTACTGCTATCCACCCATGGTGACAGGTCATCATCCAAAAGTGTTTTTCCTTGCATTTCTAAATCTTGCGGACGATCTGAACCTGCAGTAACTATTATATTTTTCACACGCATTCTGTTAGGAAGCTGATCAAACGCTGCTCGTTGAACATCTGGAGTTACTTTTTCACAAAGTTTAACACCACCCCCTTTGACCCTTGCCAAATGATATTTTATCCTTGAAATGGAAGTGCTTCCAGCAAATACACTCCCACAAAATACGCACTTCAAAGAACCATCAACCATTTTCTGAACATGACGCCAAAATGGATCACTTCCTCTAATCATTTTTTTCGTGTATCCCTACCTACGGAGATCAGAAAGAGCTTTCAAAATATTGAATTAAAATGGAACTTAAACTAACTGAGAAAAAAAAAGAGCTAAATTTAAGATAAGAACTTGATCACAAATGTTCTTCTGTCTAGACCAAAGTCAAGCTAGACCACTCCAAAGATCAAAGTGTTCTTATACTCTCTCTTTTTTTCCAGTAACTATACAGCTGATCATATCAGTAAAAACCAGTACGTTTCTTTTTGCTTAGAAAACTCAACCTACATGTGTTGGAAAATAAATGGTATGAAATAAAAGCAAAAAATAATCAAACTCAATTACCTGAGGAAGTGTGCTAGAGACGAGTGATAGAGCTTCGGCTTGTGTGGTTGTGGATAAGGATAGATTCAGACAGAGAAGCAGAATATGGCAGTGAAAAAAAAGTCAAAAGGACTTCTTTCATTCATGGATGCCATGTGGACATGTCGATGGTCTTCCAGGAGGCGAATCCGGCTATAGAACGGTGCTCTGGTGAACGCGTAGTGGGGCAGGCAGTGGCTGATGATAGTCTCCGGCAGCAAACGGTATTGAGAAAGAGAACAATCCACCACAAACAGCAGAAGAGAAAGCAATGGGCCGGGAGGAGAAAAGGTGAAAGAGCTGACAGAAAGAGCAGCAGAGCTGAGAGAGAGAATTATCTGATTGAGAAAAGGTATCTTCACAAATGGAGAGGCTCGAGTTTTCTGTAGCTGGTAGAGAAAAGAGAGAAGATTGAGAGGGAGAGACTGATAAGGATAATGTACCGGTCGATCGCTTCAGTGGATAAATTGTACCGGTCGACCGCTTGAGCATATACACAACAATCCTTTCCTTAAGCTTATCTGCAATATAAGGATAATGTTGAATACCAACAGAGTTCGGATGAAACTACAATTGGGTCCCAGAGTTCTTAATCTTGAAGAGTTTCGGTAACAAAGGAAAGCTTATCCCTTGAAGACCATGTAAATCTTATAAGTGTTGTAATTAATTACGTAGCTATCTCTTCTCCTTCTCTTGTAATTCAGACTTCTATATAAAGTGCAGCTGCACAATTCTCCTCTGATTAATTAACATCAGAAGGCAACAAAGTCTTTTAGAGACTACCCGTTTGCTTGCTGGTTTTTGACAGAGTTACTTTATTCTAGAAAATAAATCATTTTTTTATATCTGGTTGTTATAAGAAATTGATTATAAAAATATTTAGTATCGTTGACTTTAAATTAAATTATTAATATTAATTTAACAACTTGTCATTTGCATGTGCACGGAGGAATAGGAGGGCCAAATCCTCCAAACAGTTTCATCTTCATTTCGTGCGTGCCTCCAAGTATGGCTTAAATTATTTAAAAAAAAAAACAATTTATTTAAAAATATATTAAAATGATTTTTTTTATTTTTAAAAATTATTTTTGATATGAAAATAATCTAAAAATACTAAAAAAAATTAATTTCATATAAAAAATAAAAATAAAATAATATTATTTTTCAAAAATATTTTTAAAATATATTATCAAAATATCTCTTCAAATTCAAAGGAGCAATAAAGATGGATAGGGTGGGTATCTAATAATAATAATAATAATAAGCTCACCTTAATTTATTTTTCAGCATTTTTATTGGAAAATACTATTTTTATTGAACTCCTTTTGATAAAACAAAATCACTAAAAAAAAATTTCTCTTGGCTAGAATGTGATCATCAAATCATTCTCATTTACCAGCTCCTGCTATTGAAGCAGGTGCGTTACCACAGTTGCAATTAATAATAATAATAGATCTCTTTTGTTTTAGTATTTTTTTCAATTTCCATTTTTGTTTATCTCTTTTGTTTATTTGCCCCAAGTTGTGTTTGATATCTATTATTTTTTCTTTTACTTTTTATATACAGACTCTTAATTAATATACTAGTTATTTACCCGCACTTCACCACAACCATAGCCATATTTTTTTAAAATGTACAAAAAAAATATTAAAAGTGTGAGATTTTTTTATAATGCTATAAATTTGGACAAAATAATAAATCTTGACAAAAGTTTTGTAAGGCGTGAATTTCCAAGAAAATATATGAATTTAAATTGAAAATAATCTATTTTTTTAACAAGTTTCAAAAAAATCATCAACTTAAAATTATCATCACTATTAAAAAAAAAAAGCGATTCAGATACCTTAATTATTGAATTCACTGTATTAAAATTAGTTCACATAATAATTTGATGTTTGAAATTAAATATTAAAAAAATAAAACACAATTATAATAATGATAATAATACTAATTATAATTTCAATGATAATAAAAATAACAATATTTATATATTCATTTTATCATGGATAAGACGTTTAAAATAATGAAAACAATTATTTTAAAGGTTTTTTTCTTAAATTATATAAATTGAAATTTATTTAATATTAATGCCTTAAAATATATATAAAAAAATGAACTAAACTTTTTTAAAAAAAATATCAAATTAATTTAATCTCAAAGTATCTACAATGAAAAAATATATGGGTCACTTGCCCTACGCTTTGTCGCAGCAAGAACTAGATTTTTTAACATGTAAAAAACACATTAATAGTCGTAGATTTTTTTTTATAATGCTATACATCTAAACGAAATAATTAGCCTACAAAATTTTGTATTATTTAGTTTTTATATATATTCATTTTATCATTGATAAGGCATTTAAAATAATGATAACAATAATTTTTAAGGTTTTCTTCTTAAATTATATATTTTGATATTTTTTAATATTAATACCTTAATATATATATATATAATGAACTAAGTTTTTTTTTGAAAATATCTCAAATTAATTTAATCTCAGTGTGCTGAAATATTTTTAATATAATAATATGAAGGATAAATCTTTTAAAAAATATAATTTAATTTTTTTTATAAGGCAAAGATAATATTGCCAATAATAATTAGAATATTAATTATTTACAAAAATGTTTATAATGATAAATATAATAATTATGACAACTTAACAATAATGATAATAACAATAAAAATAATAATCAAAATAATTCATTAGAGCATCTCCAGCGGGGATGCTATCCCCGCATGCAAAAATAAATAAAAAATGATTGTTTAGCTATTTTATCTACATTGTTTACACTGCAATGGAGATGCCATTTGCAGAGGTAAAAATGGCATCCGCTCCCTGAGCTGCTATTTGTAGCAGCTCAGGAGAGCAAGCTAAAAAGGTGGCCCCACCTTGGGGCCACCTTTTTTATATATTATAATATATATATATATATATATATATATATATATATATATATATATATATATATATATATATATATATTATAAAATAATGTGATTATATCACAAATATTTATTTTTATTTAAAAATACCTTAACAAGAGAGTAAAAAATTATATATAAAATTAATAATTATATTGTTGGAGGGTTTTTTTAAAAACAATTATTTAATTATATAACCTATTCCTATCAATTGTATAATCAATGACATAATTAAACTACATACAAAATAATTCCATTATATTTAAAATAATATAATACAAATGGCTCTCCAAAATGGTTTTTACCACTAGAGCACACATCATCAAAAAAAGCCATAAATACATATTGACCTTCTTAACTTCAACATTTAATCAAAGTTTATTTTGTTTAATTCTTTTGATTTTTTTTTCAAAAATATCCAGTGATTGCTTACTTGGATTGACATTTGGAAAGTTGATTTCTATCTGCCTACAAGATTCATTCATTCACGCATAGAAGAAAGGTTCCATAAACAGCATGACATTTCAGTCCTTATAATATCCATTACGTTTACTATTAGTCTAAAAGTGCTATGATACCAGAAAACAAAACAATCCCTAAATATCATAGAATTCTAATTGCATCCCTTGACATAATAGTAAGGCAGTCCAAAAGTGCTTTTTAAAAAAAACATAACTTCAGATTAATATTTTTGAATGGTTTTAAAGTATTAAATATTGTACTATAATTCTTATTTAATTTTTATGGGTAATTGTAACTCAATTACAGAATGCTCAAAAGTCAAATGCATTTCTAAACTCAGGATTACACTCTATAGTTTACTGTTGTGCTCACCAGTCATTGCATTTCACCAGCGAGCTCTGCTTCTAGCTGTGCAGCGCCTCTTCTTGTGGATTAGAGACAGGCTCTTCAGAAATGATAGCCCACTCAATTGAGTTTCGCAAACTTTCAGGATATACTTGAATTTTCTTAAGAGTATGAGGAATAGTGAGCGGGATCCTCGTTAGCTGCGGGCAATCATTTACAGTAATTTCTTCGAGAGAATTGCATTCAAGTCTTCCAGAGTAAATGCTATTCAAATTTGGTAATTTATTCAATACAAAAACCTTTAAACGATGCAATAGAAATGTCATCTGATGGGTCCTGTCCTCTTCATCTGTTCCCATTATCACCCCCATGTTGTGACAATCTTCGACTACAATCACTTCCAATTCGATGAGGCTAGACAACAACCAAGGAGGGATCAGCACCTTCATTCTATGACATTTATGTATTACGATCTCTTTGAGATAGCAATAGGGGGGAAAAGTCAATTCATATGAAGGTGCTTCAAAAAGGGTTTCTAAGATCATCAAACCATCAAGGTGTAGAATCTCAAGACTAGTAATATCACGCCTACTAATCTCATTGAATGGACATAAGCTTCTCATGGCTTGACAATTCACAATGACTAGTTTTGTAAATGAGATTTTGAACAGAGAAGTTGCATTGTCAATCATGAGGTCATAAAACCAGGCCTCTGTAACTCGCCCTGACTTCGATTTTGTATAATTTAGATCTTCGAGTAAAGAGAAAGAAGGTCTTCCTACAGTAACCTTGCAAGCAATTCGTGCAATTTGTAGAACACCATAGCACATGAAATACTCCAAATTTTCTAGATCACCGAAGTTGCATTCCAAAGTTTCCAACTTCCTTAATCTCACGACTTCATGCCCACTAACTGGGAGAAAAACTCCAACTTTCTGATGAAGCTTGAGGAACTGTAATTTTGAGAGTTTAGATAAAATACCTGGCTGTAAATCACGCACCGCACTTCCATCAAGATTAAGATACCTGAGATCCTTCAGCATTTCCATTCCCTCTGGCAAATTTTCAAGTCCAGTGTAACTGAGATCCAACTTCTTCAATGCCTTAAGTTTTGCTAATGAAGGCACATAACTCAGCATTGCACACCATCCGAGCAACAATACAGTGAGTCTCGTTAGATGACAAATAGAATCTGGAAAGTTCTCTATATCTGTGTCGGAAAGATCAAGAACCTGGAGTCTGATGAAGTGCCGGAAAAAAGATGACTCAACCAAATTCAATTTGTAGTTTCTGCATAACAATAAAGTTGAAAGACTGGGGCACCTTGGCGAAAAGTCTGATGGAATTTCCTTGATTCTATTTTCCATGAGAGAAACTATCAACAGATTCTCTCTCCACCATGTTCCATCAGGTAATTCTGTTAATTGTGCACCTGCTTGAACCCTACCCCCGCGACTTTCGTACAATATTTTCCGAGCCATATCCCAAATCAAATCATGCATCTTCACATATCTGTAATTTTCATCGTCCCTGGAACCTTCTAATAAGCTGGCATTTTCAAGTTGATCAAGAATGGTATGACCCCTATCAAATTGTTCACGCCTCCTCCTCATTTCCTTGACAATACCCGCATCAATCAAATACTCTATAAAGTCCTCTCTCCGGATGATCTTGCCTTTTGGAAATAGTGTGATGTGTAAGAAGCACTTCTGCAGTGCTGGATAGTTCAACTGAGCATAACTAAATTTCAATACTCGAAATACCTCGGTTTCCATGTCACTTGGTCCAGCTTCTGGTATTCTCAGTCTTTGCAATGCATCTCTCCAACGATATTCAGACTCCACCCACTTCATGCTCCCAGCCATTGTCATGATTCCAAGAGGCAGACCAGCACACTCCTTCACAACAGACTCTGCAATCTGATTCGTTTCAGGAAAAAGTCTAGCACCGTGCCCTAATTTTTCAACGAACAAATTCCAAGCTTCACCCTCAGAAAGAGGCTCCACTTTGAGTGTCTTTTGGCAATCCATTTTTCTACATATGTCCAATGATCTAGTTGTGAAAACCAACTTACACCCGTCTGTTCTAAGAGGTATTCCCACTTTCTCAAGAGGCAAATGATCCCACAAATCATCAAGAATGAGAACATAATTTTTTTTCACACTCAACTCTGTCAACAGCATCCCAGCTCTCACCACCGCATCTTTTTGATCCCCAAGATCTAAATCAAAATAATTCGCAATGCAATCCTGCAATGCTTCAATGCTAAAGTCTTGGGACACAGTAATCCAACAAACATGATGAAAAATGTCTTGTCTCTCTTGACAAACATGATGAAGCTGATTATGGATATGGGTAGCGAATGCTGTCTTTCCCACTCCCCCCATCCCGTAAATGCCAATAGATGAGACCTCATCATTCAACAACCAGGACCAGACATCTTTCATATTTCTTTCAAACACTTGGCCCACTATCTTCGTTGTCGGCAAAACATATCTTCTAGTCCTACGTCGCTTATGTGCAGGGCTTTCAGAAGAGCTTCCTGTCTCAACAACAGAATACCTATATTTCTGAGACATTATATTTCTACACATTCTCAAAACATCATCCACCAACGACTGATGTGCTTGCTCTGTCATAAGTACGACAGCAGCTCTAGGTTCCTCAACAAGCTCAGTCTCCCCACCAATCAAGATATCCATCCCTCCTAGTCCATCATCCAAAGGAGGTTGTTCTTCTAGTTCATTTGCTAAACCCCGAACAGGAGTTGAAGCTGCATTAGTTGCCTCATTATTGCTTGAACTTGGCACACTCCTATCTACAGGCCTTTTAGAAGAGCTTCCTCTCTCAGCAACAGACTGCGTAAATTCCCAAGTCATCCTATTGCTGAACTCAACATCCCTCATCAATGAAGATGAGATGTTATTCATATCCATTTCAAATGGTTGATCTGCTGGCTCTGATCCCAATCCAGTCTCGGGTGCATCACGCATAGACATGCGAGGGGCAACGTTTTCATCAGTAAGCAAAATCTCTCCCCCGATCAAGCTATTCATCCATGATGACAGTTCATCATCCAAAAGTGGTTGTCCTTGCATTTCTAAATCTTGCGGACGATCTGAACCTGCAGTAGCTATTATATTATTGCTTGAACTTGGCATACTCCCATGCATTCTGTTAGGAAGCTGATCAAACGCTGCGCGTTGAACATCTGGAGTTACTTTTTCACAAAGTTTAACACCACCCCCTTTGACCCTTGCCAAATGATATTTTATCCTTGAAATGGAAGTACTTCCAGCAAATACACTCCCACAAAAAACGCACTTCAAAAAACCATCAGCCATTTTCTCAACATAACACCAAAATGGATCACTTCCTCTAATCATTTTTTCGTCTGTATCCCTACCTACGGACATCAGAAAGAGCTTTCAAAATATTGAATTAAAATGGAACATAAACTAACTGAGAAAAAAAAAGAAGAAGCTAAAGTTAAGATAAGTGTTCTTCGGTCTAGACCAGTCCAAACATCGAAGTGTTAAAGAAGTTTGAGTTTTTAGGTGAAGTTCTCGAATATGATTGAATATGATTGAACGTTAAAAACTCACCTATAAATCAAAATATAAAAACTCAAGCGTTATTTTTAGATGAGGTTCCACAATAATATGATTTATTATTCTTTAAACACATCATCTAACACATATCATCAAGTGAAAGTATTTTGAAATTGAAACTTGTAAAGATACACAATTTCTTATGCTTGGTTTTTCATCAAATAGAATGAAAATGGTAAAATTCAAACTCATAATTGTTAGATCAACAAGCTCTGATACTATGTAATGGAATCATTTAGAAACTTAAGTTGTTAGTTGAAACCAGAATATAATTTATATTATTTTCTAAAAGATAATCTTATTCTTTTCTCTTTTTTCCCAGTAACTATACAGCTGATCATATCAGTAATAACAGAACCAGGACGTTTTTTTTGCTTAGAACACTCAACCTACATGTGTTGGAAAAGAAATGGTATGAAATAAGAGCAAAAAATAATCAAACTTAATTACCTGAGCAGGAGCAAGATGTTATCCAATGATTTGATTAAATCAGAAAGAAAAAAAGAAGATGGACGGGCCGAAGAGTAAGTGTGTTAGAGACGAGTGATAGAGCTTCGGCTTGTGTGGTTGTGGATAAGGATAGAACCAGTACGTTTGTTTGCTGGTTTTTGACAAATTAAGTTTTTTCTAGAAAATAATTTTTTTTATATCTGCTTATACAAAATTAATTATAAAAATATTTAGTTATGTTATAGACTGTAAATTAATTTATTAATATTAATTTAACAACTTATCATTTGCATGTGCATGGAGGAATAGGAAGGCCAACTGCTCCAAATAGTTTCATCTTCAAATTCAGAGTAGTAAAGATGGATTGGGTGGGTATCGAATAATAATAATAAAAAAAAATCACCTTAATTTATTTTTCAGTATTTTTAGTGGAAAACACTATTTGGTTTGAAACATCGATCTCTAAAATAATATGGACTAAATAACAAAAAATTAAAACTTTAGGGACCGAACTAAAATTTTCCATGTCAAGATCTAAATAGTGTATGTGTTTTTGTTCTTCATCAAATCTAGTCATTGTTTTTTTAATTTATAATTTTGAACCCTATTTAAATTTCAATTTTGCAAAATCAAAACTAGACTCATGTTTGAATATCCTTAAAACCAAGCATATAAGAGATGACGCAAATCAAAAGAGATACAAACAAAAGATACCATAATAATATAACTCTAAAGGATAAAATTATAAAAATCAAAAGTTAAATGACCCATAAAACAAAATAATACATCGTTCATATAAGCATTCGAATCCACAATAAAATAAGTATGCATAAATATTAATTTTAGGATATAAGTAAAAAAAACAATATCAATTTGCGTTAACTCGGCTAAACTTACCAAATCTAGAAAAACTACAAAACTCAATTCCCAACAATCAAATATTCAAGGCTAAAAAAAATATTGATCATACAAAAAAGATCCATAAAAAACAGCAAATAAAAGAATAAAAGTCAAAATTGAGATAAAAAATAAAATTTATTTTTTATTAAAGGGTGAAATAAAAAAGAAAGATTAATCTAACAAAAGGAAAAAATAATAAGGATTAAAATTGAAATAAATTTTTTTTATTGAATGATAAAATTAATAGAAAAATCAATTTAAGTAAGGGATTAAAAATAAAACAATCAAAAGACTAAGGAAAATATTTAAAAAAAATAACTTATAACAAGTTGAAATTGAAAGATTAGATTAAAAAACAATCAAGAATTTACAAAAAAAAATAGAATAAAAATCAAAATCAAAAGAATAACTGTGAAGCTTTGCATGAGAGGAAAGAGAAAAAAAAAAGACTTATTTGGACATGTAAACTAGTTTACACGAGTTAACCTGCCCGCGCGTTATGCTGAGCTTTTTTGTATATAGAAAATTAATTAATTTTGTGCGTGTTGTAATTGATTATTTTAATATTTAATTAGTAAAATTGTAAAAATCTGTTAGAAATGAGTTTTTTCCCCCTAAAAATGATTGAATGTTGTTGCTATTAAAACTATTTTGATAATTATTTAATCGGTAGATTTTACATTTAGAATGAAAAAAAATCTGTTAAAATGAGCTACGTACTCCGAATAACATATTGATTGATTGTTGTGTATGTTTTATTTTTTAAAAAAATTATTCCATTAGCAAATAGTAAAATTACAATCGATGAATTTTAGCACAGATGTTGCACAAACAATTTGATTAGTGGTTTTGTTGTAACTACTTTGATAATAATTTAATTGGTAGATAGTAAAACCGCAATTGATCAAATTGACTAAAGATATATTATTAGTTGCATGCAACATACTAATTGCTTGTTGGGCATGTTTTAACTATTTGACGAATAATTTATTTGACAGATAACAAAAATGCAACTACTAAAATTTATCAAAGATTATTTTTTCAGATTTTTTTCTTCATATTATTATATTAAAAGTATTTTAGAACACCGAGAGTAAATTAATGTGAGATTTATAAAGAAAAGTCAGTTTATTTTTTATATATATATTTTAAGATGTTAATATAAAAAAAAATATCACAATATATAATTAGTCTCTCCTATTGTTTTAAGGAAAAAGTCCCAAAAATAATTATTATCATTATTCTAAATGTTTTATCTATAGTAAAATAAATACAAATAAAATCAACATAATCTTAAATTTCTTATGTTGATTATTTAGCTAAGATGTATAGCATTTAAAAAAAAATAAGACCCTTAATAATTTTGTTAAATGTTAAAAAATTTAGTGCTGGCTCTGACAAAACACAAGGCAATTTTTTATTTTATTATTGTAGATAATTTGAAATATTTTTTCTACATGTCTTGTCTATGTGTGGTTTTGTATATTTATTTTATTGTGATATGAGATCTGAAATATCATATATAAAAAAAGGCACAGAAGTTATTTTTCACAAAAATAACATTGACCAATGAATTTTTATCACAATTATTATAGATGTCATTATAAATATTATTATACATAATTAATATTCTAATTATTATTCGTCATACTATTGATGACACCATAATTATTGTTAAAAAAGAATTTTTTATTTTATAAGATTTATTCCTCATATTATTATATTGAAAGTATTTTAGAGCACAAATAGTAATTTATTATTATTATTATTATTGTTTTTAAAATAGGTAATATATATATATATATATATATATATATATATATATATATATATATATATATATATTAAGGCACTAATAATAAATAAATATCAAAATATATAATTAGTTGCACCTATTTATAAGAAAAAAAAAACTAACAAATAATCATTATCATTATTTTTAATGCCTTATCTATAATAATTAGAAATTTAAACACCCAACAATATTAAAAAAAAAAAGCAATGACAAACAAAATAAATGACAGAACAAAAATAAATATTATTAGATTTTAAAAAATTATTTGACTTGAAGAATAAATAAATAAAAAATGTCAATTTTCAAATGATCAACAACACAAATTAAAATTAAAATATTCAATAAAAATTTTTTAATAACAGTGGAAATAATAAAAATTGGAAACAAAAACTAAGAGCATGTACATATAAACATGGACAAAAATAAGAGCTATGTAAGAAATATATATAAAAAATAAAGAAATTAAAATAAAATCTAAGATTAAAAGTATAAGGGCTGAAATAAAAAAAATGTATATATATATATATATATATATATATATATATAATAAATTTTATTTAAAGGACAAAAATGAAACAAATCAAAACATTGATAGCAAAAAAATACAAGAATTTAAAACAAAATCGGAAAATAAAAGAATGAGGACCGAAATGAAACTGCAATATATAATGTATTTGCATGGAAAGGTAAATTGAAACAAATCAAAACTTTGATACCGAAAAGATTAAGGATTTCAAACCAATCTAGAAATTAAAAGACTGAGGCCGAAATGAAACTACAATATATAATCAATTTCAATTGAAGGACTAAAGTGAAACAAATCAAAACCTATATAACATAAATAAGGACCATACAAAACAATCGAAAGATCAAGGACTAAAATGAAATCACAATAAACAGCGGAGCTGACATGTACTTGCACAGGTAGGAGAGAGAAAAGGTGGAAAAAAAAATCAATTGATAACTAACACGTTTGCGGCCATTAGGAAACCACATGCGCCGCACCAAGAGGAAGAGAAAATGGATGACAATCATTGTAAACTTCGCTTGGGCGTTTTGGGATACCCTAATACGTAGCACGCGCCGTCCAAAATCCGCTTGAGCGTGGAAACAGACGGCTCGTCCGGTGACACGCCAATAGTAACTCGCCAAAAAATATAATAAAAAAATAGTAAATTACCACTACACCCCTACACCAAACTCTTGGATTTTGTCTTATATGAGGGTATTTATGTATTTGGGCATTTTAAAAAAAATAGTGCAATGACCCTATTGACCCCATAGTTTACTGCTCCGTTTTGTCTTACATGAGAGTAAATTTGTATATAGCTATTTAAAAAAAAATTGCAATAACCTTAATGCTCCCGGCGGTTCCTGTGTATTTTTGTCTTATTTATGAGTATTATAGTTATTATATTGTGCACAGGAAGATAAAAAATCAAAAATATCCTGGACCCAAGGCTAAAATCGCAGTAAATAGATGGGCAAAATAATAATTTTACTATTTAATCCACAATGTTTATGAGTCAAGATAAACAGTGAAAATTCATTGTTCATAGCTGTTTAATTTGCCAATCTCTTGAAGCTTTTTTTAGTAATAAAATATAATATAATAATAATTTAATAATAACAATAATATAATAATCAAAATCAAAATCATTTAGTAATAAAATATAATATAATATAATCAAAATCATTTATGCTGGAGATATTTGAATTCTTACGGGGCAAACTAGCTGGCACAAGCCTTGACCACTCAGCCAAACGATTTCTTTGTACAATCATAGTATACAAATTGTAATAATATTATCATGTAATTTCACCATTCAAATTAACCACTATTTGAAACCGTGACCTCTTTTAGTTTTATAGATAATAGATAATTTTTCTATTTTATTTTAATAATATTTTAATTATTTATAGTGTTTTTAAAATATAAAATGATTTATTAATTTATAATTAAATTAATTTGATAATAGCTAATAAGTATCGCGAAAAGATTTCAATAATTCTTTTGTGAGAATGAAAAAACCTTGATTACATTATTCCCGTTAACGCTTATGAGTATAAATGAATTATGTTTTTCCAAACAAAATTGGTTTTGGTTAATAATATAACTCTAGAGGATGAATTTGCAAAACATAAAAATTCGACGACTAAAGTAAAATTAATCAGCAATTGGGCTCTGCACTTTATGGGAACTATGAGTAACCGTCATCCATTTGTAAGCTACATGTCGTCTGTGATTGTCAATCTTCCATTCAGACATTCCCTCTTCTCTGGGGATCTTACTATGGCACCAAATAGTTAAACCGAAGAACAAGAAAACAAATACCTCTCTCCTCTCCGCTCTCTAAATTCTCCCTGTAGGAAGCCATGACTGCAGCCACCAAGAAACACTACCCCTCCTCCTCTAAGCCACCCAAGAACCACCACTCTACCCCCAACACCACCACCACAACAACCCCACAACCTAACATCACTCAAGACCCTAGCCCAACCACTAATCCATCACCACTATCGCCCACCCTCAAAGACCAGGTCTTGTCACGCGCTACCCACATCACGCGCCAAGAACTCCTCAAAAGAAGGTCTTACAAGCTAAAACAACTCTCAAAATGCTTCAGAGATCATTACTGGGCATTGATGGAAGAACTCAAGATTCAGTACAGAGAGTACTATTGGAAATATGGTGTCAGCCCTTTTAAAGAAGACCATCAAAAGCAAGAACAGCAGAAACAGGGTGGTGGGGTTGGCGTTTTACAGAGGGAGAATGAAGAGAGCGGGGCTAATATAGAAGTTCAAGGTAGTCAAAATCGAGATTTTGACACGGATCGGAAAGGACTCCGAAAAATCGGATCGTAAAATCAGATAGTAAAATCGTAGAAAGATCGTACCCGAAATGTCTGTACAAAATAGCATAATTATGGACATAAAACTTAATTAGTTTAGGTTCATACATGATGTAAAATAACTTTAAAACACATTACAAAACAATTATGTCAATAGAATTTCATTAGGTAAAAACAAACATATTTAAAATAAATATTTTAATGATATGCTATATAAATTAAAATCAGTCTCATGTCCGTCATTTTCTTCGTTATTTTTAATACATTTATCAAAAGTATTATTATTGAAAGGATTATCAGTACTAAATTACTAATACTAGTATCAACAGTCAACATCAATATTACTAGTACTAGCTCCAACTCCAACAAATTATTTTGACATCAGGATATGAAAATGATGTAAAACATCAAATTTTTTTAATTTAAAGTAAAAATTAAAAAAATTTAAGTATAAATTTTAAAGTTAATATTATTGATTTTCAAGAGTGATTCCGTGATATATATATATATATATATATATATATATATATATATATATATATATATATATAATTTTTATTTTTTATAAAATCAACACAACAATTTTATTTTTTTATAATATATATTTTTTTATAATTTTTTTAATATATATATTAAAAACATTTTATATATATATATATATATATATATATATATATATTACAAAACACATAAACGTTGTGGGTTTTTCCACTGTACACACTCTCACAGATTACTGTGGATTGTGGCAGTGCAGGGACGGAAATGGGTCTCAGCCTCAGGCGTGTGGTATATATTTAATGGGGGTGTTTTCGGTTTTTGGCTTTTTTTTTTTTTATTCAGCCGCAATGTGCACAGTACAATCGCGAATTAACCCCTAGAAAACGACAAAATAGTGCACAGAGACGAGGGGCGCTGTCGGTTTTTCACGCCTAAGGTGCACAGTGCACAGACAAAACAAGCCCTCGAAAACGACAAAACAGTGCACAGCAACCAGGGACACGGACGTCCTTTCCCCCGAGGTTTTTTCGTAGATCTGGGTTGAGGCAGGGGTGGCTTGGTAATTAGCCTATTTTTTATTATATTTCCGTCTGACCGCCTGGCGCGTCGTCAGGACGCGACAGCGGTCCTCAGCGCCAACGCGCCCTTTAGGCGGCGTGTGCGGGGCAATGCGACGGTCAAAAATTTGTCTCCGCCGGTGAGTACGGTGCGCCTCCAGGTGCTCTGTCTGTCGTCGCGGCGCGTTGCCACCATATATGCCCGTGTAAGCGGCGGTGGCCGGTTTTGTCGCGGCTGTCGCTTTTCTCTCTCCTGTGGGCCGAATGTCAGGTCCGGTCCCTCATGTGTGTGGTAAGTTAATTTCGGTCCCTGAGGTTTTAATTTTGATTGTATGCCTGATTTCTTTAATTGAAAGTTTGATTGTTTGCAATTGTGCCCTTCAATTAAAACTAATTATATAAAGCAATTTTAATTCGGTCCCTATACTTTTGATTTTCGGTTTCTTTTTGGTTCCTTCAATTTTTCCGGTGCCAAAGTTTTGATTTCTTTGATTTGGTCCTCCAATTGCAATTGGTAATATATACAAAGTTTGATTTCAGTCCCTCTTCTTCTAATTTTTTAATTGAATGGCAGCATTTGATCATTATTGAATTTTTAGTCCTCCAATTATTATTTTTTGCAATTTTATCCTTCAATTAGAATTAATTTATATATGTCATTTTTCATTTTTGTCCTTATTCTTTTAATTTTCTATTTGATATTAATTCAAGTGTTCTTTTTTTAATGTTTTTTTTATTGGTATTTATGCATCTATGCTTTTAGTTTTTATTCTCAATGTAGCTTTTGTCCATGTATGTATATGTGTATTTAACATAATAATAATAATAATAATAATAATAATAATAATAATAATAATAATAATAATAATAATAATGATGATAATAATAATCATAATAATAATAATATTTTTTCTCTCTTACTCTTTTGTTATTTTTTTTCCCTCCCAATAATTTGATAATAATTTGTTGTTTTTTTCCAGTAATAACAATGTTAGTTTTTTTTTTCTTTTGTTCAAGTTTCTGGGATATTTTTAGTCTTTAATTTATTTTTGTTTCTTTCATTATGAACATAATAATAATAATAATAACAACAACAATAATAATAATTATAATTATAATATTAATTATAATAAGATATAATCTATGCTTACGTGACAAACTCAACTCAAAATTTTAAACATTTTATCTTTTATTCTATAATTTTTATTTACTTATATCATATAAATTTATTGTTTTAGATTTAATGATGTTAAATGATATACAAAAAAATACCCGCGGCAACGCGCGGGCAATTATCTAGTATATATATATAATTTGTCCGATGTGGGACTGGGCATTTGTCCCACATCGGACAAATGGAGAGGAATTGAGACTTTGAGAGAGTTCTTAAACCTTGGCCGAGAGACACTCGGCTGGAGAGTGTGGGGCATTTGTCCCACATCGGACAAATACAATGTTGTCTCAATTTCTCTCCTTTTAAATAGACAATGGTGACAATTTCTCAATTTCTCCCCTCTCCAGCCTGTTTCCTTAAATAAATCAGTGTAAGATTTTATTTTAAAATAATAAAAAATCTGGATCGTAAAATCAGACCGATCCGGTCCGATTTTACGAGTCAACCCGAGTTTGACCGGTTTCGATTTTTTTTCCGGTTCAACTAGGTTTGCTGAGCCAACTCGCAAACTCGTACGAGTTTGGCTCGCGAGTTTGACTACCTTTTAGAAGTTATTGGTGAAAATAACAAGAAAATAATCTGTATATTATGATACGGTTGTTTTAAAAAAATAATTCACTTGAAAATATATTAAAATAATATTTTTATTTTTTAAAATTTATTTTAATATTAACATGTTAAAATGATATTAAAACACAAGAAAATAATAATTTAAAACAAAAACATTTTACAAAAAATACTTCTAAAACATCAAAATCAATCAAGCTATTACTCTTCCAGCAGATGCACTATTATAGAGCCTTGCGTGCTTAATTATAGGGTATTTGACACTTCCTTGCAAAAATATTTTAGAAAAAAAATTGATTTTTGAAAAACCATAAATCTCTCAACAATCATAAGAGATTTGGATAGAAACAGATTTTGAAATTCAAAATCTGTTATGAACAATAGTTTTAGCTAAACTCAATCACTACAGCTAATCCATGATAAATCCTACAGCTAATAAGTAATCTTCTTATCCAAAGCTAATCTCACATTCAAATTCTAACAATATTAGCTTGAAAGAGTTGATGCAATACGTTATTTAAAAATTCATAGTATTAATTTGATTTTTCTAAATAAAATTTTCAATTCGGAGATGCTGTAACAGGATGAGAACCGAGAAAATGCATTATTTGTACTCCTTGATGCTTGTGGAAAGTCAACCAGATGTAAGAAACTTCTACAGCAAGTATGAATCCTAACCAGTTGCAGTGACAAACTTCTATAGCAAGTATGGACCTGTTCTGAACTGACGAAGAGACTTGGTTGCACTGTCATGCTTACCATGACCATTTTGATTACCTTCAAGCTACTCTTTCCGCTGCTCAATCCAACCTGTTGCTGTTTCTTGGCAACTATTGTATCTCCATCCATTCTAAAGATTGATTTCACTCTCTTTCTTCTTCTTCTTCTTCTTCTTCTTCTTGTTTTTTTTTTGATGATTTTGCCTTGGAGTATTTATCGTGATAAATATGAGAATTGCAATCCCAGAGGATATGCATGATTGGTCAAGCCCTCACATCAAGGCAAAAATCAAGCTCTCATCAAGGCAAAGACCATGTCCAATTTTTTTTCTTTCTTTTTTATCAATAATGGCCCATCTTATAAACAATGAGATCGATATAGGAATAAACATATACCATTGCAGGCCATAGAGTTTGAAAATGGATAGTCAACTAGCCAGATGAAAACGAATAATGATATATTTTTTTTGTTAAAACACTTTACAGTAATAATAAGTTTTTTTTTTTTTTTTTTGCTGTTGTCAAAAGTTTTATTGCTCCGTTTCTGCAATCAGGATGTTTATAATATGTATTTTTAAATAATATATTTTAATAAAAAAAATATAAAATTCAAATATCTGACAATAATATGAATCTAAACTCTAAATTTAGGAGGAAAAACAAAACTTAAAATTATAAGAAAACACTAAAATATAAGGTTAAAAAAACATGTTAAATATAAAAAATTCAAGTTGAAAACTCTACTTTCACCTCTCTTTTTTATAGTGAATTTTGGAAGCTAAAAGGTTAGAATTATCTATAGTCATTATCAATTTTTACTTAGCTGCAATAAATCAAGAATAAAATCTGGGAAAACCAATAGTTATTTGAGATTAATTTCTCATTCATCTATAACTTGTTTAAATCATGTTAACAAAATAAATTCCAACACCACTGAGGAAGAAAGTATGATAGTCAAGAAGATGGTGATGGTTGGATTGTGGTGTATACAAATGAAACCTACGGATCGGCCGACAATGAAAAATGTGGTGGAGATGCTTGAAGGAGATTTGGAAAACCTGCAATTGCCTCCTAAACCAGTTTTAAATCTAGATGAGACGCCAGCAAACATTGCAAGAGAGTCATCATCATTGTCAGGTGATTCTACCGAATCAATCAGTTTGGTTGAAAATCGTTCCTAAGTGATTTGACTTGTAATGATCCTCCCACATCCAGGAAAAATGATAAAACACCATATAAATATGTTCTGTATTGTGTTATGCACCTTATAAAATGCTTTTGGGCTTAGGTATTAAGGACACAGCTTGTTCCTTCGGTTTGGTCTGTATAATCACCACATAAATATGTTCTGTATTGTGTTTAACAATCCGATCTCCGCTCTCTTCAATAAAAAATGGTCGTTTCTTCTGATTCATTTGATAGCACAATTACTAAATGCTGAGGCTATGCTTGAGGATTGATAGGAATCAATTCAGGCCCAGCACTTTCACACCAGTCCAAATTGCATCATTTTACAAAGATTTTGAAGAACACAAGAGTCAATATTTAGACCTTTGTGTTGGTGGTTCGGCTTGAAAGATGCCCACTTAAATTCTTAGAAACATTTAGATGGATAATTGTGGTTTATTTTGTGAATAATGGTGTAGTCCATTGGTTTGAAAATGTAAATAATTATTAGCATTAAGCTACACACACACACACATATATGAATTTTCATTCAAACTGAAGAAGGGGATACTTCTTTGACAGTCATAGCAGTCAGCGAGGATGGTGCATCCTCCATTAGAACCATGTCCTACAAGTAGTTTGCCTATGCTGGACGTCTTGGATGAGAGATTCTACAGAAGCTACGTCCTTAATAATGAATGATACATAACCTTCATCATGTGCAGCTGACTCTAGTAAATAAATTAACCAGGGATAGGCAATCTGATTCCAGCACCACTCGCACAAAACCTGTCTGATGAGCTACGAGGAGTCCATGTAAAGCTGCCTTAGCTTCACCAAGAATAACAGATAACTGATGTTGAATTCTTTTGTGGGCAGCAAGGAGAACCTATCCCTTCTAATCTCTTTCATTCACTCCAAGCCCACAGCTCGTAGAACGATAAAGTCTGCATCCGAGCCAACGGGGGATTGCTTTTCCCAGAGTAGAGTAGAGTCTTTTATTTTCACATTCATGAAAATAATCGTGCCCGTCAACTTTTGAACTGCAACCTGTAGCCTCCTGTGTCATTACAATCTTCATTCAAACAAAGCAATTATTTTATCATTGCAAAAATGAGAAATTTCATGTGGGGCATTGAGGAAATTCCTATTTCAGGTGAATTCCCCTGTGCTTTATTGGTTCAAATTGAACTATCCTGTTTCCTTTATAAAGAGGGGTTCATCAGGTATGGATATATATAGTAGAATTTCCAAGGAATTATGAGATATGCAGAGTTTGTTAAGTGTAACTTCAGCTCTACTTTGCAGAGGAAGGTTTTAGCAATCAAATAAGCAGTGTTATTATCACACAGATATATTGTGGCCACTTTTGACTTAGAATCAGGCCACTCACAAGCTGTAAATGCAATTTCGATCAAACCCGTTTGGTAATTACCAGCTTTTGGCTTCTTCTTCGCTTTTTAGTTTCCATGTCCTTTCATTCAAAAGTGTTTATAAATCCTTGGAAGCTAATATCACAGCACCTTCCACACATGACTTTACATTTATTTTCAAAATGTTACAATTTACTATTTTCAGAAGTTGCAGTTTTCAGAAACCCCATGTGTGGCTATATACCAAGATATCGTCGAAGAACACCAATACAAATTTCTGTAGATGAGGTCGGAATAGGTCGTTCATCAAACCCTGAAAGGTGGCCGGAGCGTTAGTGAGACCGAATGGCATGACGATGAATTCGTAGTGCCCATCATGTGTTCGGAATGCTGTTTTCGGGATGTCCTCTTCCTTGACTCTGATCTGGTGATATCCTGAACGCAGATCAAGTTTTGAGAAATACTTGGCCCCAAACAATTCGTCCAGTAATTCATCAATAACTGGAATTGGATATTTATCTTTAATGGTGATGTGATTCAAGGCTCTGTAATCTATACAGAATCGCCAACTGCCATCGGCTTTCTTGACCAGCAACACTGGGGAAGAGAAGGGGCTGCAACTGGGTCGAATTAGGCCAGAGTCCAAGAATTCCTTTACCATCTTCTCAATTTCACTTTTCTGGTAATGTGGATATCGGTATGGTCGAACGCTAATTGGTGGATGGTTGGGCAGCAGTGGTATGTGGTGATCCTGCGTTCTTTTTGGAGGAAGCCCAGTTGGTTCTTTGAAGATTAATTGGAATTCATCAAGTAGCCGAGAAAGGTCCCGCGAGTGAACGGTGCTATTCTCCTGTATTTCCACTGGTGCGATCTGTAAGAAAAATCCCCATCCTTCTAAATTTGCCAGCTCTTTATCACGCAGGGCCTTGTGTGGGGTCTGTCGTAATCCTTTGAAAATTCGGGTGATTCCATTTTGACGGAAGCTCATCGTCAATTTTTGGTAGTCGGTTTCAATCGGTCCCAGGGTTGCCAGCCAGTGCACTCCTAGTACTGCTTGACATGCCGCCACGGGTAGGATGTAGAAATCTGCCTGTATGATGTATCCATCAATGATCAATCTCAGACCCAAGCACCGCCCGCTACACTCAATCTTTTCTCGGTTGGCCACCATGACGTGGAATTTCTTATCACGTAAAACAGGCAAGCCCAGCCTTGACACCACCGACTGCTCAAGGAAATTGTGGGTACTCCCCCCATCAATCAAGACAGTGATGGATTGGTGATTAATCTTACCAATTACGCGGATGGTTTGAGGGTGATTAGTACCCGAGATGGCATGGAAATAGATTTCCATGATAGGGTCTTGACCCAGAAAATCCCCTTCGTCTTCTTCATCTGGTGAGTCCCCTTCAGCCCGTGTGTCTTCCATCATGAAGAGTTGTGGCCGTTGACACCGGTGCCCACGAGTGAATTTTTCATCACAGTAGAAACGTAATCCTTTAGCTCGCCGATCTCTTGCCTCCTGATTGGTAATCCATTTGAAACCTCCCTGCGGGCTGGGATTTAGATTATTGAGGGGTGGAGGCCCTAAGAGACCCAATGTATTTCCTGGGCTCTTCTGTTGGGAAAACACTCCTGGAGCCCGTGGGCCATGGTTGGTTTTCTTCAACAAGTGTATTCGTTCCTCCACCAGTCTTGCCACTCCGATTGCGTCCATTAAGGTTCTTGGTTGCTTAACTTTGACATCCAGTCGAATGTCATCCCGTAATCCTGCGACGAAGCAACCCACCAAGTAATTTTCTGGAAGGCCATCAATGCGTTGTGACAGTTGCTCGAACTCCGTTTGATATATGTTGACAGTGGTGGTTTGTTTCAGGCGAGTGAGCGCCTCCGATGGATCTTCGTAGTCCGTGGGTCCGAAACGGTGCAACACGGCTTGGGTAAACTCTGCCCATGTGAGGTGGCCTCGGAATTTGTTCAACCATCGGTGCCATTGAAGGGCATCTTCCTCCAAATGGAATGAAGCTAGATGAACTTTCTGTTGGGGATGGATATTCTGGAATTCAAAATACTGCTCCGCTTTGTATAACCATCCCGTTGGGTCCACTCCATTGAATCGGGGAAATGATAGTTTCAGGGTTGAGTAATTTCGGTCAAGGTTTTGGTGGTAGTGGGTGTTGTCTGGGTGTGTGAGATTTCGGGAATTTGGATTGTTGGGTGGCTGAAGATCTGGGGGTGGTGCGGAATTTTAGGTGTTTGATGCCTCTGCTTGGCAATTCAGGTTACTGGTGAGTTCTGGGGGTATAAAATTCTGTGAACTGATGTGACGAAGGGCCTGTAATTCAGCCACCACTGTTTGCAGAGTCGCGTTCACCTGTTCGATGTTGAGGTTAGTTTGGTTGAGTCCAGACTCGTGACGAGCCAAGATCTCACTAACTTCATTTCGAAATTCCATGTTTGTTTTGGCTCGTGTAACCAGGCTCTGATACCAATTGATGTGTACTTATACACAAGAGAATTTGAGATAAGGACAAGGAAGAAAAAGATTAAGAAGAAAGGTTTATTCTTTGCATAATTGATCTTCCGTGACCATCAGCTTTATATGCTGCTGGATATGGAAGGTTACAAAAGGATATAATTGAAAGACTGTTACAATTGAAAAGAAGAGGAATGTGCGCCACTATGCGATCATGGTTATCCCACCTTCACACGTGGTCATGAATGCCCATGAATTCCCCATAAAGACTGAACATAATAACTGATAAAACTACCCACGACCTTTCCCCATTAAGACACTAGCCTGTTTGCTGTAACGTATCATTCCTTCGCTCCCGAAAAATCCTTGTCCTCAAGGATGAACTCAGGGTAAGAACGTGAGAAACGCCACTTGTTCTCCCAAGTAGCATCTTCAACCGGAGCCCCTTTCCATTTGACTAGTATTTCAGTTTTCGGACGATAACGATCTTTTTGAATGACTCGTGTATCAATTATAACCTCTGGCTGGGGAAGTATTGTGGCAGCTTCGGAAACTGGTGGAAGAATTGTGGATGCCAGATTCATGGATCCTATATGCTTTTTTAAAAGACTAACATGGAACACATCATGAATTAGGGACCCAACTGGTAATTCTAACCGATACGCAACGGGCCCAACTTTAGCCACTACCCGATATGGTCCAAAGTAGCGTGGAGACAACTTAAGGGACCGTCTGAAATGGACTGAATTCTGGCGATATGGGTGCAGCTTTAAGTATACATAATCTCCGATAGCAAAAGTCACCTCTTTACGATGCTGATCGGCTTGAGACTTCATCCTGTCTCGAGCAACAAGCAGATTGCGCCGTAGGTCCTGCAGCACTTCGGTTCTGCTGCGAAATAGATCGTCCACAGCTTGGACTTTTGTAGTGCCCGGCACATATGAGAGCAGAGAGGGTGGCGGTATGCCATATACAGCTTCGAAAGGTGAGACTTTGGTGGCGGAGTGTACAGACGTGTTATAGCTGTACTCAGCCCAAGATAGCCATTCTGCCCATTTTTTTGGTTGTTCACTGGTAAAACAACGCAAATATTGCTCCAAGGTGCGATTCACTACCTCCGTCTGACCATCGGTTTGCGGATGATAGCTAGAGCTCATCGCCAAGGTAGTCCCCTGCAGCTGAAAAAGAGTTTTCCAAAAAGAGCTCACAAATATTTTGTCACGATCACTTACAATGGATCGGGGTAATCCGTGTAAGCGAACAATGTTGTCCATGAAATGCTTTGCCACCGATGATGCTGTGAATGGGTGCTTCAACGGAACAAAGTGAGCGTATTTAGACAAGCGATCCACTACCACCATGATGACAGTAAACCCTTGAGAAACTGGCAGCCCCTCCACGAAATCCATGGAGATGTTAGTCCAGATCAGCAGAGGAACCGGCAAGGGCTACAGCAAGCCTCCAGGTTTAGTGTTATCCGTCTTACATCGCTGACACACCTCACATTCTTTGATGTAGTCCTTTACCGCCGTTCGGAGCCCTGGCCAGTTGAAGCTTTGTTGCAGTTGGCTGAGGGACTTATGGTATCCGAAGTGACCTCCAGTGGGTGATGCATGATGTTCAGACAATATAGCAGGTATTAGTGAGGAAGAAGGACTCAAATATACGCGCCCCTTGTGATACCACACCCCATCACGTTTAAAATAAACTTGTGGGTTTAGCTGCGAAGACTGGTTGTCCAATTGTGAGTAGAATGGTTCATGAGTTACCTCTTGTTGGAGAACAGTCCACCAATCTGCTATGGGAAGTGAAATAGCCGAACAACTCCATTCAGCCACCCTGGATAATGCATCAGCCCCTTGATTTTCTTTCCCTTTTTTGTACTGAATTGTGTAGTCATACCCCATAATTTTTGGTAACCATCGAGCTTGAGTGGGTGTCGTTATCCGCTGCTCCATTAAAAATTTCAAGCTCCGCTGGTCGGTTCTCACGATGAATGGTTTGCCCAAGAGATAAGCGTGCCATCTGCGGATAGCCTTAACAATGGCTAGCATTTCCTTCTCATAAGTTGACAGAGTGAGGGAGGAGCCTTTGAGGGCTTCACTGTAGAAAGCAATCGGTTTTTCCTCTTGAATCAAGATGGCACCGATACCCACACCACATGCATCACTTTCAACAATGAAAGTCTGTGAAAAGTCAGGGAGCCGCAACACTGGTGGGGAGGCTAGGGCCTGCTTAAGTTGTTGGAAGGCCGAGGCTGCCTTGGGGGTCCAATGGAATCCATCTTTCGTCAACAACTGAGTAAGGGGGCCCGTAATTCCTCCAAATCCACTAATAAACTTACGGTAGTAGCCCGCGAGGCCCAAAAAACCTCTCACCCCTTTTGTCGTGGTTGGTGTTGGCCAGTCATTCACGGCCCTAGTTTTCACAGGATCCACCTGCACTCCTTCATGGGAGATGATGTGGCCCAAGTAGTCCACCTGTAAGACTCCAAATCGGCACTTGGACTGCTTCACAAATAGTTGATTGGTAGCCAGGATGGTGAGTACGGTGTGAAGATGGAGAAGATGATCCCCCCATGTGTGGCTATATACCAAGATATCGTCGAAGAATACCAATACAAATTTCTGTAGATGAGGTCGGAATAGGTCGTTCATCAAACCCTGAAAGGTGGCCGGAGCGTTAGTGAGACCGAATGGCATGACGATGAATTCGTAGTGCCCATCATGTGTTCGAAATGCTGTTTTCGGGATGTCCTCTTCCTTGACTCTGATCTGGTGATATCCTGAACGCAGATCAAGTTTTGAGAAATACTTGGCCCCAAACAATTCGTCCAGTAATTCATCAATAACTGGAATTGGATATTTATCTTTAATGGTGATGTGATTCAAGGCTCTGTAATCTATACAGAATCGCCAACTGCCATCGGCTTTCTTGACCAGCAACACTGGGGAAGAGAAGGGGCTGCAACTGGGTCGAATTAGGCCAGAGTCCAAGAATTCCTTTACCATCTTCTCAATTTCACTTTTCTGGTAATGTGGATATCGGTATGGTCGAACGCTAATTGGTGGATGGTTGGGCAGCAGTGGTATGTGGTGATCCTGCGTTCTTTTTGGAGGAAGCCCAGTTGGTTCTTTGAAGATTAATTGGAATTCATCAAGTAGCCGAGAAAGGTCCCGCGAGTGAACGGTGCTATTCTCCTGTATTTCCACTGGTGCGATCTGTAAGAAAAATCCCCATCCTTCTAAATTTGCCAGCTCTTTATCACGCAGGGCCTTGTGTGGGGTCTGTCGTAATCCTTTGAAAATTCGGGTGATTCCATTTTGACGGAAGCTCATCGTCAATTTTTGGTAGTCGGTTTCAATCGGTCCCAGGGTTGCCAGCCAGTGCATTCCTAGTACTGCTTGACATGCCGCCACGGGTAGGATGTAGAAATCTGCCTGTATGATGTATCCATCAATGATCAATCTCAGACCCAAGCACCGCCCGCTACACTCAATCTTTTCTCGGTTGGCCACCATGACGTGGAATTTCTTATCACGTAAAACAGGCAAGCCCAGCCTTGACACCACCGACTGCTCAAGGAAATTGTGGGTACTCCCCCCATCAATCAAGACAGTGATGGATTGGTGATTAATCTTACCAATTACGCGGATGGTTTGAGGGTGATTAGTACCCGAGATGGCATGGAAAGAGATTTCCATGATAGGGTCTTGACCCAGAAAATCCCCTTCGTCTTCTTCATCTGGTGAGTCCCCTTCAGCCCGTGTGTCTTCCATCATGAAGAGTTGTGGCCGTTGACACCGGTGCCCACGAGTGAATTTTTCATCACAGTAGAAACATAATCCTTTAGCTCGCCGATCTCTTGCCTCCTGATTGGTAATCCGTTTGAAACCTCCCTGCGGGCTGGGATTTAGATTATTGAGGGGTGGAGGCCCTAAGAGACCCAATGTATTTCCTGGGCTCTTCTGTTGGGAAAACACTCATGGAGCCCGTGGGCCATGGTTGGTTTTCTTCAACAAGTGTATTCGTTCCTCCACCAGTCTTGCCACTCCGATTGCGTCCATTAAGGTTCTTGGTTGCTTAACTTTGACATCCAGTCGAATGTCATCCCGTAATCCTGCGACGAAGCAACCCACCAAGTAATTTTCTGGAAGGCCATCAATGCGTTGTGACAGTTGCTCGAACTCCGTTTGATATATGTTGACAGTGGTGGTTTGTTTCAGGCGAGTGAGCGCCTCCGATGGATCTTCGTAGTCCGTGGGTCCGAAACGGTGCAACACGGCTTGGGTAAACTCTGCCCATGTGAGGTGGCCTCGGAATTTGTTCAACCATCGGTGCCATTGAAGGGCATCTTCCTCCAAATGGAATGAAGCTAGATGAACTTTCTGTTGGGGATGGATATTCTGGAATTCAAAATACTGCTCCGCTTTGTATAACCATCCCGTTGGGTCCACTCCATTGAATCGGGGAAATGATAGTTTCAGGGTTGAGTAATTTCGGTCAAGGTTTTGGTGGTAGTGGGTGTTGTCTGGGTGTGTGAGATTTCGGGAATTTGGATTGTTGGGTGGCTGAAGATCTAGGGGTGGTGCGGAATTTTGGGTGTTTGATGCCTCTGCTTGGCAATTCAGGTTACTGGTGAGTTCTGGGGGTATAAAATTCTGTGAACTGATGTGACGAAGGGCCTGTAATTCAGCCACCACTGTTTGCAGAGTCGCGTTCACCTGTTCGATGTTGAGGTTAGTTTGGTTGAGTCCAGACTCGTGACGAGCCAAGATCTCACTAACTTCATTTCGAAATTCCATGTTTGTTTTGGCTCGTGTAACCAGGCTCTGATACCAATTGATGTGTACTTATACACAAGAGAATTTGAGATAAGGACAAGGAAGAAAAAGATTAAGAAGAAAGGTTTATTCTTTGCATAATTGATCTTCCGTGACCATCAGCTTTATATGCTGCTGGATATGGAAGGTTACAAAAGGATATAATTGAAAGACTGTTACAATTGAAAAGAAGAGGAATGTGCGCCACTATGCGATCATGGTTATCCCACTTTCACACGTGGTCATGAATGCCCATGAATTCCCCATAAAGACTGAACATAATAACTGATAAAACTACCCACGACCTTTCCCCATTAAGACACTAGCCTGTTTGCTGTAACGTATCACGGTTTTCCCGAGTTTAGTCAAAAACAATTTTCATTTTCATTCTCTAGCATTGATTATTTGTAAATCTATAGGATTATCGCATTCTAATGACTCGCATCAGGAATTTTGCAAATTAATAAGGGTCAATATAGGTGAATTTAGTTTGTTTTTGTCTCAATATTTAAAATGAAAATATGTCATCTCGGTATGTTGCTATATCAGTATCTAAAAACTTTATTGTACAATATGCATAATATTTTGAACTCATAATTATTTATTTCCTAACAATGCATTTTTTTTTACACATTAAAAAAAGAATAATTCAACCTGTGGGGTAACACAGGTCACTTCACTATCTTGTTAACACAAACTCTAAATCATGCAGGGAAAACATTATAGATGTTCACAGTTTTCTCCATTTTACTTCTCTCATCACAATATTTATGCAATGAAATAGAGGGTATTTTTGTTTTTTCACATGGACACAAAATGTAGTTTAAAAAATCATGGGAGGCATAATTATTTTTTTGAATTATGGAATTACTAAAATCATGCGGGGATATTACTGGAATTCCACATTTTTGAAAATATTTAAATATGGATATTTCCTCAAAAAATAAAAAATTCAATAGTTGACTGTAAAAATGTTTAGGTGATTCTACTTTATTATTATTATTTTTCCCTACGCACATTGTTTTCATTTCGGACCTTGCACTTTTAATTTTTTTATTTTTATTTTTTTATTTTTTTTATAGTTTTTAAATAGTCTATATTTTTGTCCATATTTAGATATATATGTTCTTAGTTTTGGTTTTTAATTTTTATTATTTTCTCTTTTGATGGGTAGTATTTTTTTTTTTTTTTTAAAAGTTAAATTTTAGTTTGTATATGTGATCATTTGAAAATTAATATTTCTTATTTTTTTGTTTGTTTTTATTTTTATTTTCATTTAATCTTCAAGTCAAATGATTTTTTTAAGCTAATAATATTATTTTGTCATTTATTTTATTTTTTTGTGTGCTCTTTTGTTAAAGTTTTTAGGGTTTTTTTATTCTTGGATGAATTTTTTTCCCATTATTTACTCAATAATAATAATAATAATAATAATAATAATTTTAATGTAAAAAAAATTAATGATCCTAGATTCTTTTTAATACATAATTCTAGTAAATAAATTCACCACTCGCACAAAACCTGTCTGATGATCTACGAGGAGTCCATGTAAAGCTGCCTTAGCTTCACCAAGAATTACAGATAACTGATGTTGAACTCTTTTGTGGGCAGCAAGGAGAACCTGTCCCTCCTGATCTAAAGAGTAAAAAATCTTTGACTCAATGTCCAAACATGGAACCTTCGATTTATACAGTCAAAAAGAGTTTGCTACAGTGCTTTTCCCAGAGTAGAGTATAAGTAATTTATTTTATTTTATTTTAATAATAATAAAAAATGATATATTGTCTCAATCACACTCATGAAAATAATCGTGCCCGTCAACTTTTGAACTGCAACTTGTAGCCTCCACGCACACCGTCAAATGCATAGATTTGCTATTAAGAAAATAACTGTGCCTGTCAACTCCATAGATTGCCACCTCAGCACCAACTACCGGAGCCAAGACAAGGATTTGTCGCCGGCTAATTATGAAAATATATGGACTTGCTTCGTTGCACCATAAAACACCCCCATAAAACACCACCATAAAACACCCCCATTTCATTGCACCATAAAATATGTGGTAAATGATAAACCACATAATAATAATAATACCTTCCAGATAAAAATTAAGAGTTACTGGCAGAAATGTTACTGGAATTCCACTTTTTTTTTTATATATATTTAAATACAGATATGCCTTTTAAAAAAAAGACAAAATCCATGTTGTGTAAAAATGTTTAGGTGATTCTATTTTTTAATTATTATTTTTCCATGATGACACTGTTTTTATTTCGGCTCTAACACTTTTAATTTTTTATTTTAATTTCTTAATTTCTTTATATTTTTTTCATGTTTATATATATACACACACACATACATTTAGTTTTGGGTTTTTCTTGACTCTTTAGTTAAAGTTTTATTAGCTTTCAATTTCGGCATTTAATCAAAGTTTATTTTAATTATAGTTTTGGTTTACATTTGGAAAGTTGCTTTCTATCTTACTAAAATATTCATTCATTTACGCATAGAAGAAAGGTTACATAAACAGCATGACATTTTGTGTTTATTTCCGTCCTTATAATATCCATTACCTTTACTATGATACCGAAAAACAAAACAATCCCTAAATATCATAGAATTCTAATTGCACCCCTTGACATAATTCTAATACGGTTCAAACACAGGATCATGTGAGAGATCATCCTAGAGAGGAAAAAATCCATATTACACTCTGCAATTTACAGCTGAAGATGCATGGATTTTGGAGAGTGGGTGGGTGCCAATGCTTTGTGGTCTACGTTCAGCCCCATGAAAATCGATCCAGCTTCAGCAGTTGCACAGTGCCATATCCTGAACAAGCCGAGAGGAGCTAATCACAATAAATCACTGCAAAACAGGATTAAAAAACCATAAATGAGTATATTTGATGCAGAAAAATCTTATCGCTCGCTAAGAAAAAAAAACAAGAAGAGAGGAGAGAATGAAGCTTGCTTACCAGTCATTGCATTTCACCAGCGAGCTCTGCTTCTAACTGTGCAGCGCGTCTTCTTGTGGGTTAGAGACAGGTTCTTCAGAAATGATAGCCCACTCAATTGAGTTTCGCAAACTTTCAGGATCTACTTGAATTTTCTTAAGAGTATGAGGAATAGTGAGCGGGATCCTCGTTAGCTGCGGGCAATCATATACAGTAATTTCTTCGAGAGAATTGCATTCAAGTCTTCCAGAGTAAATGCTATTCAAATTTGGTAATTTCTTCAATACCAAAACCTTCAAACTCTTACGAAATTTTACCTCATGGGTCCTGTCCTCTTCATCTGTTTCCATTATCACCCCCATGTTGTGACAATCTTCGACTACAATCACTTCCAATCGTTGTCTAGACAACAACCAAGGAGGGATCAGCACCTTCATTTTATGACATTTATGTATTACGATCTCTTTGAGAAAGCAAAAGGGGGAAAAAGTAGATCGATTTGAAGGTGCTTCAAAAAGGGTTTCTAAGATCATCAAACCATCAAGGTGTAGAATCTCAAGCCATCCAAATCCATCCATTAATGGAAATAAGATTCTCATGTTTTGACAATTCACAAAGACTACTTTTGCAAATGATACTCTGGACAGAAAACTTGCATCGTCAATCATGAGGTCATAAAACCAGGCCTCTGACTTCGATTTTGTATAATTTAGATCTTCGAGTAAAGAGAAAGAAGGTCTTCCTACAGTAACCTTGCAAGCAATTAGTGGAAGAAAACCTTCGTGGTTGAAAATTAAGATATTTTCTATATCACGGAAGTTGCATTCCAAAGTTTCCAACCTCTGTAATCTCAAGACTTCATGTCCTTCAACTGGGAGAAAAACTCCAAATTTCTGATGAAGCTTGAGGAACTGTAATTTTGAGAGTTCAGGTAAAATACCTGGCTGTAAATCACGCACCTCACTTCCATCAAGATTAAGATACCTGAGATCCTTCAGCCTTTCCATTCCCTCTGGCAACTTTTCAAGTCCAGTGTAACTGAGATCCAACCTCTTCAATGCCGTAAGCTCTGCTAATGAAGGTACATAACTCAGCTTTGCACACCATCCGAGCAACAATACAGTGAGCTTCGTTAGATGACAAATAGAATCTGGCAACTTCTCTATATCTGTGTCGGAAAGATCAAGAACCTTGAGTCTGATGAGGTGATGGAAAAAAGACGACTCACCCAAATTCAATTTGTAGTTTCTGCATAACAATAAAGTTGAAAGCTTGGGGCATCTTGGTGAAAAGTCTGATGGAATATCCTTGATTCTATTTTCCATGAGAGAAACTATCAACAGATTCTCTCTCCACCATGTTCCATCAGGTAATTCTGTTAATTGTGCACCTGCTTGAACCCTACCCCCCAGACTTTTGTTCAATATTTTCCGAGCCATATCCCAAATCAAATCATGCATCTTCACATATCTGTAATTTTCATCGTCCCTGGAACCTTCTAATAAGCTGGCATTTTCAAGTTGATCAAGCATGGTATGACCCCTATCAAATTGTGAACGCCTCCACCCCATTTCTTTGATAATACCCTCATCAATCAAATGCTCTATCAAGTCCTCTCTCAAGATGATCTTGCCTTTTGGAAATAGCGTGATGTGTAAGAAGCACTTCCGTAGTTCTAGATCGTTCAACTGATCATAGCTGAATTCCAATACTCGTAATACCTTGGTTTTCACGTCTCTTGGTCCAACCTCTGAAATTCTCAGTCGTTGCAATGCATCTCTCCAACGATATTCAGGCTCCACTCCCTTCATGCTTCCAGCCATTGTCACGATTCCAAGAGGCAGACCAGCACACTCCTTCACAATAGACTCTGCAACAATCTGTTTCGTTTCAGGAAAAAGTCCAACACCGTGCCCTAATTTTTCAACGAACAAATTCCAAGCTTCACCCTCAGAAAGAGGCTCCACTTTGAGTGTCCTTTGGCAATCCATTTTTGTACATATGTCCACTGATCTAGATGTGAAAACCAACTTACACCCGTCTGTTCTAAGAGGTATTCCTACTTCCTCAAGAGGAAAATGATCCCACAAACCATCAAGAATGAGAACATATTTTTTTTTCGCAGTCAACTCTGTCAACAGCATCCCAGCTCTCACCACCGCATCTTTTTGATCCCCAAGATCTAAATCAAAATAATTCGCAATGCAATCCTGCAATGCTTCAGTGCTAAAGTCTTGGGACACAGTAATCCAACAAACATGATGAAAAATGTCTTGTCTCTCTTGACAAACATGATAAAGCTGATTATGGATATGGGTAGCGAAAGCTGTCTTTCCCACTCCCCCCATCCCGTAAATGCCAATAGATGAGACCTCATCATTCAACAACCAGGACCAGACATCTTTCATATGTTTTTCAAACGCTTGGCCCACTAGCTTCGTTGTCGGCAAAAAATATCTTCTAGTCTTACGTCGCTTATGTACAGAGCTTTCAGAAGAGCTTCCTCTGTCAACAACAGAATGCTTATATTCCCGAGACATTATATTTCTACACATTCTCAAAACATCATCCATCATTGATGAGGACGAGATACTTTTCGTGTTCATTTCAAATGACTGATGTGCTTGCTCTGTTCTTTGTCTAGTCTCGGGTTCATCTGTCATAATTACGACAGCAGCTCTATGTTGCTCAACAAGCTCAGTCTCCCCACCAATCAAGATATCCATCCCTCCTAGTCCATCATCCGAACGAGGTTGCTCTTCTTGTTCAATTGCTAAACCCCGAACAAGAGTTGAAGCTGCATTAGTTGCCTCATTATTGCTTGAACTTGGCACACTCCTATCTACAGGCCTTTTAGAAGAGCTTCCTCTCTCTACGACAGACTGCATCAATTCCCAAGTCATCTTCTCTGCACCACTGCTGAACTCAACATCCCTCATCAATGAAGATGAGATGTTATTCATATCCATTTGAAATGGTTGATCTGCTGGCTCTGTTCCCAATCCAGTCTCGGGTGCATCAGGCATGCCAGGAGCAACGTTTTCATCAGCAAAAAAAATCTCTCCCCCGATCAAGCTATCCATCCATGACAGTCCATCATCCAAAAGTGGTTGTCCTTGCATTTCTAAATCTTGCGCACGATCTGAACCTGCAGTAGCTAATATAATTGCTTGAACTTGGCATACTCCCATGCATTCTGTTAGGAAGCTGATCAAACGCTGCGCGTTGAACATCTGGAGTTACTTTTTCACAAAGTTTAACACCACCCCCTTTGACCCTTGCCAAATGATATTTTATCCTTGAAATGGAAGTACTTCCAGCAAATACACTCCCACAAAAAACGCACTTCAAAAAACCATCAGCCATTTTCTCAACATAACACCAAAATAGATCACTTCCTCTAATCATTTTTTCGTCTGTATCCCTACCTACGGGCATCAGAAAGAGCTTTCAAAATATTGAATTAAAATGGAACTTAAACTAACTGAGAAAAAAGAAGAAGCTGAATTTAAGATAAGAACTTGATCACAAGTGTTCTTCTGTCTAGACCAAAAGTCAAGCTAAACCACTCCAAAAATCAAAGTGTTAAATAACTATATCACATAAAAGCTTGAGTTTTAGATGAGATCCCAAAATATGAAAATATTTTTTTTTGTGCTTGATTTTTCATCGAATAGAATCAGGATGATAAAATTCGAATTTATAATTGTTAGGTTAATCAGAAACTTATGTTATTAGTTGAAATCATAATATAGTTTATATTATTTTCTAAAAGATAGTCTTATTCTTTTCTCTTTTTTCCCGGTAACTATACAGCTGATCATATCAGTAATAACAAAACCAGTACGTTTTTTTTTGCTCAGAACACTCAATGTACATGTGTTGGAAAAGAAATGGTACGAGATAAGAGCAAAAAATAATCAAACTCAATTACCTGAGCAGGAGCAAGATGTTATCCAATGATTTGATTAAATCAGAAAAAAAAAAAGATGGACGGGGAAGACTAAGTGTGTTAGAGCTCCGGCTTGTGTGGTTGTGGATAAGGATAGAACCAGTACGTTTGTTTGCTGGTTTTTGACAAAGTCTGATAACCATGATAAGCTTTCAAAATAAATAAATAAAAAGTAGCTGATTATGGAGCTTCATACAGCCACAAATCTAGTCTTATCTATAAATATATTATTCTCTAACATATTCAGTCAAATAAAAGTCTTTTGAACTTAAAATTTGCAAAAATCCACATTATTTTATGCTTGATTTTTATCAAATAAAATGAAGATAGTGAGATTCAAACTCATGACCTTTGGGTCAACAAGACTCTGATATCATATTAAAAAATCATTTCATCTAAAAACTTAAACTTATAGCTTCAAAATACAATTTATATTATTGTTTTAACACTTATCGCGTCCGAAGTCACAAACTCATTTAAAGCAACCCGTGGGTTCCACCACTCTTGATTTTTTTCAAAGCAAGACTTTTCCCCATGCACCCTCGGGTCAATGATGAAGAACTGTAGACTTCTGGGTTATTTCTGGTCGAGAAGTTCGCGCCGTGCAACAATCTATCACGTTATACTTAGAGCATCTCCAGCAGTAGAGGCAAATTGGAGAGCCAAATATTTAAAATGGATGTTTGAATAGTGTAAAAATAGCTTTGGCTTTGGTGTGCACTTTAGCAGTAAAAGGCATTTTGGAGAGCCATTTCTTTTATATTATTATTTTAATGTAATGCAATTATTTTGTATATAATTTAATTATGCAATTAATTATACAATTAATAGGAGTAAGTTATATAATTAAATAATTAGTTTTAAAAAACCCTCCAATAATATAATTTTTTTTAATTAAATTTAAATTAAAAAAATAAATTTAAATAAGACCCACAATATTTGAATTTTAAGCTGCTTATTTTATGTTTTTCATGTAATTATATGTTTTTTTATGGGTATTGTATTTGAAGTTAATTAATGTTATTTATTTTTTTTTAAGTGTTAATAAAATTTAAAAAAACAAAATGAACATATTAACAAATAACCAATAAGTTCAAACATAATTAATTAAAATACATTCCATTACAAATAATTGAATCAAATTAATTATAAATTAATACCCCTATTTTTATGCTAAATATTATTATAATAATTAATAATAATTATTATTATTATTATATATAATAATTAGTATAAAACCCACCCACCTGCTTGTTCCCCTTCATCACAAATTAAAAAAACCCTACCCATTTTCCTCCTCCCTCCAGCCGCCGGCCCCTTCATCACAAATTAAAAAAACCCTACCCATCTTTCTCTTCTCCCTCCAGCCGTCGGCGACCCCCCACCCACCCACCTCCAGTCGTTCTGCGCATGTCTTTGTACTTTTATTGGCCACTACAAGTACGATGGGAAGGAGACCCTGTTGCGACAAGATTGGATTGAAGAGAGGAACATGGAGTGTTGAAGAGGATCAAAAGCTCACGAACTTCATCCTGTGTATCCATTTTTCTTTCTTTTGATTTTCCTCCAATTCTTTCTGAGCAACGGAGAAACTGACAACACAAATCCATTTTTCTTGCTTTTGATCTGTTGTTTTTCTGCTGGATTTTTGTTTTTGGGTTGGAGAGGAGAGGAAGAATCTGGAAATGGAGAGCGAGACAGTGGTGGAGATTGCAACGGTAACATTTCAACGGACATATTTTATTTTGCCTCCGCAGAATTCATCTGTAGGAATAGCTCCCGGATGCCTCCAGAAAATGAAAAAGCCATTTTGGCTCTTCACTTGGCTCCTCTGCTGGAGACGAAATTTAACCCAAAAAAGCCAAATATTTGAATTTTTGGCTTTGGCTTCCCGGATGCCTCTGCTGCTGGAGATGCCCTTAGGTGGAGCATCATAGTCAACATTATGAGTGGAAGGGCTTTAAGTATATAGTGGAGTATTAATTAGTGCATATTTAGTGAATTATATGTCGATTTTGTCACTTGTTGTTATTATTAAGGATTTTTGGGTCCTCAAGATTAATAATTTATATTAACATTATATGATTAATTGTAGTTTATACTATAATTTGTATTATAGTTTATATGGAGCATCTTAGTCAATACTTAGGTGGAGATATTCTGTGGTTAGATATCAAAATGGAGGATTCTTTGATCACACCCCTGGTGAAGATATTCAATCCCTTTGGCTATGCCTAGAGCAACACGATTCAACCTTTCCCAGCCAAGGAAATGGTTCCTCGAGTCTGCTGAAGATATGAACTTCTGTAATGAATCATTCGGCAAGTAGTCATAAACCAGAGCTCGCCTAAATCCATCAGCACAGAAACCGATCAAGCGAACCACAGAATATCTCCACCTAAGTATTGACTTTAAAGACGGTGCCATAAGCTCCTTGGCCCAATTCATCCCTGAATTGATTTGTGATCCTCTTGAGATCAACATAGGAGTACCTGGTGGGATTCTGTAATCATCCAAAAACATCTCAACCATTGCTAATGCATTTCTTGAGATCCTCTTGATATTCTCTTTGTGTTTTATCGTTGCTGTAGGCGCGGTAGAGGGCAATAATCACTATAGCAAAAAGGGGTATTTGATAATGCATTTCCAAAAGGTCTTGATCACTCACTCACTGTCTGCTTCGCTACTTCTATCCCACGTCTTGGTAGGTAAATTGCGGTTGGAACTATATTTTTTTCAATATAAAAAATATTAATTATGTTAATTTTTTTATTATAATATAAATTTAGAAAAAATAATAAATATGTGCAAAATTTTTGTAAAGTGCAAGTTTCTTATAAAATATATAAATTTTAATTCGATATAAATTTATTTATTTATTTATTTAGTAAGTTTCAACAAAATCACCAGCATAAAATTATCATCATCATTAAAAAAGAAAGAAGATGGGGATACCTGAATTATCGAATTCATTGTATTAGGATTAATTAATTTTATTATCCAATTTAAATTAAACACAACAAGTCAAATATAAATTGTGAAAACACCTGCAATAATCAAATAATAAAAATAAATAGTTAATTTTGTATCTATAAAAAGAAGAAATCATCATTGAAAATCTATCCCTACATTACTATCATTATCATGACTATAGCAATTAAAATTATTATCAATATTATTTCGCAAACAATTAAAATCATTAAATTGCCTCAGAGAAAAAAAAAAGCAAAATATTTTTTAAAAAAAATCACTAAAATTAAGGTTTTTATTAATCGCCGAAACAAAAAAAATAAAATATATAATTAATTGCAATCAAAGGAAAAAATCAAAACAAATAAAAACCTTGGGAACAAAACAAATAAAGGCATTTTTTTAAAAAAATTACAGTGTAATTTTGTTACAAAAAAAATAAAAGAATAAGGACCCAAATGAAATGTAGCCTATATGACCAATTTCAATTGGAGGATAATATTAAAACAAATTAAAACCTGAATAACAAAAAAAATTAAAGGAACCAAAAACAAACCAAAAATCAAAAGAATAAGGATTAAATAAAAACCAATATATATAATTAGTTTCAATTGAAGGGCACAATTGAAAAAAATCAAAATTTTCATTGAAGAAATTAGGAATAAAACCAAAATCAAAAGAGCAGAGACTAAAATAAAACATTCACAAACATGAAGGATTTATATGTAATTTACAGTGACAGGAGAGAGAAAAGAAAGAAAAAACAAAAGAAAAGAAAGAAAAAACAAAAACCATTTACCAGCGATTCACCGACCACCTACACCAATACACACTGTATTGTTTAATTCTTCCCTTAAAAATCTTCTCCGTTTTCTTTCTTCAGGGGCTGCGCTTCCTGCTGTGTTCAAGCTTAATAATAATTTTAATGTAAGTGAACTAAAAAAAACATTAAATAATAATACAACATCAATGTTATCACAGTAAACTCTTTGCTTTCTAACTAAACAGGTCTTAAACCTTAATTATTTGTCTTAAAATTTAATTATTGCTTTCAAATTAGAGAGGACACTGATAAGAACTTTGATTGACTTCAAAGAAAAGAAATTTCAAGGTAAGGTATTTGCTGATATTAAGCAAATAATGTATGAACAAAGTAGATGGTTTGAAAGGTTAATCTGGGTTCATGTTTTATTGGGCTCTTTATAGCTTGATTTTTTTTCTTCAATTTCACAATTGAACATTATGTTATTTGGAATTGAGGTTTGCTATTTTTTTTATTTTTTTTCTATAGGATTATCATAATCTTATCACAGGGTAGAAGGTTTTAAGGGTAACCCAAGTTGTTTCAAGTATTTATTTATTTTTTTCATTTTCTTTAAAGTATATTTTTTCTTGTCCTCCAATATTGGATTTGTTGGTTATTAGGTCATGTATTTATTTTAATTCACTTTTTATTTGATTATCCTGTTTTGATGACCACTATTGAACAGTTGGAAGGTCTGTCAAGGTTGATTCAAAGTATTTTTTTAAAAAAAAATCTTACTTTTTTTTCATTTTCTTACTTAAATATTGGGTTGGTTAGGAATTTAAATTTATAATCCTTTTTTATTATATGTCTATGTTATTATCTTGTTCTCACGATCTATATTGTAGGTACCATCGATTTTCCCTAGTTTACTCAAAAACAATTTTCAGTGTTTTTTTAAATTTTTTTCTTTTCATTTTCATTATCTAGCATTGGTTATTTGGAAATATAGCTTCATAACATTTTCCTATTTGTGTTTTATAGGATTATCATGTTTTGATGACTCACATTATGAATTTTGCAAATTAATGGTCGACCAAGGTGAATTTAGTTTGTTTTTGTCTCAATATTTAAAATGTAAAGATGTCATATTGCTATGTTTCTATATCAACATCTAAAAGCTTTATTATACAATACGCATAATATTTTGAACTCATAATTATTTATTTCCTAGAGCACACGTTAACAATGCATTTTTTTTTACACGTTAAGAAAAAATAATTCAACCTGCAGGGTAACGCAGATCACTATCTTGTTAACACAAACTCTAAATCATGTAGGGAAAACATTATGGATGTTCATAGTTTTGTCCATTTACCCCTCTCATCAAAATATTTACGCAATGGAATTGGGGGGGGGGGGGGGGGGTATTTTTATCTTTTTACATGGACACAAATGTTGTTTAAAAAATCATTGGGGGCATAATTATTTTTTTGAATTATGAAATTACTAAAATAACCTTTTAGACGAAAAAAATAGATATTTGTTCAAGGGCTTTGTATTAATTTTCCTTTTAAAATGAACAATTAAAGTACTTAAATCCCCTTAGGATCAAGTGATTTTAAATCTTCTTTGGAGGGTATTTTTATCTTTGTCTCATTGTTTTTTTTTTTTTTTTTTTTTGAGTTGGGGTCATGGACATTTATGTCTTTAAATAATATAAAAAAAGAAAAAAAAATGTTCCTAACAGGTATAAGCACGCGTCAACGATTGGACGCTGCACACACCCTTCAAGCAGCTGGTGTTGTGGCAATCTACTATCAAATGTCAGTTGACTTCGTCTCTTTTGAAGTGATTTCATATCCTCTTTCTGATGGTGCAGAGTTTGTTAGAGGGAGATAGATGATTTGTCATCAGTGGTCTTCTCTCTCTCTCTCTTCCCCTAAAAGTACATATTGACCCTCTTTGGTTTGATTGTTTCAATTTCAGTCATTATTCTATTGATTTTTTTTCCTTTACTTTTTAGTTAAAGTTTTGTTGGTTTTCAACTTTAGCATTTAATCAAAGTTTATTTTGTTGTATTTTTTTGAATTTGGTCCATATTCTTTTGGTTTTTTTTCCAAATATACACTGATTGCTTACTTGATTGGATTGACATTTGAAAAGTTGTTTTTTTATCTGCCTAAGAGATTCATTCATTTACGCATAAACAGCATGTCATTTTGTGTTTATTTCAGTCCTTATAATATCCATTTCCTTTTACTATTAGTCTTGTGATATGATACCAAAAAACAAAACAATCCCTAAATATCATAGTCTAAAAATGCTTTAAAAAAATAACTTCAGATTAATATTTTTGAATGGTTTTAAAGCTTAAATATTAAATATTGCCCTATAATTCTTTTTTAATTTTTATGGGTAATTGTAACTTAATTACAGAATGTTCAAAAGTCAAATGCATTTATAAACACAGGATTATGTGAGAGATCATCCTAGAGAGGAAAGGATCCATATTACACTCTGCGATTTACAGCTGAAGATGCATGGATTTTGGAGAGCGGGTGGGTGCCAATGCCTTCTGGTCTACGTTCAGCGCCATGAAAATCGATCCAGCTTCAGCTGTTGCACAGTGCCATATCCTGAACAAGCCGAGAGGAGCTCATCACAATAAATCACTGCAAAACAGGATTAAAAAACAATAAACGTAAGGGGCGCTGTGAAATGAATATTGAAACAGATGAGTAAATTTGATGCAGGAAAATCTTATCTCTCGCTAAGAAAAAAAACAAGAAGAGAGGAGAAAATGAAGCTTGCTTACCGGTCATTGCATTTCACCAGCGAGCTCTGCTTCTAACTGTGCAGCGCATCTTCTTGTGGGTTAGAGACAGGTTCTTCAGAAATGATAGCCCACTCAATTGAGTTTCGCAAACTTTCAGGATCTACTTGAATTTTCTTAAGAGAATGAGGAATAGTGAGCGGGATCATCGTTAGCTGCGGGCAATCATTTACAGTAATTTCTTCGAGAGAATTGCATTCAAGTCTTCCAGAGTAAATGCTATTCAAATTTGGTAATTTCTTCAATACCAAAACCTTCAAATCCATACTACACGATAGATCCTGATGGATCCTGTCCTCTTCATCTGTTTCAATTATCACCCCCATGTTGTGACAATCTTCGACTACAATCACTTCCAATTGGATGCTAAACAACAACCAAGGAGGGAGCAGCACCTTCATTCTATGACATTTATGTATTACGATCTCTTTGAGATAACAAAAGGGGGGCAAAGCTGGATTTGAAGGTACTTCAAAAAGGGTTTCTAAGATCATCAAACCATCAAGGTGTAGAATCTCAAGCTTTTTACATATATACAATTGACATAAGCCTCTCATGTTTTGACAATTCACAATGACTACTTTTGTAAATGAGTTTCTGAGCAGAAAAAATGGATCGTCAATTATGAGGTCATAAAACCAGGCCTCTGTAACTAACTCTGACTTCGATTTTGTATAATTTAGATCTTCGAGTATAGAGAAAGAAGGTCTTCCTACAGTAACCTTGTAAGCAATTGGTCGAAGATCATATGCGCGGTTGAAAGTTTTGAAATTTTCCATATCACTGAAGTTGCATTCCAAAGTTTCCAACTTCTGTAAGCTGACGACTTCATCTCCTCTAACTGGGAGAAAAACTCCAAATTTCTGATGAAGCTTGAGGAACTGTACTTTTGAGAGCTTAGGTAAAATACCTGGCCGTAAAACACGCACCCCACTTCCATCAAGATTAAGATACCTAAGATCCTTGAGCCTTTTCAATCCCTTTGGCAAATTTTCAAGTCCAGTGTAACTGAGATCCAACTTCTTCAATGCCGTAAGCTTTTCTAATGATGGTACATAACTCAGCTTTGCACACCATCCGAGCAACAATACAGTGAGCCTCGTTAGATGACAAATAGAACCTGGCAACTTCTCTATATCTGAGTCGGAAAGATCAAGAACCTTGAGTCTGATGAAGTGCTGGAAAAAAGATGACTCAACCAAATTCAATTTGTAGTTTCTGCATAACAATAAAGTTGAAAGATTGGGGCACATTGGTGAAAAGTCTGATGGAATTTCCTTGATTCTATTTTCCATGAGAGAAACTATAAACAGATCCTCTCTCCACCATGTTCCATCCGGTAATTCTGTTAATTGTGCACCTGCTTGAACCCCACCCCCCAGACTTTCTTTCAATATTTTCCGAGCCATATCCCAAATCAAATCATGCATCTTCACATATTTGTAATTTTCATCGTCCCTGGAACCTTCTAATAAGCTGGCATTTTCAAGTTGATCAAGCATGGTATGACCCCTGTCAAATTGTGAACGCCTACTCCACATTTCTTTGACAATACCCTCATCAATCAAATACTCTATCAAGTCCTCTCTCCAGATGATCTTGCCTTTTGGAAATAGTGTGATGTGTAAGAAGCACTTCCTCAGTGCTGGATTGGTCAACTCATCATAGCTAAATTTCAATACTCGAAATACCTCAGTTTCCATGTCACTCGGTCCAACTTCTGGTATTCTCAGTCGTTGCAATGCATCTCTCCAACGATATTCATCATACACTCCCTTCATGCTTCCAGCCATTGTCATGATTCCAAGAGGCAGACCAGCACACTCGTTCACAACAGACTCTGCAATCTGTTTTGTTTCAGGAAAAAGTCTAAAACCGTGCCCTAATTTTTCAACGAACAATTTCCAAGCTTCACCGTCAGAAAGAGGCTCCACTTTGATTATCCTTTGGCAATCCATTTTTTTACATATGTCGGATGATCTAGTTGTGAAAATCAACTTACACCCGTCTGTTCTAAGAGGTATTCCTACTTTCTCAAGAGGAAAATGATCCCACAAATCATCAAGAATGAGAACATATTGTTTTTTCACAATCAACTCTGTCAACAGCTTCCCAGCTCTCACCACCGCATCTTTTTCATCCCAAAGATCTAAATCAAAATATTTCACAATGCGATCCTGCAATGCTTCAATGCTAAAGTCTTGGGAAACAGTAATCCAACAAACATGATGAAAAATGTCTTGTCTCTCTTGATGAAGCCGATTATGGATATGGGTAGCCAAAGCGGTCTTTCCCACTCCCCCCATCCCGTAAATGCCAATGCATGAGACCTCATCATTATTCAACCAAGACCAGACATCCTTCATATTTCTTTCAAACGCTTGGCCCACTAGCTTCGTTGTGGGCAAAACATATCTTCTAGTCCTACGTCGTTTATGTACAGGGCTTTTTGAAGAGCTTCCTCTCTCAACAACAGAATGCTTATTTTCCCGAGACATTATCTTTCTACACATTCTAAAAAAAGCATCCTTCAATGATGAGGACGAGATGCTTTTCGTGTTCATTTCAAATGACTGATGTCCTTGCTCTGTTCTTTGTCTAGTCTCGGGTTCATCTGTCATGAGTACGACAGGAGCTCTAGGTTCCTCCACAAGCCCAGTCTCCCCACCAATCAAGATATCCATCCATCCTAGTCCATCATCCAAAAGAGGTTGTTCAATTGCTAAACCCCGAACAGGAGTTGAAGCTTCATTAGAAGTTGGCACACTCCTATCTACAGGCCTTTTAGAAGAGCTTCCTCTCTCAGCAACAGACTGCATCAATTCCCAAGTCATCTTCTCTGTACCACTGCTGAACTCAACATCCCTCATCAATGAAGATGAGATGTTATTCATATCCATTTCAAATGGTTGATCTGCTGGCTCTGTTCCCAATCCAGTCTCGGGTGCATCAAGCATAGACATACGAGGGGCAACGTTTTCATCAGTAAGCAAAATCTCTCCCCCGATCAAGCTATCCATCCATAACAGGTCATCATCCAAAAGTGGTTGTCCTTCTTGTTGCATTTCTAAATCTTGCATTATATTTTTGCTTGAACTTGGCATACTCCCATGCATTCTGTTAGGAAGCTGATCAAACGCTGCTCGTTGAACATCTGGAGTTACTTTTTCACAGGGTTTAACACCACGCCCTTTAACTCCTGCCAAATGATATTTTATCCTTGAAATGGAAGTACTTTTAGCAAATACACTCCCACAAAAAACGCACTTCAAAAAACCATCAGCCATTTTCTCAACATAGCACCAAACTGAATCACTTCCTCTCATCATTTTTTCGTCTGTATCCCTACCTACGAACATCAGAAAGAGATTTCAAAATATTGAATAAAAATGGAACTTAAACTAACTAAGAAAAAAAAGACGCTAAATTTAAGATAAGAACTTGATCACAAGTATTCTTCTGTCTAGACCAAAGTCAAGCTAAACCACTCCCAAGATCAAAGTGTTCTTCTTCTCTCTCTTTTTCCCAGTAACTATACAGCTGATCATATCAGTAATTTAAAAACCAGTACGTTTCTTTTTGCTTAGAAAACTCAACCTACATGTGTTGGAAAAGAAATGGTATGAAATAAGAGCAAAAAATATTCAAACTCAATTACCTGAGCAGGAGCAAGATGTTATCCAATGATTTGATTAAATCAGAAAAAAAGAAGATGGACGGGGAAGAGTAAGTGTGTTAGAGACGAGTGATAGATCTTCGGCTTGTGTGGTTGTGGATAAGGATAGATTCAGACAGAGAAGCAGATGGCAGTGAAAAAAAAGTCAAAAGGACATCTTTCATTCATGGATGCCATCTGGACATGTCGATGGTCTTCCAGGAGGCGAATCCGTCTAGCGGTGCTCTGGTGAAGGTGGTGGGGGCAGGCAGTGGCTGATGATAATCTCCGGCAGCAAACGATGACAAAGAGATCAATCCACCACAAGCAGCAGAAGAGAAAGCAATAGGCCGGGAGGAGAAAAGGTGAAAGAGCTGACAGAAAGAGCAGCAGAGCTGAGAGAGAGAATTATCTGAATGAGAAAAGGTATCTTCACAAATGGAGAGGTTCGAGTTTTCTGTAGCTGGTAGAGAAAAGAGAGAAGATTGAGAGGGAGAGACTACCCGTTTGTTTGCTGGTTTTTGACATAGTATTCTAGAAAATAAATTATTTTTTTATATCTGGTTGTTATAAGAAATTGATTATAAAAATATCTAGTTTTGTTGAATGTAAATTAATTTATTAATATTGATTTAACCACTTGTCATTTGCATGTGCACGGAGGAATAGGAAGGCCAAATGCTCCAAATAGTTTCATCTTCATTTCGTGAGCATTTGGAAATATAGTTGAAATTATTTTTAAAAATATTTTTATTTATAAATATTATTTTTGATATTAGCATATAAAAATAATCTAAAAATATCAAAAATTTTAATTTAATATAAAAAATTTATTTTTTTTCAAAAATATTTTTGAAACACGATGTCAAACATCCCTTCAAATTCAGAGTAGTAAAGATGGATAGGGTAGGTATCTAATAATAATAATAATAATAATAATAAACTCACCTTAATTTATTTTTCATCATTTTTATTAGAAAATACTAATTTTACTGAACTCCTTTTGAAAAAACAAATTCACTAATACAAATATTTTTTTCTCGTGGCTAGAATATGATCATCAAATCATTTTCTCTTTTGTAAAACTACTTTTGTAATAACTCTTTTTTTTTCAATGTTTCAAGATTGGAACGTAAAGAGAATAAGATTTGGTATTGAAATATCAATCTCTAAACTAATAGGGACTAAATAGCAAAAAAAAATTAAAACTTTAGGGACCAAACTAAAAATTTTCCATGTCAAGATCTAAATGGTGTATGTGTTTTTGTTCTTTGTCCAATCTAGTCATTGCTTTTTTAATTTATAATTTTGAAACCTAATTAATTTTCAATTTTGCAAAATCAAAACTAGACTTGCATTTGAATATCCTTAAAACCAAGCATATAGGAGATGATGCAAGTCAAAAGAAATACAAACAAAAGATACCATGGTAATATAACTCTAAAGGATGAAATTGTAAAAATCAAAAGTTGATTGACCAATAAAACTAAAAAATACATTGTTCATATAACATTTGAATCCACAATAAAATAAGTATGCATAAATATCGTGTTTGGTGCTACAATGAAAGACTCATTTGTCTTAGAGGGTATTTGAGAGTATAGTAGCAATTGATTTTAAAGTGTTTTTGCTTGAAAATACATCAAAATAATATATATTTTTTTTATTTTTTAAAAATTATTTTTGACATTAACACATCAAAATAATTTAAAAATAATTTAAAACAAAGAAAGAAATAAAAAGAAACTTTTTTTAAAAGCATTTTTAAAACACAGAAACATACTCTAAGTCAATGATTAGTTTGTGAACCCATACTATACCATGACGTTAGATTTCTTTTTTGCATAAAATTTGATGTTCAGGTATTGCAATCATATTTTTAAGTATGAAGAAAATTCTCATCTCATGTCAAAAACTCGACTGGGTCAAATAAAATGGTTATTTTAATTAGATGATAAAAAAAAGTAATGACAATAGATGGATCAATTTTTATTAAAAAAATCTTGATAAGCTGGAAAAAAATATTTAAAAAAAAACAATGTAGCTAAATTTCTAGTCCATTAAATACTTAAGGTGCAATATTGGATAGAAAAAAAACAAACAAAAAAGACCTGATTCAACCTGAATTAGCATGACAAACTTCTAACTTAAGTAATAAAAGCTCAATCAACTTGGGTTAATTCGTTAAACTTGAGGCCGTTATCAGAACAAAACAACTTGTTATAAAAGAAAATAAAAAAGTACATTTTTAAAAGACAAAATCACTTTTGAATAATGAAGGTGAAAAGAAAATAAGTAAAAAACCTTTATCAATTTGCGTTAACTAGGCTAAACTTACTATATCTAGAAAACTCCAAAACCCAATTCCCAACACAATCAAATATTGAAGGCTAAAAAAAAAATTGATCATACATAAAAATAGAAATTAAAAGAATAAAAATCAAAATTCAGATAAAAGAATTATTTTTTATTAAAGGATGAAATTAAAAAGAAAGATTAATCTAACAAAAGGAAAAAATAATAAGGATTAATTTTTTTTTTATTGAATGATAAAATTAAAAGAAAAATCAATTTAAGTAAAGGACTAAAGATAAAACAATCAAAAGACTAAGGAAAAAATTATAGAAAATAACATATAACAAATTGAAATTGAATGATGAAATTAAAAAAGAATCAAGAATTTACAAAAAAAAAATAGAATAAAAATCAAAATCAAAATAAAAAAAATAAAAGCTGAATTTTAACATATCAATGAATGAAATTTTGCATGAGAGGAGAGAAGAAAAAGACTTATTTGGCCATGTAAAACTAGTTTAAAATTTACTATTTGTTTTAATAATATTTTAATCATTTTATCATGTTTTTAAAATGCAAAATAATTTATTAATTTTTAATTAAATTAATTTGATAATTACAAAACAAATAAAAGGTGTGGGATTATGCACTGTGCACCCTCTCACAATCCACTGTGGATTGCGACAGTGCACGCCCGAAATTGGCCTTCGTCCGCGCGGCAAGAGGAGGGGTTTGACCGGGGCTAATTTCGGTTTTTCCTTTTAATTTTTTTTAAATAATCAGTTATGAACAGTGTATTGACGATTTCGTCCCCGGTAATAAGACAAAATAAGGCATCGGGCTGAGGGGCACCGGCGTAATTGCGCGAGGCCGGACCGGCCCTGTCCGGTCCGGTCCGCTGCAACTTTTTATTTTTTTAATATTTTCTGAAATGGCTAAATACGGTTTTAGCCCCTAATAAGACAAAAACACTGAATTGGGTGCAGGGGTGGAACGGTAATTGGCCCTATTTTTTGAATTTTTTAATCGGCGTCTGTCAGGGCGTGAGGCGCACGCGCCAGACGGTTGTCCGCCTCACGCCCTGTTTAGGCGGCGCGTGCGGACTCCTCCGGTGGCCGAAAATTATCTCCCGGAGGCCAGAACGATGCGCCGCCGCGTGTTCTTCCTCCCGCGGTGGTGCGTGTAACCACCAAATGTCCGTGGACGCGGCGGAGGCCGGTTAAAGCCGCCGGCCACGTTTCTCTCTCTCCTGCACGTCAATGTGCAGGAGAGTCCCCCATGTTGTGTTACTTTTCACTTCGGTCCCTGTACTTTTAATTTCGTTTTTGGTCCTCATTTCTTTGATATAAGTTTTGATTTTGTTCGATTGGGTCCTCCGATTTTAATTGATTGAATGTGAAAGTTTCACTTCGGTCCTTATACTTTCAATTTCCGGGTTGGCTGTATATAACTCAATCACTTCGGTACAAAAGTTCCGATTTTTGCAATTGTGTCCTCTGATTTCAATTGACAATAAATGTAACTTGCATTTCAGCCCTTTGACTTTTAATTTTTTAATTTAAGCCCTTTATATTTGATTTTTATTTCAGCCCTTACACTTTTATGTTTTTTTAATCCCTACTTTTGTCCATGTATATATAAGTGTATTTAACACAACAACAACAACAACAATAATAATAATAATAATAATAATAATAATCATGATTTAATTATTTTTCATTCTTACTCTTTTGTTATTTTTTTTCCCTCCCGATAATTTGATAAATTTTTTTTTGCCAGTAATAGCAATGATAATTTTTTTTTTTTAGTTTTTATCTTTTGTTAAAGTTTCTGGGATATTTTTAGTCTTTCGTTTATTTTTGTTTCTTTCATTATTAACATAATAATAATAATTATTATAATAAGAATAATAATAATAGTGATTATTATTAATATTATAATAATAGTGCTTATGTATTCTATTATTATAATAATAGTGATTATTTATTCTTTCATAATAATAATAATAATAATAATAATAATAATAATTTTTAATTGGTTTTTCTTGCTTGCTGTTTTGTTCATGCTTTTTATTTTTTTCCCTCGGTATAATTTAATAATTTTTGTTGTTTTTATTCTGGCGGCAATAATAATTTTAGATATTAAGACTCCGATGTTGCTATTGTGATAATATTTTAAATTAATATTGCTTCCTTTTCCCTTTTTTTTATTTGCTCTTTCTATTAATTGATTTTTATAATTTTATTATCTGCACAATAATGATTTCAGTGATTTGTTTTTTTTCTTATTCAAATATTTTGCTCTTTTTTCTAATGTTAGTGCACGCTCTTTTGTGATCTTTTATGACGCAATACCTATATTCTAAAAAATGTAATCTATGCTTACGTGACAAACTCAACTCAAAATTTTAAACGTTTTATCTTTTAATCTATAATTTTTATTTACTTATATCATATAAATTTATCGTTGTAGATTTAATTATGTTAAATTATATATAAAAAAATACCCGCGGCAACGCGCGGGCAATTAGCTAGTAACTAATAAGTATTGTGAAAAGATTTCGATGTCAGCTAGCTCAATAATTCTTTTGTAAGAATGAAAAAAACCTTGATTACATTATTCCTGTTGTTAACGCTTACGAGTATGCATGAATTCTCTTTTTCCAAACAAAATTAGTTTTGGTTAATAATATAGCTCTGGAGGATGAATTTGAAAAATATAAAAATTTGATGACTAAAGTGAAATTAATCAGCACTTGGGCTCTACACTGTATGGGAAATCTGAGTAACCGTCAACCATTTGTAAGTATTAGAATGTAAACAGGGAACTTGTATAAAATAGGAAATTGATGAAACCTAGTAGGAAACAAATAGGGCACTATCACATGCACTATCACATATATAATTGATAGATAAACACAATGTAAATCAAGGCACTTGCGCAATTGCAAGAACATATCAAATACAATTGTATTTGATATGTTCTTGCAATTGCGCAAGTGCCTTGATTTACATTGTGTTTATCTATCAATTATATATGTGATAGTGCATGTGATAGTGCCCTATTTGTTTCCTACTAGGTTTCATCAATTTCCTATTTTATACAAGTTCCCTGTTTACATTCTAATACCCCCCCTCAAGTTGGAGCATGGAGATCTCGAATGCCCAACTTGCGCAATAAGAATTCGTATTGTTGTTTCCCCAAAGCCTTTGTAAAGATGTCAGCAAGCTGCATAGACGAGGAGACGAACATAGGAGTAAGGGAACCTGCAATTATAGCGTCACGGATGAAATGGCAGTCGACCTCAATATGTTTGGTGCGCTCATGAAATACCGGATTTTGAGAAATATGAAGAGCCGCCTGGCTATCGCAATGGAGAGTCATTGGACGAGTATGAGACACTCCTAGGCTTGACAATAGAGCTTTGAGCCATGTCAATTCACATGTAGTCATAGCCATAGATCGATATTCTGCTTCTGCAGACGAGCGAGAGACAATGTGTTGTTTCTTTGTTTTCCAAGAGATCGGAGAATCACCTAAAAAAATAATCCATCCAGTAAGAGATCGTCGAGTCGTAGGGCACCCCGCCCAATCAGCATCACACCACGCATGTAGTTGTAGATTATTTTGCCGACGAAGATGTATTCCTTGACCAGGATTACTCTTAAGATAGCGGACGACACGTAAAGCTGCTTCCATGTGTTCATCACGTGGACACTGCATAAATTGGGATAATACATGAACACTGTAGGACAATTCCGGGCGAGTAAAACACAAATAGATCAACCGCCCCACTAGGCGACGATACTGCTCCGGGTCTTTGAGGAATGCACTGGTAGATAAGGCGAGTCGGTGATTTGGTTCCATAGGAACTGTAGCCGGTCGAGCTCCTAGTAACCCTGCCTCAGAAATAATATCAAGTGCATATTTACGTTGACAAAGCACAAATCCTTCAGGCGCACGTGCCACTTCTATACCCAAAAAGTATTTTAGAGGACCAAGATCTTTCATGTGAAAGCATGCACTGAGATAATCTTTGAATGTTTGTATGTCGGTTGGATGACTTCCGGTGATGATGAGGTCATCAACATAAATCAGAACAGTAAGTTGTTTTGCTCCTTGGTGCAGTGTGAATAAGGAGTAATCGGAGTACGATTGTGTAAAACCGTATTTTGTCAAAGCTGATGAGAGTTTAGCAAACCAACATCTGGGTGCCTGTTTTAACCCATACAATGATTTTCGAAGCTTGCATACTTTCCCGGATGTCCCTACCCGAAAACCTGGCGGAAATTTCATGTAGACTTCTTCAAAGAGATCCCCATGTAGAAATGCGTTGTGGACGTCCATTTGATGGACCGGCCAATTCATTGCAGCAGCCAGGGCGAGAAATACCCTTACAGTTACCATTTTGGCGACGGGAGCAAATGTGTCTGTATAGTCAAGGCCTTCAGTTTGATGATTTCCAAGGACCACAAGGCGAGCTTTTAGTCGCTCAACTGTACCATCGGAGTTATATTTGATTCTGTATACCCATTTGCACCCCAGTGCCTTTTTGCCTTCTGGTAAATTTTGAACTTCCCACGTGTTATTATGTTCAAGTGCCGTAATTTCTTGCTGCATAGCGTTTTGCCAACCCGTGTGTTTTACTGCTTCAGAGTAGGATGTAGGTTCCTGGGTAGCTGTCAATGCTGCAAGAAAATGCCTATGTGGCACCGAAAATTTTTCACAATTTACATAGTTCGAAAGTGGGTAAGGTGTACCTGAGGAATGCTGTGGTGCGGGCGATGAAGCGAGAGATGGACTCTTTTTCTGGATAGTGTGAGTAATGTAGTCACGAAGACGGACGGAGGTTTGCCGCTGCCGATGACCCCTCCCCAAAATTTCTTCGTGTTCGACTTCTGAGCTTTCAGAAGTTAGCGGCATAATAACTGTATTCGGCGTATGTGTCGAGTGGTCAATGTTTGCGATATCTCTTGATATTTGGGCATTTGAGTCTGCGAAGGGATCAACAGTGTCTTTGCCAGCAGGGGGCCCATTTTCTGTATTGTCTGTAGCAAATGGAAAAATATCTTCTGAGAACACAACATCCCGCGAGACAAAGAAAGCTTGTTTTTCTAAGTCATATAGGCGCCACCCCTTTTTTCCATAAGGATAGCCGACAAAGACACATCGGCGACTTCTACTTGCTAACTTATCCCCTGAGTTTGTATGTGCATAGCATAGGGAGCCCATAACCCGCAGGTGTTTGTAATTGGGCTCAATTCCATAAAGTACATGGTAAGGGGTTTTTCCGTTGAGGATTAAGGATGGAGTTCTATTTATCAAGTAGTCTGCCGTCAATATACATTCTCCCCAAAATTTAATTGGAAGTGATCCTTGAAACCGCAGTGCTCGCGCAACATTTAAAATATGTTGATGCTTCCGTTCTACTCTTCCATTTTGTTGCGGTGTGCCTGTACATGAGGTTTGAAAAATAATCCCTTGATCAAGGAAGTACTCTTTCAAACATGTAAATTCGGTGCCGTTGTCGCTTCGAAAGATTTTAACTTGTTGATTGAATTGTCTTTCAACCATAGAAAAAAATCTTTTAATCATACTAGGAGCTTCTTTCTTATCAACAAGCAAATAAATCCATACAGCACGAGAAAAATCATCAACTATTGTTAAAAAATATGAGGCACCACAGGAGGATTTTGTTCTATATGGTCCCCATAAGTCGCAATGAATGAGTTCAAAAATAGCTTCGGTTTTATCATTACTGATAGGAAACTTATCTCTTCTTTGTTTTGCTTTCTGGCAAACATCACAAATTTCATTTACGTTGTCACTGTGTTTTTCCACTTCATGAACCAACTGTATTATTCGCATAGACGGATGACCCAATCGCTTATGCCAGAGATCAAGAGATATCCTTCTACTGATTCGCAATGCCTGTACTCGCGGTATCCGTTTGAAGTAATAGAGTCCATCTCTTCTTTCACCCGCTCCAATCAGCGTCCTCGAAATGCGGTCCTGTATGACACAAATACTTTTAGCGAACATCACAATACAGTCATAGTAGTCAATTAATTGTGATACGGAAATTAAATTGCAACTGAGTCCTGGTATGTAAAGGACTTTTTGAAGGGTCAGATCTGTTTCGAGGGGAATTGTTCCCTCTTTAGTAGCAACAATGCTATTTCCGTCTGGTAATCCCACGTGACACTCGGAAATTTCTTTTAAATCATCAAATTCCTCATCATCGCCGGTCATGTGGTTTGATGCTCCGGTGTCCAAAATCCACTTTTTATCTGTTAATTTTCCTGTCAAAGTTGCAATTAACTTCTTACCCGTCATCTTACCCATTATTAACTCATTCTCCTCCTTCGGTTCAAGCATCTTTTTAAGAATTTCCCACTGCTCTGTTGTTAAGCCAGGCAGCGTGGGTGGAGGGTCCTTCTCGGCGACGTAGCTCGCCTGAGCTGCGTTGGCCCGAGCTGTGCCCCCTCTGTCTCCGTTGCCTCTGTAACTCCGGCCACCTCTCCTTCCGTTCATTGATCCCCTTCCACGGCCAGACCCGTGTCTCCCGTCGTTTCTGGGTCTTTCTCCCCACCATTCTGGGTAGCCCCTCAGTTCGAAGCAAGTTGCAGCGTCGTGACCCACCTTCTTACAGTGATCACAGAACATGTTACCTCTGTCTCTCCCGTCGGGTTCTCTTGTTCGGGTCGGGTCGAACATTCTGGGTCGGGTTCGTGCGGCTAGAGCCATGGCTTCCCTTTGGTCATCTCTTCCCCGTGAAATCATCTTCACTCGTTCTTCTTGAATCAGAATCGAGTATGCCTTGTTGATTCCGGGCAGTGGGTCTTGGGCCAGAAGGTTAGACCTCACCGTTCCATACATATTTTCGTCGAGACCCATCAAGAACAGGTGCAATTTTTCTTCTTCTCTCTTCTTCTCCAGGATTGACCCAAGGTTGCAGGTGCACTTTCCACATTTGCATATGGGTATTTGTTCAAAATTTCCCAATTCATCCCAAATTTGTTTGAGTTTACCGTAGTAGTCCATGATTGACATACCTCTTTGTTTGCATTCTGCCAGTGCAGCTTTTAATTGCTGAATTCGTGGTCCATTGGTGATGAAGAATCTGTCTTCCAAGTCTTTCCACAGTTCTTGGGCAATTTCCACATGTGAGATGGAAGACCTGTTGAAGTTTTTAATCTTGTGTTTGATTGTGTTTTTGTTGATTTGCAGGTTGATTGTTGATTTGTTGATTTGGGTAGTAAGAGGAAAAAGTTTGCACAGAAGGTTGAAGAAAATGGAAAGAGAGAGTTGCAGAAAAAAGGTAATTCTTGTATATATTTTTCCACACACTACATGCTTGACAAAATGCCCCTTATAAACTCTTTTGGGGAGAACACACGTATTGTGTGATCTTTTACAGCCTGTAACAGCTAGGCCTACAGAAAAGCATTTACTTACTTTTTCTTTTCTTAGTTAGTTACAAATAACTGAAATGCAACTAACTAATCATTACATAACAACTTTCTTTAGCTTCTTCTTTTCCTTCTTCTTTACTGTCAACTTTTCCATTTAATCTTCTGCATTTGCTTATTATAAATCCAGCTCAGCAACTTAAACTTCCAACAGCCTCTCCTAAGTTGCTGACTGGTTTAACCCCAAGAGTCAACCTTAGATAGTTGAATCTGTCTTTAGGTAGAGCCTTGGTGAATATATCAGCCAACTGGTCCTCACCCCTACAGAATTGCATGTTAATCAATCCTTCTTTCAAGGATTCCCTGATAAAGTGATATCTCCTGTTTATGTGTCTTGTTTTCTGATGGAAAACAGGATTTTTGGCCATTGATATTGCTGACATGTTGTCACAATACAATGGAGTTGCCTCAGCCTGCATCTCTCCAAAATCTTCAAGCACAAACCTAAGCCAAATGGCTTGTGCCGTGGCTTCAGAAGCTGAGACATACTCAGCTTCTGCTGTTGACAGAGCCACTGTGCTCTGTTTTACAGCAGCCCAAGAGAACACACCACTTCCAAAGCTAAAAGCATAGCCTGAAGTACTCCTGCTATCATCCTCACTGCCCCCCCAATCAGCATCACAATAACCGATTAGAGTAGCTGATTTGCCTCTTGTGTACTCAATCCCATAGTCTAGGGTACCTTGAACATATCTCAATACCCTTCTAGCAATCCCCATATGTTTCTTTGTAGGGCAACTCATGAATCTAGATAGTAAGCTTGCTGAATACATTAGGTCTGGCCTTGTTGCTGTCAAATACAGCAAGCTTCCCACTATCCTTCTATACAGCCCTTCATCTGCAGGTTCACTGCCATCTTGCTTCTTCAATTTTTCACCCACAGTTAGAGGAATTGCAACTGGATTGCAGTCCTCAAGTCCGAACTTAGTAAGTAGAGACTTAGCATACTTACTTTGGTGAATAAAAACCCCTTGATTGGTCTGCAACACACCAATCCCTAGGAAGTGATGAAGAAGCCCTAGGTCTGACATTTCATACCTCTGCATCATCTCCCTCTTAAACTCAGTCATCATCCTTTCACTACTTCCAGTATACACAATATCATCAACATATATTGAGATAATGATCTGGCCTCCTTCACTATCACTTCTGGTGTACAAAGTTGCCTCACTTGCACTCCTTTCAAATTTGCAACTTGTAAGATAAGCATCGATTTCACTATACCAGGCTCTAGGGGCTTGTTTAAGTCCATATAGAGCCTTGTATAGTTTATACACCTTGTGGCTGGACCCCTTCACTTCAAACCCCTCGGGTTGCTCCACATACACCTCCTCGTCAAGCATTCCATTTAGAAATGCTGACTTAACATCTAGTTGGAATAGTTTCCAACCCTTTTGAGCTGCCAATGCAATGAGAGTCCTTATAGTATCCAACCTTGCTACTGGAGCAAAGGTCTCATTGTAATCCACCCCTGGTTTTTGTGCATATCCCTTGGCTACAAGTCTAGCCTTATGCTTGTGTATGGACCCATCAAGATTGAGCTTGGTCTTGAAAACCCATTTCACACCTATCACAGGTGCATCAGAAGGTCTGTCAATCAGCTCCCAGGTATGATTCTTCTCTATCATTTCTAATTCAGCTCTCATTGCATCCTGCCAATCTTTACTCTTTGCTGCTTCTTGGTAATTTTCAGGTTCAATGAAGCTCATGTGACATCTATTATAAATGTCTTCAATGCTCCTTAACTTCATTGGAGTTGAACTAGGTGATGATCCTTGACTGATACTCTCAACTGATTCTGACACTGAACCATTTTCAGGTGAGTTTAACTGATCAATACCATCATAATTCTGTGCAGCATCTACATTAGTTTCTTCTACTTCACTCCCTTCTTTGTTGCATTCAAACCTTAGTTGCTGTGTGACTGATTCCATATGATTTCCAGTCCAATTCCAGAACCTGCTCTCATCAAAAACAACACTCCTTGACAGCACTATCTTCTTTGCGTCCAGAATATACACCCTATATCCTTTCTCACAACTTCCATAACCCATAAACACTCCCTTCTCTGCCTTACTGTCCAGTTTTTGTCTTAGTGCTGCTGGAATGAGTGTGTAACTTACACACCCAAACACCCTTAAGTGTTTAATTCCAGGCTTCCTTCCCGTGAATGCTTCAAATGGTGTCTTACCCTCCACAGCTGATGTAACACACCTATTTTGAAGATACACAGCAGTATTCACTGCCTCTCCCCAGAATTCAGTGGGAATTCCTTTCTCAATCAGCATTGATCTTGCCATTTCTCCTATGGTCCTATTTCTCCTCTCAGCCACTCCATTCTGCTGAGGAGAATAGGCTACTGTGAGCTGCCTCTCCACACCCTGACTTGCACAATAATTCTGAAATTCATAGGAGGTATATTCTCCTCCTCTATCACTTCTCAATTTCTTTAAAGAGTAGCCACTTTGTGTCTCAACAAGTATTTTAAATTTCTTGAAAACACTTAATGTGTCAGATTTATTTCGCAGGAAATATACCCAACACATTCTAGAATAGTCATCAATAAAGGTAAGAAAGTACCTATTCCCACCAATTGATTCTGCTTGCATTGGTCCACAGAGGTCAGTATGCACAAGTTCCAGTGGATGTTTGGCTCTCCATGCTTCCCCTTGATCAAATTTCTCTCGGTGATGCTTCCCTTTTACACAGCCCTCACACACATCCCTTGAATCTGCTATCACAGGTAAGCCATACACAATCTCTTCCTGTTTCATCTTCTTCATACTTGCAAAATTTAAATGGCCAAGCCTTCTATGCCATGTCCACGAATCTTCATTTACTGATGCTTTCATGGCTGCAGGAGTTAAAGCTTCCAGTGCAAGTGGAAAACATCTATTCCCCTTCATTATCACTTTTGCAAGCACATTCTCTAGTTTCTCATCATCAAATATTACTGCCTTGTTGCCCCCAAACAGAATGTAGTAGCCATGTTCCATCATCTGACCTACACTAAGTAGATTCTCATCCAAACCCGGGACTAGCAGCACCTCATTTATGTATCTTCTGCCCTTTTTGGTTTCAACAACTAATGTTCCTTTTCCAGTTGATTGAACCAAATCTCCTGAACCCATTTTCACCTTGCAAGTGATACTTCTATCAACATCAATTAAATTCTCCTCTTGAGAGGTCATATGATTACTACATGCACTATCAATGAACCACACATCTTCATTCTTTATGCTAGCAGCATGACATGCATAAAACATAGTGCTTGTGCACACATCTTCTTCCTTTGCACTATTAGCTAGTTGCTTGTTGCTGTCACAGTCTTTGGAATAATGTCCAAACCGACTGCATTTCCCACACTTAGGTTTCCCCTTATATCTACATATTCCGAAATGAAATTTTTGACATGTAGAACATTGAGGCTTTGTGTTTGTTTGATTACCTCCACCTCTGTGCTGTGAACTGCTGCTGCTACTTGCATTTCTGTTATTCCAGTTTGTGTTGTGACTGAAATTGTGATGATTATTCACATTTCGTCCTTGAGACCAGCCCACATGCCTTTGATCATGCCCCTGCCATCTTGGACTAGATCTCCCCTGCATGGCCTTGTTTGCAGCATGATTATAGCCCATTTTGAGACTACTGAATGCCTTTTCAGTCCTTGTAATCTTGTCTTGTTCATCATGCAGGTCTTCCCTCTTGTCAAATACTTTGACAGAGGCTATAACTTCTTCCACCTTCAGCACATCAAGGTCCCTTGTCTCTTCAATGATAGAGACAATGGACTTGTATCTCCTATTTAAACTCATTAGGAGCTTCTGCACAATCCTAATCTCAGGTACATCTTCTCCTAGAGATTTCAGACTGTTTATAGCTTCAAAAAACTTAGAAAGATAGTGTTCTAAGCCTTCTCCTTCTGTCATTCTCATGTATTCAAACTCTGCCCTCACAGCTTGCAATTTCACAGACCTCACTTTCTTATCACCTCTATACTCTCTTTTCAGCACATTCCATGCTCCTTGTGCAGTATTCTCATTCCTTATTCTAGGAAAAAGTTCATCAGTCAAAGCTCCTTGGATGAGGCTCAATGCCTTGGCATTTCTTATTTTGTTTTCTCTGAAAACAGCTTCTTCAGCTATGCTGCTCTCAGTTTCACCATCTTTGCTCTCGGTTTCATCATTCTTCTTATCTTCTTTCTCAGATTCTTCTTCTTTCACACTTGAACCTGATTTCATGCCAAACTCAACTACATCCCATAGATCAAATGCTATGAGGATTGTCTCCATCTTCACTGCCCAAAAGTCATAGTTCACACCATTGAACTGAGGTGTTCGTAAGTCTCCACTGGACACCATCTTTTCTGGATTATTTGTGTTTTCAGTCCCTTGTTGATCAAGTTACTGCTCTGATACCATGTTGAAGTTTTTAATCTTGTGTTTGATTGTGTTTTTGTTGATTTGCAGGTTGATTGTTGATTTGTTGATTTGGGTAGTAAGAGGAAAAAGTTTGCACAGAAGGTTGAAGAAAATGGAAAGAGAGAGTTGCAGAAAAAAGGTAATTCTTGTATATATTTTTCCACACACTACATGCTTGACAAAATGCCCCTTATAAACTCTTTTGGGGAGAACACACGTATTGTGTGATCTTTTACAGCCTGTAACAGCTAGGCCTACAGAAAAGCATTTACTTACTTTTTCTTTTCTTAGTTAGTTACAAATAACTGAAATGCAACTAACTAATCATTACATAACAACTTTCTTTAGCTTCTTCTTTTCCTTCTTCTTTACTGTCAACTTTTCCATTTAATCTTCTGCATTTGCTTATTATAAATCCAGCTCAGCAACTTAAACTTCCAACAAGACCGAAGAGATGGTTCAATCGTGTTCCTAATCCATGACACTAACAGTGAGTTTATTGTCCACCAATCTTCCAAATCTTCTGATTCCTTATCGGGTTGTTTGATTGTTCCATCAATAAATCCGAATTTCTTTCTAGCTCTTAGGGCAGTTCTGATTGATCGTGCCCATTCTTCATAGTTGTCTCCTTTCAATTGCACTTGGGTAATTGTGAATCCTGGGTTGTCAAGAGAGGTTATGTCATAGGGTGAAATTGTTTTTCTCTGTTCTTTGGTGGTAGTGGCATCAGTAGTGTTTTCGGCCATGTTCTAGTTCTTGGTTTCTTGTCAATTTTTTGATTTTTTGACAGTTTGAAGTTTTGTTCTTCAATTTGCAGGAACTGGATAACAGATGATGATTTCTGGTGGATGATCTTTGGTGATTTCTTGATTTCCAGTATTTGGGTCTTGTTTGTGAATTCTGGATTTTTTTGATTTTCTGGGTTGGTTTCTGGTGTTGGATCTTTTGATGACAGATGGTTGATTGGGTTTATGATTTATGGTTTGTTTTGGCAGATGGTGTATCTCGGGTTACCACAGATGATTGTGATAATTCTTGCCAATTTGCTGAGATGGTCTTTGGGTTTGTGTATGGTGGGCAGGTAAAGAATGAGGATTGATTTTGATGGAATATTTTTGTGTTTTGATGGTTTTGGGTTTATGGCAGATTCTGGATTTATGATAGTTGTTTGATTTTCTGGATTTTGATTTGGTTTTGGTTTTGTTCAGGCTCTGATACCATAATACAAAATTGTATTTGATATGTTCTTGCAATTGCGCAAGTGCCTTGATTTACATTGTGTTTATCTATCAATTATATATGTGATAGTGCATGTGATAGTGCCCTATTTGTTTCCTACTAGGTTTCATCAATTTCCTATTTTATACAAGTTCCCTGTTTACATTCTAATAGTAAGCCATACGTCGTCTGTGATTATCAATCTTCCATTCAGACATTCCCTCCTCTGGGGATCTTACTATGGCATCAAATAGTTAAACTGAAGAACAAGAAAACAAATCCCTCTCTCCTCTCCGCTCTCCCCACTCTCTAAATTCTCCTGTAGGAAGCCATGACTGCAGCCACCAAGAAACACTACCCCTCCTCCTCTAAGCCACCCAAGAACCACCACTCTACCCCCAACACCACCACCACAACAACCCCACAACCTAACATCACTCAAGACCCTAGCCCAACCACTATTCCATCACCACTATCTCCCACCCTCAAAGACCAGGTCTTGTCACGCGCCACCCACATCACGCGCCAAGAACTCCTCAAAAGAAGGTCTTACAAGCTAAAACAACTCTCAAAATGCTTCAGAGATCATTACTGGGCATTGATGGAAGAACTCAAGATTCAGTACAGAGAGTACTATTGGAAATATGGTGTCAGCCCTTTTAAAGAGGACAATCAAAAGCAAGAACAGTAGAAACAGGGTGGTGGGGTTGGCGTTTTACAGAGGGAGAATGAAGAGAGCGGGGCTAATATAGAAGTTATTGGTGAAAATAACACTAATGTTAGTGATTTGAAGAGTAATCATAGGTGTTTGTTTGTTGGGTGTAAGTTAAAGGCTATGGCTTTGACAAGTTTTTGTCATCTTCATATACTTTCTGATGCAAAGCAGAAGCTTTACAAGCCTTGTGGTTACGTTATCAAAAGGTTTCATCTTGCTCTACCTTTTTCTTTGATTTTTGGATTATAAAGCTTTTTTCTTTGATTGGTATTTTTTTTTTTTTTTGGTTTCTGTAAGATTGCATTGGTGGTTTTGAATTTTAAGTTTTTAGATGGGTATGGGTATTTTTTGCTTATGCTTGGATGCTTGGGATTGCCATGTTTTTTAGTCGTTGCAGTTTTGTGCAAGACTAGTGTGCCATCGACCCGTTTAGGAAGTTTGGAAGAATAGGTAAATTGAATGAGCTTGATTAAGACTGTAGGAACTGGTTTATATATACTCGGTATTAGGGATTTGGAAAAAAAAAGTGTCATGAATCATGAAGGATTAGTAAATTCATAGCCTCTAACTACCTGTGAATTGCTTGTGACCAAGATATTTTGGGGTTCAAAATGACTAATGCTGCTTGATTTTAAGCTGGGATTTTAATCCTTAATTATGTACAGATTTTGCTGATGCCAGAAAAAAGTGATATGAAGTATTTGTTTGTCTTCTTGCTTCGAGCAATGATTATGGAACTGTATGGAATACTAGATTTAATGGGACCAGGCTTGCAAGTATAAAACTTTGTTTCAAGGTATACATTAAGCTTTGACCTTACAAGTCGAAAATAACACAGCATGGTGGATAACAATGCACAGAAATACCTTAGGCAATAAGCTAAAAAACAAAATGAGTAGGGGAGAGTTATCTCTATTCATGAACAATTTGTGTGACAACATTTGATGGTCCAACTAGTTGGTAAATTTGATTTGATAACCGGGGTAGAAAGAACTCTAGCAGTGTCATAGAAGTAATTTGGATTCTAGCACGAATAACCTTGTTTGCACTTTCACAAATAAATCATGTTTATACTTGGATATTTTACCAAACGATTTGACTGTCTTGGGTGAAGTTGTGGCTTTTGCCTATCTTTTTTGAAGTCTATTTTTTTTTTTTTTTATAACCGGGGTGTCTGGGCCAGCTTACGCGCACCTTGACTATTCCCTGAGTTCACTTGAACACCCTGCAAGCCCAAATGAGCAGGTAAGACACCGCGGGGGTGACAGGCGTACCATGCAAGGGAAGGACCCAGGGAAATGAGAGGAGGAGCCCTCCTACCCCACTGCCACTGAGACTCGAATCTAAGTCCGAAAGTAGGAGGGGGCTCCCTTGCGCCACTGGGCCACGACCCTTGCAGGTCTATTTTCTTGTTTTCTGTGATTACTGCTGTGCATGATGTCACTTTCTTTCTGTAAGGTCCGTGGCGTGTTGACATCATAGCTACAGCCTGTAATAGATTGATGGCATTAGTTAACATCTAACATGAAAATACAAACATCCATTTGTTGATGGATCTATGCCTTAGCCTCGAACAATTTTGAGTTTCTTCCTAAAGTACCAAGAGACTAAAATAATAATAAAAAACCTTGTTATCCAAGCTATTGCTTTGGTTCTGTTTGTCCCGCTTTAAACTATGATAGCTATGATTTCTGCTTTCCATGATATCAAGTCAAAACTATTTTGAGGGGCAGTTGATTGGATTTGCGTTCTATGCTTTCATGTATCATACGAAGAATGTTAAAATGTCCTCTCAGTCTTAATTATGTCCCCGACATAAATTCAATTTGGGTGTTTATAGGTGTATAGCTTTGTATTTAATTTATAGAAATTGCATGGTTTGTCTTTGTTATACACCAAAAAGGAAATGTATGCATGCACTTGTGAATTTGTATATTGTGATACGATTATTTTAAAAAAAATAATTCACTTGAAAATACATTCAAATAATATTTTAATTTTTAAAACTTGTTTTGACATTAGCATGCTAGAATGATATTAAAACACAAAAAAATAATTTTAAAAAATACTTTTAAAACATCAAAATCAATTAAGCTATTACTCTTCTAGCATATGCACTATTATAGAGCCTTGCGTGTTTTATTATTGGATATTTGATACTGTGTTTCAAAAATATTTTTGAAAAAAATAATATTTTTATTTTATTTTTTATTTTAAATTAAAAAAATAGTGTTTTTAGATTATTTTTATGTGTTGAAGTTAAAAATTATTTTTAAAAAATAAAAAATAACATATTAATATATTTTTAAATAAAAATCACTTTAAAAATAATTTTAATTACACCATACAGACACTAAGATACCATATAATAAAGGTTTGAACGACAATGAAGGTTCTCTTGAGAAGCGGCATCAAGGAATCCTTTTGACTTTAGTTGGACGACGGCGTATTATTTGTTCTCTGTATCTTAGTTGAACGACAATCAGGGGAGCACTTTCAACTTCAAGGCCTGCCCGCAGAAAGTTTCTGCAATTTCCTGAGATAAACTGATGTTGACAGTTGTAATGTCATACAACAAAACAAAACTCATCCGTCTGAACCTATACTAGCTTGAAAGAGTTGATGCAATACGTTGTAGCGAGAAAACTTTGCAGTACGTCAATGCCTCCGGTGCTGTACAGGAGTTTGACATTGAAGAGTCCTCCGAGCTACAAGGTATAATAATCAAGTAACGTTACAGTAACGCTTCTGCTGCGAAGAAGTGGAGCATCTGCGCGGAGTAGTTGAGGCGGCAGGGTCGCTGCTTGACATGACAAAGTAATAGCAAGTTCAATGAAAAATCTAAATGAAAAAATGATTAGTCTGCTATGTTTTAAGAGGGAGTTATATTGAAGAGCTAAAATAATATTTTTAAGTTGAAGAGTTATTCTTATAATTATTTAATATATTTTTATGTAAAAAAATAGTTTTGATTGTATTTGTAATAATTATTTATTATTAATAAATAGTTATATTAATATTATATATATTAAAATAAAATTACTTCTCTGAATAGTTTTTTTTCCATTGAAGTTCAAATATAAAAAAATATTATATTTATATTATTTAAAAATTCATATTATTAATTTGATTTTTCTAAATAAATTTTTAATTCGGAGATGCTGTAACAGGATGGCTCCAGTAATAGACTCCATTCAAGTGGGTTGTTAATAAAATAAATTTCCTCGTTAACGATGAGAACCGAGAAATGCATTATTTGTACTCCTTGATGCTTGTGGAAAGTCAACCAGATGTAAGAAACTTCTATAGCAAGTATGAATCCTAACCAGTTGCAGTGACAAACTTCTATAGCAAGTATGGACCTGTTCTGAACTGACGAAGAGACAGATGACTGATGAGGGAGGCGTCGATAAAGAGTTGATCACTGAACTGAGGGAGAGAGATCGGTGACGATGACGGCTGCGTGCTCTGATACCAAGTTAGAGTTTAGGGGAGAAGGAGAGTTTGGAAAATATTCTGGGGGGCTGCTATTGTGTGTGTTAGCAGTACCCTTATGTAGTAGTACATATATATAGATGTAGGGCTGTAGATGACAGTAATCATGTGGTATGCCACACATGATTAAAAACCTATGAAAGATAAATACAAAACTAAAGATTCCATAATATAATTATTGATCACGAAGATAACTTTATGTCCAGTCATAAGCTGCTATAATTATTTTCGGAGATTTGAAAGTATGAATCCTAACCAGTTGCAGTGACAAACTACGTTGTGAGCACGTGACTGAATGGCTCTTGAACTTTTCTTGGGCCATCTGACAGATGTAATTTTTCTTTTGTGTTTATAGTCATTTACTCGGGGATGGCTACAGCTCTGTTTAACTGTGGTTTAGGGAATATGGACATTATTTGAGGTTCTGTCATGTTCTTGCCATTTCTTAGATTTTTCATAAAAAAATGACCTTTTAGCAGATGGATTTGTTTCTTAACCATTTTTATATACCTATCTTATTGGTCTGAGTGTGCTCAATAATGTTACTGGTTTGTATGGATAGGGGCTAGACATGAATGTCTATGGGACTACTGTTAGTGAGGAAGCAGGGGTGTCACCCTTGAACACATCTATTTGGATTATTGGTTGTCGCAGAGCTATTTGTAGCTGCGAGCAGTTATGCCAACTTCTTTTTATAGTTATTTCACTGCTTCTGTCATGAAGATTGTGGGCTGGGAGTTGACTGAGAATGCAATATTTTTGTTTATGCAAGGATGAGCATTTTTGGTTGGTTGCTTCATTTCTTGTATTTTTAAGATACATAGGCTGGTTTTTGAAACCAGATTTCAGATTTCAGATTAATTCTGCATGCTTTTATCTCAGTTGTGCAACTGTCCTAGCTGGTTTTTGAAACATGAACCATGCACAAGGATGTTTGGTTGCTTGCTTAGCAAACTTTTTGTTTTAGCTTTCTGTTTTTTCCACACCTATGTTTTTTCTTCGAGTTTCCAGTTGCTTTTTGGCTGACCTGAGTGCTTTTAACCTTAGCTCTTGCACAGCAGATTTGAGATCAAATTGAGAGATGTAATCTGATTGATTCTTAGGTTTGATTCGCTTAATGGAAGAACTTGCTTGCACTGTCCAGTCTGTTGCTGTTTCTTGGTAACTATAAAGCTACTATTTCTGCTGCTCAATCTAGTCTGTTGCTGTTTCTTGGTAACTACAAAGCTCTCATCAAGGCAAAAATCATGGCCAATTTTTTACTGTCCTGCTTATCATGACCATTTTGATTACCTTCAAGCTACTCTGCTGCTCAATCCAACATGTTCCTGTTTCTTGGTAACTATAAAGCTCTCATCAAGGCAAAGATCATGGCCAATTTTTGTTTTATCAATAATGGCGGATCTCATAAAAAATGAGATGTTACACTGCAGGTGTAGGATTTCCTTGTGCACAAGATCGATATAGGAATAAACATATACCATTGCAAGCCATATAGTTTAATTGCTCAGTTTTGGATGTTTACAATATGTATTTTTAAATAATATATTTTAATCAAATAATATAAAATTAAAATATTTGAACGATAAGATGAATCCAAACTCTAGGTTTATGAGGAAAAACAAAAATTAAAATTATAAGAGAACACTAAAATATAGAGTTAATAAAAACATGTAAAATATAAAAAAAATATGGAAAAATCTATAACTTGTTCATTATGCCCCTGTTCAAAGCTAATTCAAAATTTCGAACGGAACCAATTATTTTAATTTTTTTCAAAAATATTTTTAAAACATGATCTAATAACCCAAAGACAAGCCACCAATCTTATCCCATCCGAAGTCAACACTCATTGAAAGCCTTACACGTGTAAGAGACCCTCCGAAGCAGCCTCGTGGTTCACGACAGAATATGAGCTCGTCCGTTTCTGTTCATTGGTCCACCACCATGGTAATCAAACTCGCGAGCCAACTCGCAAACTCGTACGAGTTTGCGAGTTGGCTCAGCAAACCTGGTTGGACCCGAAAGAAAAATCGAAACCGGTCAAACTCGGTCAAACCCGGTCAAAATCGGGTTGACTTGTAAAATCAGACCGGATCGTTTAGAACAGAGATTCTGACACAGCAGGTTAATACTATGCTAGCAGACTTGGAATCTATATGTGCCCAGAAAGAAGGGTTGGTGAATAGGCCTGCTGACAAACCAGGGGTCATGTGGATGTTCAAGACAAACCTAGATTACGGTTGAAACTTGGTGATTAACCAGTAAGCAGCTTAGGAGGGGATGTTAATGTATAAGCTGCTCACGTGGACTGAATAAACAGATATATGCATGACAACTGGCAGTGACAACTGGCAGTGAAGAAGAGGAAGAAGCCAATTCATATAAACACCAAAACATGCATTACGTGTGTGTGTTGAACATGCATTAAGTGCTGCATTAGGTTCTTTTAAGTAGTTAGTTAGTCAGTTACAAGTTGTTACAATTGAATACCAACATGTAAAACGTGTGTGAAGCCTAAGTGTATAAATAGGCAATCTGTCAAGCACATTGTAAGCACTACCAAAAATACAAAGCAGAACACTTACTCTGCAACTCTTTTCTCTCCAGCTCATAAAGCTTGTTCTTCCTAATTTCCAGCATATCAACCTGCAATCAAACCACACAAAACACAATCAACACACAAAGTTCAACATAGCAGTCGTCATGGAAATAGCACTTTTATCCCTGGAGCACAGCTTAGCCGTCCCAAAATCAGAGATTTTGGGATTGAATTCGTTGTCGAGCAGGATATACTGTGGTTTGATATCAAAATGGAGGATTCTTTGATCACACCCCTGGTGAAGATATTCAATCCCTTTGGCTATGCCTAGAGCAACACGATTCAACCTTTCCCAGCCAAGGAAATGGTTCCTTGAGTCTGCTGAGGATATGAACTTCTGTAACGAATCATTAGGCAAGTAGTCATAAACAAGAGCTCGCCTAAATCCATCAGCACAGAAACCGATCAAGCGAACCACATTGACATGGTGAATCCTTGCCATCGTTCCCACTTCGTTGATGAACTCCTCCCCTTCTCCGATGGAATTATTGAGGAGCTTCACAGCTACAGCAATTTCATTGGTTAGCTTTCCTTTAAACACGGTGCCATAAGCTCCCTGGCCCAATTCATCCCTGAATTGATTTGTGATCCTCTTGAGATCAGCATAGGAGAACCTGGTGGGATTCAGTTTTCTGTAATCATCCAAAAACATCTCAACCCTGGCTTGATATTCTCTTTGTGTTTTATCGTTGCTGTAGGCGCGGTAGAGGGCAATAATCACCATAGCAAAAAGGGGCAATCCTAAAATCACACCTGCATATCAATATTCCGAGTCAGAAAACTCTGTTTTTTTCCCGGGAAGTAATGTATTGAACCGAGTGTAAATCGAGATGGAGATTTGAGCACGCTACTAACCAGTAATCAGCAGCTTTCGCCTCACACCTGTAAAGGATTGAATACTTGTTCAAATGCCAATTATTAATTTGCAAGGAGCAAGAAACATGAAAGAATATGAAAGAAAGAAAGAAATTAAAGCATGCCCTTACTGTGCTTTTGAACGCCATAGCATTCAGCTTCAGAAGATCCACAAGTTGGATTGAACCAAGAAATAGTAAGAAGATAATTTTCAACCAACATATCATGTGAAAATCCATAAATGTTGTGCATCTTGGTACAAGATAATAAATCAGCGTGACTAATGGTAACACTTGACTCAACGGCATAAACGTCATGATTAAAAACACTCAGACATGGGATTTTATACACTGGGTACGAAGACCGTTTCTCATTAGAAGAACAATTGAACAAGGTCCAATCATACGGCCTATAAACTTGAAAGTGAGAAGCCCCTAAACTGAAGCTTAAAAGTTTTCTTGGAAAGCAACCAAGAGGATCCCTTGCATAAATAATCTTCTCAATGTAGTCAATTTCTTCTATGAGGAGACTCACTCCAGTTGGCAGCTCCAGCACTGTACTGTTGTCATCGGAGCAGGATAGATCAAACCCAGGATAGCCACAGTGGTCTGGTTGTTCGCCCTTGATTCGGAAAGGAAATCGGATGTCGGGGCCACGGTTTCCACATGATCCTGCGCAGTTCAAGCCTGCTCCATGGCCGGCTACGAAGACAACGAACAAGACGTAGAAATATTTCTGATGAATAATTCGTCCTCTCCTCACTCCTCTTAAGATTTTATCTGTACGCGCTGATATGGCTTTGGCCTTTCAGAAAACTCGTTTAGTTCTTAGATGGGCGAGTACTTTACACTGTAGTACACGCATCCTTGAATGAGAATACATTTACTACATTTTTTATATTTACTACATTCAGTTTGCAGTTTTTTTTTTTTAAATAATAATCATTCGGTTTTTTTAGGAGGTTTATAATAGATCATAAACTCTATTTCAACTAGGAAATAAAATTAAAATTTAAATACGTATTTGGGATTGTGGTGCAACCAGAAATTGTAAAAAAAATGAGAGTTTGAGTATTTAGTTAATATAGAGAAGTTGAAAAAAACATGTGGACTATTTTTAATTATGCTAAACCTGTGTTTCACAGAAAGGAGGAATTAAAATATATTTTTAATTGAGGAGAGAATGGGCAGGCTGGGGGTTATTTTTAAGTTTATTATTAATTATATTTTCATATAAAAAATATATTTTTAATATTAACATAATCTAAAAATTAATTAAAATAAGGAGATCACAATATAATTTTTGCCTCGCAATCCTAATATTATTTCTGATGATATTTTACTATATATTTTTCAGGGATCGGAGAGGATTTCAAATATGAATTTATAATTTGTGATGAAATTACTAGTTTGATGGGAGAATAAAAACAAGTGTTTAATTTACTTGAATTATTAATTACATATTATTATTATAATTATTAAATATTTAAAAAACAATATATATATATATATATATATATATATATATTTTAAAGTAATTTCACAAGTTGAAAGCAATATGAAAAGCTTGGTAACCAAACACTTGAAACTGTTTTTCATTAATTTCAAACTCAACCACAATTTTAACCAAACACTTTAAAAATTATTTTGAATCACAGCTAAAATACTTTTTATAAAACTGTTTTTTTTAAACTTCAACTACAAAAACAATACCTCACACTCCTTAAGCTAGTATGGACCAGGGGCAGCGATGGATGCGAAATTCTCAACCAGAAATAACCAAGAAGCGTATAATCTTCAGCTATGGGAAACTTCGAGTGATGGACCATTGTTCCAATCAATGCTATGGGTAACAAAAATGGTGATTGATTGAGTGAGTGATGGACCATTGTTCCAAGTCTGCTTTGCTACCACGACTCTGACATTTCAAAGGAGGACCAGGTAGCCGTCTTCTCCTCCACCTCTCAATGCATTATCAATAGCTTCCACTCCGAAGCTCGGAAGTTTGTCAGAGAAAAAGGAAAAGGAAATACAAAAATTGTGTATCACTTCAGCCTTCCCCATGTTTAGAGGGATATACCTCCTCTCTGCCTGCTACATAGCCTTTCTTTCACAGCTATTATTCCTCCAGACTTGCCATTCAACCAACATCACTACTCCCTGCGCACCTTCTTCATGCGGCAGGATCCAAAACATAAGCGACCCTTTCAGGCTAGACACTGATCCACAAAACTGCGGAAACTATAATTATAATCTGACTTGCGAGAACAATAATTCTGCAGTATTATACTTGTATTCAGGTAAATACTACGTGCAGGCAATCAACTATGGTAACTACACGATCCGAGTGGTAGATGCTGGTGTGCAAGATAATTGCTGCTCCATCCCTCGTTATTCTTTGGTACCTGATAACTTCAGCTACGGATCTCCGTACAGTCTGTATAACTACAAGGGAGAGCAGCAGGGCGTAAGAGATTCCATATTCTATCGGCCTCCAGCACTATCACAGCCTATGGTTTTCATGAGCTGTAAAAATACGGTGGATTCTCCTCTTTATGTGGACACAGGCCCTAACTATAGATCACTAAATTATCCCAACTCTTCTCTTATGACTCATTCGTATTATGTGACTGATGGGGGCATGACTGCCTCGGATTTGATGGAGCTGTGCAGCATAGAGAGAATATTTTTGCTTCCAAAGAAGAACTACACAGACAAGTCCTTTGAAGAGATACACAATGACCTTGCATATGGGTTTGAGCTTTCATGGTACAACTTCTACTGTGGAGAATGCAGAGGTGGTTGCTACCTCGACAGTGCAGACCGTCTTAAATGCATAGGTGGTCACCTATTTAAATTGTGTGTGCTCTTATCTATTTTTTTCGCATTTACTGTTTCCTATACCTTTAGATCTCGTTTTTTAAACTGAAGCTTCAACAGGTTCTTATGAAAGCAAATGGACAATTCTACACTACATAATGGACGGTGCGAATTCTTTTTCTACATCTCACTTTGTTTGTGTATTCTCAAGTGTTTCTTTAAACAAAATATTTGTGAAATAAAGATTGAATAGTAATTCTAATTTTGCTTACAATTTTCTGCAGTTTTTCTCTCATATACATACACTTTAATTGGTAAGAGATTCCTTTACTTCTTTAGTTTCGCGAGAAATTTCTAGTGGAGACAACAAATAAGGTCACAAAACTTGATTGTTTTTTGGAAATTTTCTACACAGCACCGCTTCGCGGGCTAATAAACAGTTACTTTGAAGAGATACACTATGACCTTATATCGTATCCAAGCATTTGGACATTTCTACTCTACATGGTGCTGCCAGGTGCGAATTCTTTTTCTACATCTCACCTTGTTTGTGTATTCTCAAGTGTTTCATTAAACGACATATTTGTTAAATAAGAATAGAATAGTAATTGTAATTTTGCTTACAATTTTCTGCAGGAACTCTCTTATATATATCCCTTTTATTTGGTAAGAGATTCCTTTCCTTCTTTAGTTTAGCGAGAAATTTGTAGTGGAGACAACAAATAAGGTCTCAAAAACTGATTGTGTTTTGGGAATTTTCTATACAGCACTACTTCACGTGCTAATATCTGTTTGTGGGACTCCATGTGTGTTTATATTTCTGGTCTACAAATGGAGAAGGAGACATTTATCAGTATACGATACAGTTGAACAATTCCTACAGAGTCACAACAACCTGATGCCAGTAAGGTATTCCTACTCAGATATCAAGAAGATAACCAGAGGTTTCAAGGACGAATTGGGTAAAGGAGGCTTTGGTTGTGTTTACAAAGGAAAGCTTCGTAGTGGACGTTTTGCAGCAGTAAAATTGCTGAGCAAATCGAAAGCTAATGGACAAGATTTCATTAATGAAGTTGCTACCATCGGAAGGATTCACCATACTAATGTTGTGCAGCTAATCGGTTTCTGTGCTGAAGGATCAAAGCGTGCTCTTGTATATGATTTCATGCCTAATGGATCTCTTGATACACACTTATTTTCTCGAGAAGGATCCATCTCTTTAAGCTGGCAACAACTGCATCAGATTTCCCTTGGAGTGGCTCGTGGTATTGACTATCTTCATTTAGGTTGTGACATGCAAATACTACATTTTGATATCAAGCCTCACAACATTCTTCTCGACTATAATTTCTCTCCGAAAGTTTCTGACTTCAGGCTTGCTAGGCTGTACCCAACAAATGGCAGCATCACGTCTCTCACTGCAGTCAGGGGCACAATAGGATACATGGCTCCTGAATTGTTCTACAAAAACATTGGACGCGTCTCATACAAAGCTGATGTTTATAGCTTTGGAATGCTGCTGCTGGAAATGGCAGGGAAAAGGAAGAATCTAAATGCTTTGGCAGAAAACTCGAGTCAAATCTACTGGCCACATTGGGTTCATGACCAAGTATCCAATGGAAAGGCCATAGAAATCGGAGACGATGCCACTGAGGAAGAAAGTATGATAGTCAAGAAGATGGTAATGGTTGGATTGTGGTGTATACAAATGAAACCTACGGATCGGCCTACAATGAAAAATGTGGTGGAGATGCTTGAAGGAGATTTGGAAAACCTGCAATTGCCTCCTATACCAGTTTTAAATCTAGATGAGACGCCAGCAAACATTGGAGGAGAGTCATCATCATTGTCAGGTGATTCTACCGAATCAATCAGTTTGGTTGAAAATAGTTGCTAAGTGATTTGACTTGTCCTCCCACATCCAGGGAAAATGATATAAATATGTTCTGTATTGTGTTATGCACCATATAAAATGCTTTCGGGCTGAGGTATTAGCTGCAGCTTGTTTCTTCGGTTTGGTCTGTATAATCACCATATAAATATGTTCTGTATTGTGTTTGACAATCCGATCTCCACTCTCTTCAATAAAAAATGGTCGTTTCTTCTGATTCATTTGATAGCACAATTACTAGATAGTGAGGCTATGCTTGAGGATTGATAGGAATCAAATGCTGCTTTCAGGCCCAACACTTACACACTATACCAAATTGCATCATTTTACAATTATCTTTTCAGGCGTTCTATAATGGTTTTGACGAAATCATGATCGACGATGACACAGGTCCCCATTACTCACACTGGTTCCACCTTTCTCTGAATTCCCAGCACAGTTTATACACTAAACAATATTCTTGCCCTTTTCCTTTCTTATGAAGGAACTTTGTACAAGGGAAATTCTTTTGAAGAACTAAACGAAGGACGATGATTTTAATATTATATATCTTTTGTTGATCACTTTATTAAATATATTTGGTTTTATTCTTTAAGAATAGTTATGGATAATTTTCTTGCTACCATTAAATTTTCTCATCTCATTGCTCCACCAAGCTCTCCCGATCGCATTGTTGAAATAGGTCTCCGCCTACTCTCCCATGCATCTGTTCCTTAACCCTGCAGCCTCAATACACCTTAGTGCCTATTCAGCAGTTGCATAGTGCCATATCCTGAACAAGCCGAGAGGAGCTAATCACAATAAATCACTGCAAAACAGGATTAAAAAACCATAACGTAATGGGTGCTGTGAAATGAATATTGAAACACATGAGTAAATTTGATGCAGAAAAATCTTATCTCTCGAAAAAAAACCAAGAAGAGAGGAGAAAATGAAGCTCGCTTACCAGTCATTGTTGAAATCTGGAATTGATTCCAAGTCTGCCAAGCAAGCTGAAGAAGGAGCTGACGCAGGATAATTGAAGAATGTAGAATTGAAGTTTGAAGAATCATGTTTTAATGTTTCCTGTTTTAAATTCAATGTAATCAGGATGATTAACATCCATTAGATTAGAAGTAAACGTTAGTCTGTTATTTCAGTTAAAAGTCAATGTTTTAGTTAAGTTTCAATTTTATCAGAATTGTGTAAATATAGCCGTTGTAAGTTCTTGATTTCTATAAATAAAGCTAATGGGATGGCAGTAACCATACGAAAGATTCTGCCCGTTCTTTAAACTCAAAATTCAGAGTAAATTGTGTTCTTATTTTCTGGGAAATTTCTCTTCATTTCTGGAAAAATTCCCGTCCCCAGATTTTAATCTCTACAGTACCTATTCTCAAGTTTTTCAGCAAGTTGTCCGTACAAATTTGAACAGTACATGTTCTTATCAGAAATTTGATTTTTCTTCGAAAATTCAACATGGTATCAGAGCAGAATTAGGTCTTTGAAGGGATTGAAAGTAATATACAAGTGCAAAGAATTCAAGGATTGATCAAACCTTGAAAGGGAAGATTGCACTTTTCCAGAAATTCCAAGAATTCGTCAATCAAGAAGTGAGTCTTGAAGTGTTCTTTAAGGACTAATAATTGAAAGAGTTTCTCAATTACTACTCCTGTTCTTTGTTCTGTGAAATCTCTGGAAGGAAAAGAGTGCAAGAAGCAAGTGTTGTGCAAGTGTTGATCAGAATTTGGTGCAAGAAGCAAGTGTTGACCAGAATTTGCAGTTTTTTCTGAAAATCAAGAAATTTGACTTGATTTGTTCTTTAAGAGGATAATCAATTGATATTGATTTTTCAATTGATATCCCTGTTCTCTGCATTGTGAAGTCTTGGAAGTGAATTGCAAAGAAAAGGAAAAATTTCGAGCTGACAGTTCTTGACAGAGATGGATGCATCATTTTCATCAAGAACACCAATCTTCACAGGTGTGAATTATGGAGTATGGGCAGTGAAGATGAAGATGTATCTTAAGGCTTTCGACTTATGGGAAGATGTGGAAACTGAAAAGGAAGTAAATCCCTTGAACGAAGATCCAACAATGAACCAACTAAGATACTTCAATGAACAAAGAGCAAAGAAGTTCAAGGCTCTTACTTGCATTCATAATGCAGTAAGTGAGGAGATTTTCTCGAGAATCATGGCGTGTGAAACTGCTAAGGAAGCTTGGGACAAACTAAAAGCAGAATTTCAAGGAGATGAAAAATCTAGGAGGATGCAGATTTTAACCTTGAAAAGATAATTTGAAGGATTAAGAATGAAGGATACTGACACAGTCAAGGAATTTTCCTCAAGTGTATCCAAAATCGTGAATCAAATGACACTGCTAGGAGAAGAAGTGAAAGAATCAAGGGTGGTTGAAAAAGTTCTTGTAAGCCTCCCTGAAAAATTCGAGAACAAGATATGTTCTTTGGAAGACTCAAAGGACTTCACTGAATTAAGCCTTCAGGAGCTATTAAATGCATTGCAAGTTGTGGAACAAAGGCAAGCACTTAGGCAAGAAAACACAAGTGAAGAGGCCTTTGCAGCAGGATTGAGTGGAAGAACTAGGCAGCAGCAAGTGTTCTTCAGAAATCCAGAAAACGGGTCCAGTTCTGGAAATTCATGGCAGAGGAGAAATTGGCCAAATAATCAAACACAAGGCAACAACTTCAATGCAAGGTGGAAGGAAAGAAGAGAGCCACTTCCCATCTGCAAGTACTGTCAGAAAACCAATCATCTTGAGTCATCATGCTGGCTCAAGAATGCACAATGCCGAAAATGTAAGAAGTTTGGTCATATTGAAAATTTTTGCAATGAAGACAATGTAAATCAAGCTCAAGTTGCTGAAGTGGAGGAGACCAAAGAGGAAATGCTATTCACAGCCACTGAAGCACACAAATGCAACAAAAATGAGGTAAACACTCAAACTTGGTCTATTGATAGTGGTTGTTCAAACCACATGTCTGCAGCAGCAAGTATGTTCGAAAACCTAGACTTAAGTTACAAATCTAGAGTTAAAGTTGCAAATGGGCAGTATGTAAGTGTTGAGGGTAAAGGGGAAGTTGATATTGAAACTCTAGCTGGAATCCAAAAGTTTAAGTATGTGTTGTATGTGCCAGAAATTGACCAAAATTTGATAAGTGTAGGTCAATTACTTGAGGATAGATACTTTTTGCTGTTTATAGATGGCAAATGCATGATCAAAGATGATCAAGGTACCCTCTTATTCAATACAAAAATGTCAAATAGATGTTTTAGTTTTGAGAAGCAGCTAGAACACCAAAGCAACACAACTGAAAATGAAGAAGGGTTAGAAACAGATGCAGATTCATCTTGTGAAAGAGATGAACAGAGGTCAGAAAGGAAACAAGAGATGTTGGAGGATTATGTGAATATAGATTCACATATCTTGTGCACTTCTGAGATTGCTGACATTGATAGTGATGGAGTAGCTGAAATGAGTGTTACAAGTTCATATTACTTTGATCATAAGTATTATGACAATCCTGAGCATTTGAAAGTGCTTGGTGATAAAGATGTTGGGAAATGTGATGGCAGTTTGAGGAATCAAGAACTAGAGTTAAGTGCAAGTACTAGAAAATTTCGTGCATATATATACTCTTCACCTTCAATGGTTGATTTGGATGTTGAAGGGAACTTGGACATTCTTGTTGGGACTTCATTTGGCTTGTTCTATGTCCTGGATCATCATGGAAAAACTAGGAAAAATTTCCCTCTGAAAATAGCTGAAACTCAAGGTGCTGCAGTTGCAGCTGATATTAATGATGATGAAGAATTGGTTGCTGAATTTAGAACCAATATGAAAGGCAAGTTCGAAATAAATGAACTTGGATTTTTAGGCTATGTTTTGGGAATAAAACAATGTGAAATGGATATGAAGTATGTTTGCTCAAGAGAACTGTTAACTGACTTGTTCACAAAGACCTTAGCAAAGGAAGGTCTTGAGAAGCTAAGAAGAATGGTGGAGAATGTGCAGTCCAGGAATCAAGGGGGAGTGTTGAAATCTGGAATTGATTCCAGGTCTGCCAAGCAAGCTGAAGAAGGAGCTGACGCAGGATAATTGAAGAATGTAGAATTGAAGTTTGAAGAATCATGTTTTAATGTTTCCTGTTTTAAATTCAATGTAATCAGGATGATTAACATCCATTAGATTAGAAGTCAACGTTAGTCCGTTATTTCAGTTAAAAGTCAATGTTTTAGTTAAGTTTCAATTTTATCAAAATTGTGTAAATATAGCCGTTGTAAGCTCTTGATTTCTATAAATAAAGCTAATGGGATGGCAGTAACCATACGAAACATTCTGCCCGTTCTTTAAACTCAAAATTCAGAGTAAATTGTGTTCTTATTTTCTGGGAAATTTCTCTTCATTTCTGGAAAAATTCCCTTCATTTCTGGAAAAATTCCCGTCCCCAGATTTTAATCTCTACAGTACCTGTTCTCAGGTTTTTCAGCAAGTTGTCCGTACAGATTTGAACAGTACATGTTCTTATCAGAAATTTGATTTTTCTTCGAAAATTCAACAGTCATTGCATTTCACCAGCGAGCTCTGCTTCTAACTGTGCAGAGCATCTTCTTGTGGGTAAGAGACAAGTTCTCTCAATTGTGTTCCGCAAACTTTCAGGATCTACTTGAATTTTCTTAAGAGTATGAGGAATAGTGAGCGGGATCCTCGTTAGCTGCGGGCAATCATTTACAGTAATTTCTTCGAGAAAATTGCATTCAAGTCTTCCAGAGTAAATGCTATTCAAACTTGGTAATTTCTTCAATACCAAAACCTTCAAACCCGAACTGCACGATAGATCCTGATGGATCCTGTCCTCTTCATCTGTTCCCATTATCACCCCCATGTTGTGACAATCTTCGACTACAATCACTTCCAATTGGAGGAGGGTAGACAACAACCAAGGAGGGATCAGCACCTTCATTCTATGACATTTATGTATTACGATCTCTTTGAGAAAGCAAAAGGTGGGGAAAGTAGATCGATTTGAAGGTGCTTCAAAAAGGGTTTCTAAGATCGTCAAACCATCAAGGTGTAGAATCTCAAGCGTAATAATATCAAGCGCACCACCCCAATAAAATGGACCTAAACTTATCATGGCTTGACAATTCACAATGACTGCTTTTGTAAATGAGTTTTCGAACAGAAAAATTGCATTGTTAATCATGAGGTCATAAAACCAGGCCTCTTTAACTAGCCCTGACTTCGATTTTGTATAATTTAGATCTTCGAGTAAGGAGAAGGAAGGTCTTCCTACAGTAACCTTGCAAGCAATAATTAGTTGAAAAACACCTCCAAATCGGAAAGTTTCGAAATTCTCTATATCTGTGTCGGAAAGATCAAGAACCTGGAGACTGATGAAGTGCTGGAAAAAAGACGACTCAACCAAATTCAATTTGTAGTTTCTGCATAACAATAAAGTTGAAAGATTGGGGCATCTTGGTGAAAAGTCTGATGGAATATCCTTGATTCTATTTTCCATGAGAGAAACTATCAACAGATTCTCTCTCCACCATGTTCCATCAGGTAATTCTGTTAATTGTGCACCTGCTTGAACCCCACCCCCCAGACTTTCGTTCAATATTTTCCGAGCCATATCCCAAATCAAATCATGCATCTTCACATATCTGTAATTTTCATCGTCCCTGGAACCTTCTAATAAGCTGGCATTTTCAAGTTGATCAAGCATGGTATGACCCCTATCAAATTGTTCACGCCTACTCCACATTTCTATGACAATACCCTCATCAATCAAATACTCTATCAAGTCCTCTCTCCGGATGATCTTGCCTTTTGGAAATAGTGTGATGTGTAAGAAGCACTTCTGCAGTGCTGGATCTTTCAACTGAGCATAGCTAAATTTCAATACTCGAAATACCTCGGTTTCCATGTCACTTGGTCCAACTTCTGATATTCTCAGTCGTCGCAATGCATCTCTCCAACGATATTGAGCTTTCACTCCCTTCATGCTTCCAGCCATTGTCATGATTCCAAGAGGCAGACCAGCACACTCCTTCACAACAGACTCTGCAATCTGTTTCGTTTCAGGAAAAAGTCTGCCACCGTGCCCTAATTTTTCAACGAATAAATTCCAAGCTTCACCGTCAGAAAGAGGCTCCACTTTGAGTATCCTTTGGCAATCCATTTTTGTACATATGTCCAATGATCTAGTTGTGAAAATCAACTTACACCCGTCTGTTCTAAGAGGTATTCCCACTTTCTCAAGAGGAAAATGATCCCACAAATCATCAAGAATGAGAACATTTTTTTTTTTCACAGTCAACTCTGTCCACAGCTTCCCAGCTCTCACCACCGCATCTTTTTGATCCCCAAGATCTAAATCAAAATATTCCACAACGCAATCCTGCAATGCTTCAATGCTAAAGTCTTGGGACACAGTAATCCAACAAACATGATGAAAAATGTCTTGTCTCTCTTGACAAACATGACGAAGCTGATTATGGATATGGGTAGCGAAAGCTGTCTTTCCCACTCCCCCCATCCCGTGAATGCCAATACATGAGACCTCATCATTCAACAACCAGGACCAGACATCTTTCATATTTCTTTCAAACGCTTGGCCCACTAGCTTCGTTGTCGGCAAAAAATATCTTCTAGTCTTGCGTCGCTTATGTACAGGGCTTTCAGAAGAGCTTCCTCTCTCAACAACAGAATGCTTATATTCCTGAGACATTATATTTCTACACATTCTCAAAACATCATCCATCATTGATAAGGGCGAAATGCATTCCGTGTTCATTTCAAATGACTGATGTGCTTGCTCTGTTCCTTGTCTAGTCTCGGGTTCATCTGTCAAGATATCCATCCCTCCTAGTCGATCATCCAAACGAGGTTGTTCAATTGCTAAACCCCGAACAGGAGTTGAAGCTGCATTAGTTGCCTCATTATTATTGCTTGAACTTGGCACACTCCTATCTACAGGCCTTTTAGAAGAGCTTTCTCTCTCAGCAACAGACTGCATCAATTCCCAAGTCATCTTCTCTGTACCACTGCTGAACTCAACATCCCTCATCAATGAAGATGAGATGTTATTCATATCCATTTCAAATGGTTGATCTGCTGGCTCTGTTCCCAGTCCAGTCTCGGGTGTATCAGGCATAAGCATGCCAGGAACAACGTTTTCATCAGTAAGCAAAATCTCTCCCCCGATCAAGCTATCCATCCATAACAGGTCATCATCCAAAAGTGGTTGTCCTTCTTGTTGCATTTCTAAATCTTGCATTATATTTTTGCTTGAACTTGGCATACTCCCATGCATTCTGTTAGGAAGCTGATCAAACGCTGCGCGTTGAACATCTGGAGTTACTTTTTCACAAAGTTTAACACCACCCCCTTTGACCCTTGCCAAATGATATTTTATCCTTGAAATGGAAGTACTTCCAGCAAATACACTCCCACAAAAAACGCACTTCAAAAAACCATCAGCCATTTTCTCAACATGACGCCAAAATGGATCACTTCCTCTAATCATTTTTTCGTCTGTATCCCTACCTACGGACATCAGAAAGAGCTTTCAAAATATTGAATTAAAATGGAACTTAAACTAACTGAGAAAAAAAAAAAAAAAAAGCTAAAGTTAAGATAAGTGTTCTTCGGTCTAGACCAGTCCAAACATCAAAGTGTTAAAGAAGTATATCACATAAAAGCTTGAGTTCTTAGGTGAAGTTCTAGAATATGATTTAACGCTAAAAACTCACCTATAAATCAAAATATAAAAACTCAAGCGAAAGTTTTTATTATTTTTAGATGAGGTTCCACAATAATATGATTTATTATTCTTTAAACACATCATCTAACACATATCATCAAGTGAAAGTATTTTGAAATTGAAACTTGTAAAGATACACAATTTCTTATGCTTGGTTTTTCATAAAATAGAATAAGAATGGTAAAATTCAAACACATAATTATTGGATCAACAAGCTCTGCTCTGATATCATGTAATGGAATCATTTAGAAACTTAAGTTGTTAGTTGAAACCAGAATATAATTTATATTATTTTCTAAAAGATAGTCTTATTCTTTTCTCTTTTTTCCCAGTAACTATACAGCTGATCATATCAGTAATAACAGAACCTGTACGTTTTTTTTGCTTAGAACACTCAACCTACATGTTTTGGAAAAGAAATGGTATGAAATAAGAGCAAAAAATAATCAAACTTAATTACCTGAGCAGGAGCAAGATGTTATCCAATGATTTGATTAAATCAGAAAGAAAAAAAGAAGATGGACGGGCCGAAGAGTAAGTGTGTTAGAGACGAGTGATAGAGCTTCGGCTTGTGTGGTTGTGGATAAGGATAGAACCAGTACGTTTGTTTGCTGGTTTTTGACAAATTAAGTTTTTTCTAGAAAATAATTTTTTTTATATCTGGTTATAAAAAATTAATTATAAAAATATTTATTTATGTTATAGACTGTAAATTAATTTATTAATATTAATTTAACAACTTATCATTTGCATGTGCATGGAGGAATAGGAAGGCCAACTGCTCCAAGTAGTTTCATCTTCAAATTCAGAGTAGTAAAGATGGATTGGGTGGGTATCGAATAATAATAATAAAATAAAATCACCTTAATTTATTTTTCAGTATTTTTAGTGGAAAACACTATTTGGTTTGAAACATCGATCTCTAAAATAATATGGACTAAATAACAAAAAATTAAAACTTTAGGGACCAAACTAAAATTTTCCATGTCAAGATCTAAATAGTGTATGTGTTTTTGGTCTTCATCAAATCTAGTCATTGTTTTTTTAATTTATAATTTTGAACCCTATTTAAATTTCAATTTTGCAAAATCAAAACTAGACTCATGTTTGAATATCCTTAAAACCAAGCATATAAGAGATGACGCAAATCAAAAGAAATACAAACAAAAGATACCATAATAATATAACTCTAAAGGATAAAATTATAAAAATCAAAAGTTAAATGACCCATAAAACAAAATAATACATCGTTCATATAAGCATTCGAATCCACAATAAAATAAGTATGCATAAATATTAATTTTAGGATATAAGTAAAAAAACAATATCAATTTGCGTTAACTCGGCTAAACTTACCAAATCTAGAAAAACTACAAAACTCAATTCCCAACAATCAAATATTCAAGGCTAAAAAAAATATTGATCATACAAAAAAGATCCATAAAAAATAGCAAATAAAAGAATAAAAGTAAAAATTGAGATAAAAAAATAAAATTTATTTTTTATTAAAGGGTGAAATAAAAAAGAAAGATTAATCTAACAAAAGGAAAAAATAATAAGGATTAAAATTGAAATAATTTTTTTTTATTGAATGATAAAATTAATAGAAAAATCAATTTAAGTAAAGGATTAAAAATAAAACAATCAAAAGACTAAGGAAAAAATAACATATAACAAATTGAAATTGAAAGAAGAAATTAAAAAAGAATCAAGAATTTACAACAAAATAGAATAAAAGTCAAAATCAAAAGAATAAAAGCTCAATTTTAACATATCAATCAACTAGAGGATAATCGTGAAATTTTGCTTGAGAGAAAAGAAAAGAAAAGACTACACAGACAAGTCCTTTGAAGAATAGATCAGTAAATTAGTATAGTATCCCAACTCTTCTCTTATGACTCATTCGAATTATGTGACTCGTGGGGGCATGAATGCCTCGGATTTGATGGAACTGTGCATTCTTCATTCCAAAGAAGAACTACACAGACAAGTCCATAAACAGCGTGATATTTTGTGTTTATTTGATTCCTTATAATATCCATTACCTTTACTATTAGTCTTGTGCTGTCATACCAAAAAACAAAACAATCCCCAAATATCATAGAATTTTAATTGCATCCCTGTGCCTGTTTAACATTACAGTCTAGAAAGTATATATTGACCCTCTTTGTTTTCATTGTTTCAATTTCAGTTGTTATTCTATTGTTTTTTATTTATTGTTTCCTTGACTCTTTATTTGAGGTTTTATTGGTTTTCAATTTCAGCATTTAATCAAAATTTATTTTGTTGAAGTTTTTTGAATTTGATCTTCATTCTTTTGATTTTTTTTTTCAAATATCCACTGATTGCTTACTTGATTGGATTGACATTTGGAAAGTTGCTTTCTATCTGCCTAAAAGATTCATTCATTTACGCATAGAAGAAAGGTTCCGAAACAGCATGACATTTTGTGCTTATTTTAGTCCTGATAATATCCATTACCTTTACTATTAGTCTTGTGCTATGATACCAATAAACAAAACAATCCCTAACTATCATAGAATTCTAATTGCATCCCTTGACATAATAGTAAGTAACTGTTTAACATGGCAGTCCAAAAGTGCTTTTAAAAACAAAATAACTTAAGTATTAAATATTGTACTATAATTCTTTTTTAATTTTTAAGGGTAATTGTAACTCAATTATAGAATGTTCAAAAGTCAAATGCATTTCTAAACACAGGATCATGTGAGAGATCATCCTAGAGAGGAAAACATCCATATTACACTCTGCAATTTACAGCTGAAGATGCATGGATTCTGGAGAGTGGGTAGGTGCCAATGCCTTCTGGTCTACGTTCAGCCCCATGAAAATCGATCCAGCTTCAGCAGTTGCACAGTACCATATCCTGAACAAGCCGAGAGGAGCTAATCACAATAAATCACTGCAAAACAGGATTAAAAAACGTAATGGGTGATGTTAAATGAATATTGAAACAGATGAGTAAATTTGATGTAGAAAAATCTTATCTCTCGCTAAGAAAAAAAACAAGAAGAGAGGAGAAAATGAAGCTTGCTTGCTTACCAGTCATTGGCATTTCACCAGCGAGCTCTGCTTCTAACTGTGCAGCGCATCTTCTTGTGGGTTAGAGACAGGTTCTTCAGAAATGATAGCCCACTCAATTGAGTTTCGCAGACTTTCAGGATCTACTTGAATTTTCTTAAGAGTATGAGGAATAGTGAGCGGGATCCTCGTTAGCTGCGGGCAATCATTTACAGTAATTTCTTCGAGAGAATCGCATTCAAGTCTTCCAGAGTAAATGCTATTCAAATTTGGTAATTTCTTCAATACCAAAACCTTCAAATTCTCACTGCACAATGGAAATGTCATCTGATGGGTCCTGTCCTCTTCATCTGTTTCAATTATCACCCCCATGTTGTGACAATCTTCGACTACAATCACTTCCAATCGGAGTATATACAACAACCGAGGACGGATCAGCACCTTCATTCTATGACATTTATGTATTACGATCTCTTTGAGATTGCCAAAAGTAGGTGCTTCAAAAAGGGTTTCTAAGATCATCAAACCATCAAGGTGTAGAATCTCAAGCCTTCCATATCCACCCAATAATGGACATAAGATTCTCATGTTTTGACAATTCACAAAGACTACTTTTGTAAATGAGATTTCAAACAGAAAAATTGCAGTGTCAATCATGAGGTCATAAAACCAGGCCTCTGTAACTAGCTCTGACTCCGATTTTGTATAATTTAGATCTTCGAGTAAAGAGAAAGAAGGTCTTCCTACAGTAACCTTGCAAGCAATTTGTGGAAGAACACCTGCGCGGTTGAAAATTCCGAAATTTTCTAGATCACGGAAGTTGCATTCCAAAGTTTCCAACCTCTGTAATCTCAAGACTTCATGTCCTTCAACTGGGAGAAAAACTCCAAATTTCTGATGAAGCTTGAGGAACTGTAATTTTGAGAGTTTAGGTAAAATTCCTGGCCGTAAAACACGCACCCCACTTCCATCAAGATTAAGATACCTCAGATCCTTCAGCCTTTTCAATCCCTCTGGCAAATTTTCAAGTCCAGTGTAACTGAGATCCAACTTCTTCAATGCCTTAAGCTTTGCTAATGAAGGTACATAACTCAGCTTTGCACACCATCCGAGCAACAATACAGTGAGCCTCGTTAGATGACAAATAGAATCTGGCAACTTCTCTATATCTGTGTCGGAAAGATCAAGAACCTGGAGTCTGATGAAGTGCTGGAAAAAAGACGACTCAACCAAATTCAATTTGTAGTTTCTGCATAACAGTAAAGTTGAAAGATTGGGGCACCTTGGTGAAAAGTCTGGTGGAATATCCTTGATTCTATTTTCCATGAGAGAAACTATCAACAGATTCTCTCTCCACCATGTTCCATCAGGTAATTCTGTTAATTGTGCACCTGCTTGAACCCTACCCCCCAGACTTTCGTTCAATATTCTCCGAGCCATATCCCAAATCAAATCATGCATTTTCACATATCTGTAATTTTCATCGTCCCTGGAACCTTCTAATAAGCTGGCATTTTCAAGTTGATCAAGCATGGTATAACCCCTATGAAATTGTGAACTCCTACTCCACATTTCTTTGACAATACCCTCATCAATCAAATACTCTATCAAGTCCTTTCTCCGGATGATCTTGCCTTTTGGAAATAGTGTGATGTGTAAGAAGCACTTCTGCAGTTCTGGATCGTTCAACTGAGCATAGCTAAAGTTCAATACTCGAAATACCTCGGTTTCCATGTCACTTGGTCCAACTTCTGGTATTCTCAGTCGTAGCAATGCATCTCTCCAACGATATTCAAGCTCCACCCCCTTCATGCTTCCAGCCATTGTCATGATTCCAAGAGGCAGACCAGCACACTCCTTCACAACAGACTCTGCAATCTGTTTCGTTTCAGGAAAAAGTCTAGCACCGTGCCCTAATTTTTCAACGAACAAATTCCAAGCTTCACCCTCAGAAAGAGGCTCCACTTTGAGTGTCTTTTGGCAATCCATTTTTGTACATATGTCCAATGATCTAGTTGTGAAAATCAACTTACACCCGTCTGTTCTATGAGGTATTCCCACTTTCTCAAGAGAAAAATGATCCCACAAATCATCAAGAATGAGAACATATTTTTTTTTCACAGTCAGCTCTGTCCACAGCTTCCCAGCTCTCACTACCGCATCTTTTTGATCCCCAAGATCTAAATCAAAATATTCCACAATGCAATCCTGCAATGCTTCAATGCTAAAGTCTTGGGACACAGTAATCCAACAAACATGATGAAAAATGTCTTGTCTCTCTTGACAAACATGACGAAGCTGATTATGGATATGGGTAGCGAAAGCTGTCTTTCCCACTCCCCCCATCCCGTAAATACCAATAGATGAGACCTCATCATTCAACAACCAGGACCAGACATCTTTCATATTTCTTTCAAACGCTTGGCCCACTAGCTTCGTTGTCGGCAAAAAATATCTTCTAGTCCTACGTCGCTTATGTACAGGGCTTTCAGAAGAGCTTCCTCTCTCAACAACAGAATGCTTATATCCCTGAGACATTATATTTCTACACATTCTCAAAACATCATCCATCATTGATGAGGACGAGATGCTTTTCGTGTTCATTTCAAATGACTGATGTGCTTGCTCTGTTCTTTGTCTAGTCTCGGGTTCATCTGTCATAAGTACGACAGGAGCTCTAGGTTCCTCAACAAGCTCAGTCTCCCCACCAATCAAGATATCCACCCCTCCTAGTCCATCATCCAAACGAGGTTGTTCAATTGCTAAACCCCGAACAGGAGTTGAAGGTGCATTAGTTGCCTCATTATTGCTTGAACTTGGCACACTCCTATCTACAGGCCTTTTAGAAGAGCTTCCTCTCTCAGCAACAGACTGCATCAATGAAGATGAGATGTTACTCATATCCATTTCAAATGGTTGATCTGCTGGCTCTGTTCCCAATCCAGTCTCGGGTGCATCAGGCATAGGCATGCCAGGAGCAACGTTTTCATCAGTAAGCAAAATCTCTCCCCCAATCAAGCTATCCATCCATGATGACAGTTCATCATCCAAAAGTGGCTGTCCTTGCATTTCTAAATCTTGCGCACGATCTGAACCTGCAGTAACTATTATATTATTGCTTGAACTTGGCATACTCCCTTGCATTCTGTTAGGAAGCTGATCAAACGCTGCTCGCTGAACATCTGGAGTTACTTTTTCACAAAGTTTAACACCACCCCCTTTGACTCTTGCCAAATGATATTTTATCCTTGAAATGGAAGTACTTTCACCTAATTCAATTCCACAAAAAACGCACTTCCAAAAACCACCAGCCGTTTTCTCAACATAACTCCAAAATGGATCACTTCTTCTACTCATTTTTTCGTCTGTATCCCTACCTACGGACATCAGAAAGAGCTTTCAAAATATTGAATTAAAATGGACCTTAAACTAAATGAGAAAAAAGAAGAAGAAGCTAAAGTTAAGATAAGTGTTCTTCGGTCTAGACCAGTCCAAACATCAAAGTGTTAAAGAAGTATATCACATAAAAGCTTGAGTTTTTAGGTGAAGTTCTAGAATATGATTTAACGCTAAAAACTCACCTATAAATCAAAATATAAAAACTCAAGCGAAAGTTTTTATTATTTTTAGATGAGGTTCCACAATAATATGATTTATTATTCTTTAAACACATCATCTAACACATATCATCAAGTGAAAGTATTTTAAAATTGAAACTTGTAAAGATACACAATTTCTTATGCTTGGTTTTTCATAAAATAGAATGAGAATGATAAAATTCAAACTCATAATTATTGGATCAACAAGTTCTGATACCATGTAATGGAATCATTTAGAAACTTAAGTTGTTAGTTGAAACCAGAATATAATTTATATTATTTTCTAAAAGATAGTCTTATTCTTTTCTCTTTTTTCCCAGTAACTATACAACTGATCATATCAGTAATAACAGAACCAGTACGTTTTTTTTGCTTAGAACACTCAACCTACATGTGTTGGAAAAGAAATGGTATGAAATAAGAGCAAAAAATAATCAAACTTAATTACCTGAGCAGGAGCAAGATGTTATCCAATGATTTGATTAAATCAGAAAGAAAAAAAGAAGATGGACGGGCCGAAGAGTAAGTGTGTTAGAGACGAGTGATAGAGCTTCGGCTTGTGTGGTTGTGGATAAGGATAGAACCAGTACGTTTGTTTGCTGGTTTTTGACAAATTAAGTTTTTTCTAGAAAATAATTTTTTTTATATATGGTTATAAAAAATTAATTATAAAAATATTTAGTTATGTTATAGACTGTAAATTAATTTATTAATATTAATTTAACAACTTATCATTTGCATGTGCATGGAGGAATAGGAAGGCCAACTGCTCCAAATAGTTTCATCTTCAAATTCAGAGTAGTAAAGATGGATTGGGTGGGTATCGAGTAATAATAATAAAATAAAATCACCTTAATTTATTTTTCAGTATTTTTAGTGGAAAACACTATTTGGTTTGAAACATCAATCTCTAAAATAATATGGACTAAATAACAAAAAATTAAAACTTTAGGGACCGAAGTAAAATTTTCCATGTCAAGATCTAAATAGTGTATGTGTTTTTGTTCTTCATCAAATCTAGTCATTGTTTTTTTAATTTATAATTTTGAACCCTATTTAAATTTCAATTTTGCAAAATCAAAACTAGACTCATGTTTGAATATCCTTAAAACCAAGCATATAAGAGATGACGCAAATCAAAAGAAATACAAACAAAAGATACCATAATAATATAACTCTAAAGGATAAAATTATAAAAATCAAAAGTTAAATGACCCATAAAACAAAATAATACATCGTTCATATAAGCATTCGAATCCAAAATAAAATAAGAATGCATAAATATTAATTTTAGGATATAAGTAAAAAAACAATATCAATTTGCGTTAACTCGGCTAAACTTACCAAATCTAGAAAAACTACAAAACTCAATTCCCAACAATCAAATATTCAAGGCTAAATAAAATATTGATCATACAAAAAAGATCCATAAAAAACAGCAAATAAAAGAGTAAAAGTCAAAATTGAGATAAAAAATAAAATTTATTTTTTATTAAAGGGTGAAATAAAAAAGAAAGATTAATCTAACAAAAGGAAAAAATAATAAGGATTAAAATTGAAATAATTTTTTTTTATTGAATGATGAAATTAATAGAAAAATCAATTTTAGTAAAGGACTAAAAATAAAACAATCAAAAGACTAAGGAAAAAATAACATATAACAAATTGAAATTGAAAGAAGAAATTAAAAAAGAATCAAGAATTTACACAAAAATAGAATAAAAGTCAAAATCAAAAGAATAAAAGCTCAATTTTAACATATCAATCAACGAGAGGATAATCGTGAAATTTTGCTTGAGAGAAAAGAAAAGAAAAAGACTACACAGACAAGTCCTTTGAAGAATAGATCAGTAAATTAGTATAGTATCCCAACTCTTCTCTTATGTGACTCGTGGGGGCATGAATGCCTCGGATTTGATGGAACTGTGCATTCTTCATTCCAAAGAAGAACTACACAGACAAGTCCATAAACAGCGTGATATTTTGTGTTTATTTGATTCCTTATAATATCCATTACCTTTACTATTAGTCTTGTGCTGTCATACCAAAAAACAAAACAATCCCCAAATATCATAGAATTTTAATTGCATCCCTGTGCCTGTTTAACATTACAGTCTAGAAAGTATATATTGACCCTCTTTGTTTTCATTGTTTCAATTTCAGTTGTTATTCTATTGTTTTTTATTTATTGTTTCCTTGACTCTTTAGTTGAGGTTTTATTGGTTTTCAATTTCAGCATTTAATCAAAATTTATTTTGTTGAATTTTTTTGAATTTGATCTTCATTCTTTTGATTTTTTTTTTTCAAATATCCACTGATTGCTTACTTGATTGGATTCACATTTGGAAAGTTGCTTTCTATCTGCCTAAAAGATTCATTCATTTACGCATAGAAGAAAGGTTCCATAAACAGCATGACATTTTGTGCTTATTTTAGTCCTGATAATATCCATTACCTTTACTATTAGTCTTGTGCTATGATACCAAAAAACAAAACAATCCCTAACTATCATAGAATTCTAATTGCATCCCTTGACATAATAGTAAGTAACTGTTTAACATGGCAGTCCAAAAGTGCTTTTAAAACAAAATAACTTAAGTATTAAATATTGTACTATAATTCTTTTTTAATTTTTAAGTGTAATTGTAACTCAATTACAGAATGTTCAAAAGTCAAATGCATTTCTAAACACAGGATCATGTGAGAGATCATCCTAGAGAGGAACAGATCCATATTACACTCTGCAATTTACAGCTGAAGATGCATGGATTCTGGAGAGTGAGTGCCATATCCTGAACAAGCCGAGAGGAGCTAATCACAATAAATCACTGCAAAACAGGATTAAAAAACCATAAACATATGAGTAAATTTGATGCAGAAAAATCTAAGAAATAAAACAAGAAGATGAAGCTCGCTTACCAGTCATTGCATTTCACCAGCGAGCTCTGCTTCTAACTGTGCAGCGCATCTTCTTGTGGGTTAGAGACAGGTTCTTCAGAAATGATAGCCCACTCAATTGAGTTTCGCAAACTTTCAGGATCTACTTGAATTTTCTTAAGAGGATGAGGAATAGTGAGCGGGATCCTCGTTAGCTGCGGGCAATCATTTACAGTAATTTCTTCGAGAGAATTGCATTCAAGTCTTTCAGAGTAAATGCTATTCAAATTTGGTAATTTCTTCAATACCAAAACCTTCAAATTCATAAGAAACAATGGAAATGTCATCTGATGGGCCCTGTCCTCTTCATCTGTTTCCATTATCATCCCCATGTTGTGACAATCTTCGACTACAATCACTTCCAATCGGAGGGTAGACGACAACCAAGGAGGGATCAGCGCCTTCATTCTATAAAATGAACTAAGCTTTTTTTTGAAAATATCTCAAATTAATTTAATCTCAGTGTTCTGAAATATTTTTAATATAATAATATGAAGGATAAATCTTTTAAAAAATATAATTTAATTTTTTTATAAGGCAAAGATATTATTGCCAATAATAATTAGATTATTAATTATTTACAAAAATGTTTATAATGATAGGTATAATAATTGTGACATCTTAACAATAATAATGATAATAACAATAAAAATAATAATTGAAATAATTCATTAGTCAATGATGTTTTTGTAAAAAATTGACCTTTGTGGCTTTTTTATGCATGATATTTTAGATCTAATATCATGTAAATAAAAACTATACAAAGTCACACATAGACAAAATGAGTGAAAAAATTAAGCCAAATTATCTATAATGAAAAAATATACGAGTCACTTGCCCTACGCTTCGCCGCAGTCAGAACCTGATTTTTTAACATGTTAAAAAAAATAATGGTCTTAGATTTTTTTTTTATAATGTTATACATCTTAGCAAAATAATCACCCTAAAAAACTTTCAATTATTTAGTTTTTATATATATTCATTTTAGCATGGATAAAACGTTTAAAATAATGATAATAATTATTTTTAAGGTTTTTTTCTTAAAAATATCTTAGGCTAATTATATATTTTAATATTTATTTAATATCAACACCTTAAAATATATATAAAAAAATAAAAGTTTTTTTTTTAAATCTCAAATTAATTTATTCTTAGTGCTATGAAATATTTTTAATAAAATAATATGAAGAATAAATCTTAAAAAAAATAAAAAATAATAATTTATTTTTTTTGAAATAAAAATCACTTTAAACTAAAAATATATCAAGTCACACATAGACAAAATATATAAAAAAACACAGAAAATAAATTGCTAATAGCTGAACATTCACTATAGATGCATAAGAGAGAGTTTCTCTCTCGTTTCACGTCACCAAAGCTAAACTTACTCTATTTTTTAACGCAAACTGTATTTGATACAAAGATAAATAACAATAAAAATTAAAAGTCAAAATTAAGAGTATAGATACATAAATACAAACAAAAAATTAGAAACTATCTCAAAAGGATTGAAAAAATAAAGAAATCGAAACTAAACCAAAATCTAAAAGAATAAAAACCAAAATACAAAACAACGAGTCTTTAAATAATATAAAAAAGAAAAGAAAATGTTCCTGACATGTGTAAGCACGCACCAACGAGTGGATGCCGCACGCACCAGCGAGTGGACACCACACGCACCCTTCAAGCAGCTGGTATTGTGGCATCCTATAATCAAATATTAGTTGACTTCGTCTCTTGAGTTTGTTAGAGGAAGATAAATGGTTTGTCATCAATGGTCTTTTCTCTCTCTCTCCTCCTCCCCTAAAAAGTATATATTGACCTTCTTAACTTCAACATTTAATCAAAGTTTATTGCTTACTTGGATTGACATTTGGAAAGTTGATTTCTATATTCATTCATTTACGCATAGAAGAAAGGTTTCATAAACAGCATGACATTTTGTGTTTATTTCAGTCCTCATAATATCCATTACGTTTACTATTAGTCTAAAAGTGCTATGATACCAAACAACAAAACAATCCCTAACTATCATAGAATTCTAATTGCATCCTTGACATAATAGTAAGGCAGTCCAAAAGTGCTTTTTTAAAAAAACATAACTTCAGATTAATATTTTTGAATGGTTTTAAAGTATTAAATATTGTACTATAATTCTTATTTAATTTTTATGGGTAATTGTAACTCAATTACAGAATGTTCAAAAGTCAAATGCATTTCTAAACTCATATAGTTTACTATTACACTCTATAGTTTACTGTTGTGCTCACCAGTCATTGCATTTCACGCTATAGGTATTTCATAAATGATAGCCCACTCAATTGAGTTTCGCAGACTTTCAGGATCTACTTGAATTTTCTTAAGAGAATGAGGAATAGTGAGCGGGATCCTCGTTAGCTGCGGGCAATCATGTACAGTAATTTCTTCGAGAGAATTGCATTGAAGTCTTCCAGAGTAAATGCTATTCAAATTTGGTAATTTCTTCAATACCAAAACCTTCAAAAGCATACGACGCAATGGAAATGTCATCTGATGGCTCCTGTCCTCTTCATCTGTTTCAATTATCACCCCCATGTTGTGACAATCTTCGACTACAATCACTTGAAATTGGAGGGTAGACAACAACCAAGAAGGGAGCAGCACCTTCATTCTATGACATTTATGCATTACGATCTCTTTGAGATAATAAAAGGTGAGGAAAGTAGAATCAAACCGATTTGAACGTCTTATGTCCATTAACAATCGATCTGAAGGTGCTCCAAAAATGGTTTCTAAGATCATCAAACCATCAAGGTGTAGAATCTCAAGCCTTCCATCCATTAATGGACATAAGATTCTCATGTTTTGACAATTCACAAAGACTGCTTTTGTAAATGAGATTTCAAACAGAAAAGTCGCATCGTCAATCATGAGGTCATAAAACCAAGCCTCTGACTTCGATTTCGTATAATTTAGATCTTCGAGTAAAGAGAAAGGTCTTCCTACAGTAACCTTGCAAGCAATTAGTGGAGCACCTATAGGAAGAACACCTGCTAAAGTTTTGAAATTTTCTAGATCACTGAGGTTGCATTCCAAAATTTCCAACTTCTGTAATCTCAAGACTTCACATCCTTCAACTGGGAGAAAAACTCCAGATTTCTGATGAAGCTTGAGGAACTGTAATTTTGAGAGTTCAGGTAAAATACCTGGCCGTAAACCACGCACACCACTTCCATCAAGATTAAGATACCTCAGTTCCTTCAGCATTTCCATTCCCTCTGGCAAATTTTCAAGTCCAGTGTAACTGAGATCCAGCTTCTTCAATGCCGTAAGCTCTGCTAATGAAGGTACATGACTCAGCTTTGCACACCATCCGAGCAACAATACAGTGAGCCTCGTTAGATGACAAATAGAATCTGGCAACTTCTCTATATCTGTGTCGGAAAGATCAAGAACCTGTAGTCTGATGAAGTGCTGGAAAAAAGACGACTCAACCAAATTCAATTTGTAGTTTCTGCACAACAATAAAGTTGAAAGATGGGGGCACCTTGGTGAAAAGTGTGATGGAATATCCTTGATTCTATTTTCCATGAGAGAAACTATCAACAGATTCTCTCTCCACCATGTTCCACCAGGTAATTCTGTTAATTGTGCACCTGGTTGAACCCCACCCCCCAGACTTTCTTTCAATATTTTCCGAGCCATATCCCAAATCAAATCATGCATCTTCACATATTTGTAATTTTCATCGTCCCTGGAACCTTCTAATAAGCTGGCATTTTCAAGTTGATCAAGCATGGTATGACCCCTGTCAAATTGTTCACGCCTCCTCCACATTTCTTCGACAATACCCTCATCAATCAAATGCTCTATCAAGTCCTCTCTCCGAATGATCTTGCTTTTTGGAAATAGTGTGATGTGTAAGAAGCACTTCTGTAGTGCTGTATCTTTCAACTGAGCATAGCTAAATCTCAATACTCGAAATACCTCGGTTTCCATGTCACTTGGTCCAACTTCTGGTATTCTCAGTCGTTGCAATGCATCTCTCCAACCATATTCATCATCCACTCCCTTCATGCTTCCAGCCATTGTCATGATGCCAAGAGGCAGACCAGCACACTCCTTTACAATAGACTCTGCAACAATCTGTTTCGTTTCAGGAAAAAATCCACTTTGATCGTCAGACTCCCCTAATTTTTCAACGAACAAATTCCAAGCTTCACCGTCAGAAAGCGGCTCCACTTTGATTATCCTTTGGCAATCCATTTTTGTACATATGTCCAATGATCTAGTTGTGAAAATCAACTTACACCCGTCTTTTCTAAGAGGTATTCCCACTTTCTCAAGAGGAAAATGATCCCACAAATCATCAAGAATGAGAACATATTTTTTTTTCACAGTCAACTCTGTCCACAGCATCCCAGCTCTCACTACCGCATCTTTTTGATCCCTAAGATCTAAATCAAAATAATTTGCAATGCAATCCTGCAATGCTTCAATGCTAAAGTCTTGGGACACAGTAATCCAACAAACATGATGAAAAATGTCTTGTCTCTCTTGACAAACATGACGAAGCTGATTATGGATATGGGTAGCCAAAGCTGTCTTTCCTACTCCTCCCATCCCGTAAATGCCAATAGATGAGACCTCATCATTCAACAACCAGGACCAGACATCTTTCATATTTCTTTCAAACGCTTGGCCCACTAGCTTCGTTGTCGGCAAAACATATCTTCTAGTCCTACGTCGCTTATGTGCAGGGCTTTCAGAAGAGCTTCCTGTCTCAACAACAGAATACTTCCGAGACATTATATTTCTACACATTCTCAAAACATCATCCACCAACGACTGATGTGCTTGCTCTGTCATAAGTACGACAGCAGCTCTAGGTTCCTCAACAAGCTCAGTCTCCCCACCAATCAAGATATCCATCCCTCCTAGTCCATCATCCAAAGGAGGTTGTTCTTCTAGTTCATTTGCTATACCCCGAACAGGAGTTGAAGCTGCATTAGTTGCCTCATTATTGCTTGAACTTGTCACACTCCTATCTACAGGCCTTTTAGAAGAGCTTCCTCTCTCAGCAACAGACTGATGTGCTTGCTCTGTTCTTTGTCTAGTCTCGGGTTCATCTGTCATAAGTACGACAGGAGCTCCAGGTTCCTCAACAAACTCAGCCTCCACACTAGTCAAGATATCCATCCCTCGTCCATCATCCAAACGAGGTTGTTCTTCTTGTTCATTTGCTAAACCCCGAACAGGAGTTGAAGCTGCATTAGGTCCCTCAGCAACAGACTGCATCAATGAAGATGAGATGTTACTCATATCCATATCAAATGGTTGATCTGCTGGCTCTGTTCCCAATCCAGTCTCGGGTGCATCAGGCATAGGCATACCAGGAGCAACGTTTTCACCAGTAAGAAAAAACTCTCCCCCGGTCATGCTATCCACCCATGTTGACATACTTCCATGCTTTCCGTTAAGAATATTATCAACTGCTGCTTGTTGAACATGTGGAGGTACTTTTTCACAAGGTCTAGAACCACCCCCTCTGAGTTTTGCCAAGTGATGTTTTATCCTTGTAATGGAAACCTTTGCGGCAAAAACATTCCCACAAAAAAAGCACTTGAAAGAACCTTCAGCCATTCCAACAACATAACACCAAAATGGATCACTTCCTCTAATCATTTTTTCGTCTGTATCCCTACCTACGGACATCAGAAAGAGCTTTCAAAATATTGAATTAAAATGGAACTTAAACTAACTGTGAAAAAAAAACGAAGCTAAATTTCTAGACCAAAGTCAAGCTAAACCACTCCAAAGATCAAAGTGTTCTTCTTCTCTCTCTTTTTTCCGGGAGGTTTTTGGGAGTGCTTATCGTGATTATCAAAAATAAATATGAAAAAATTTGAATTTTTTTTATTTTTTATTTAAAATTATATTTTTTTTAGTGTTTTGGATCATTTTGATATGCTTTGATGTGCTGATATTAAATATAATTTTTAATAAATAAAAAAATATTATTTAATATATTTCTATAAAAAAAAACTTTCAAAAACAACGCAACACATTTACATCAATAACTACACAGCTTTTCATATCAGTAATTTAAAAACCAGTACGTTTCTTTTTGCTTAGAAAACTCAACCTACATGTGTTGGAAAAGAAATGGTATGAAATAAGAGCAAAAAATAATCAAACTCAATTACCTGAGCAGGAGCAAGAAGTTATCCAATGATTTGATTAAAAAAAAAGATGGACGGGGAAGAGTAAGTGTGTTAGAGACGAGTGATAGAGCTGCGGCTTGTGTGGTTGTGGATAAGGATAGATTCAGACAGAGAAGCAGATGGCAGTGAAAAAAAAGTCAAAAGGACTTCTTTCATTCATGGATGCCATGTGGACATATCGATGGTTTTCCAGGAGGCGAATCCGGCTATAGAACGGTGCTCTGGTGAAGGCGTGGTGGGGTAGGCAGTGGCTGATGATAATCTCCGGCACCAAACGATGAGAAAGAGAACAATCCACCACAAACAGCAGAAGAGAAAGCAATAGACCGGGAGGAGAAAAGGTAAAAGAGCTGACAGAAAGAGCAGCAGAGCTGACAGAGAGAATTATCTGAATGAGAAAAGGTATCTTCACAAATGGAGAGGTTCGAGTTTTCTGCAGCTGGTAGAGAAAAGAGAGACGATTTAGAGGGAGAGACTACCTGTAACAGTCCGGCAAGGCTACTCGAGAAGCTGAAGTGAGATGGGAAGCTGAGGTGAGAGGGGGGGCTGAGGTGAGAGGACTGACACAGAACTGAGTTGAGATTAATGGCACCGACACTACCAAGCACCCACAAAGTGCCTGCAAGGTAAAAAAAGAAGGGTGTTAGCGTGTAGGGTAAGGACTAGCTGGTACAACTTACATGGACGGTTAAAGATACAAGGGCAACTCCAATTATTAGTATTAGTATTAGTAATTAGTATTAGTAAAAAAGCTAAAACAGTTCGTTTTTTCATTGTAGTGTTACTGTGCACACAGATTCATTGTCGCTGTGTACTGGATATTTGCTCCTCTGCTTTGCGCCTACGTTAGCCCCTTTTTTTTTTAATTTTTTTCGTTCATGAACAGTGTTTACACTGTTCATTTCTGTTCACAAAAGTGCTTTTTCTTTGTAATGAACACTGCGGTCCTTGCTCTTTTTCGTTCACCTGCTTTTCACCTGGTCATAGGTCATAAATGTCTCCTTGGAATGAGCTTTTCTTTTTATTTGTAATGCCATGTTTGAATGTTTTAGAGTTTCTTTATAAAATTAGTTTTTTATTTATAAATATTTTAAATTGATTTTTTTTAAGAGTGAAAGCTTTAAAATAACTCTTTAAATAATGTATATATTATTTTTTTTATTGATGTATGCTTTAATAATAAAAATTATTTTCGAAAGCTATTTTTTTATATTATTTTAAATATAATGCAATTATTTTGTATGTAGTTTAATTATACAATTAATATGAATAAATTATATAATTAAATAATTGCTTTTAAAAAACCCTCCAACAATATAATTATTAATTTTATATATAATTTTTTACTCTCTTGTTAAGGTATTTAAATAAAAACAAAAATAAATATTTTTGATATAATTATATTATTTTTTAATATATGAGCTTGTCCGTTTCTGTTCATTGAGCTTGTCCGTTTCTGTTCATTGGTCCACCACTCTTGATTTTTTTAAAGCAAGACTTTCCCCCATTCACCATCGGGTCAATGATGAAGAATTGTAGGCTTCTGGGTTATTTCTGGTCGAGAAGTTTGTGCCTTGCAACAGTCAATCACGCTGTGTGGTGTGAGGAAAGGTGTGAATGAGATGAGGTTTTAGCTGTAACAAATTTTCCAGCCATGCCATGATTTTAGCTGTAACAAATTTTCCAGCCATGATTTTAGCTGTGTAAGAGAATGAGAGAAGGTTAGAAAATGTGCGAACGTACTCAGCCTGTCAACAATTACCAAGATCGTATCCTTGCAAAGTAAGATTGATAATCCTTCAATGAAATATAAGGTGATATGTCCCACACTTGACAGGGATTGGGAAAAGATAGCAGGTAATAAGGCTGTGAATTTCATTCTAGTAAGCTCGTTCATTCTAGTAAGCACCAGCGAATTTGCTTGCGTGTTGCACTGGTTTTTTTTATGTAAAAAATTGATTGATTTTATGCATGTTATAATTTGTTATTTTAAAATTTAATTAGTAAAATTATAATTAATATAATATTTTATAAACGAGTTTTTTTTTCCGTCTAAAAGTGATTGAATGTTGCTACTATTAAAACTGTTTTGATAATTATATAATCAGTAGATTGTACAATTGAAATCGAAAAAATTATGTGATTGTTGTGTATGTTTTATTTGTTTCATGAATTCTTTCATTAACAAATAGTAAAATTACAATCGTTAAATTGTAACACAGATGAGTGATTTGTTTTATGCATCAAACAATTTGATTGATGATTTTGTTTTAACTACTTTGGTAATAATTTAATTGGTAGATAGCAAAATCGCAGTTGATCAAATTGACTAAAGATATATTATTTATTGTCTGTAACATACTAATTGTTTGTTGGACATGTGTTTAACTATTTGCCGAATAATTTATTGACAGATAGCAAAAATGCAACTGCTAAAATTTATCAAAGATTATTTTTTTTCAGATTTTTTCTTCATATCATTATATTAAAAAAATTTAGAAAACTAAGATTAAATTAATGTGAGATTTTTAAAGAAAATCAGTTCAATTTTTTATATATATTTTAAGACGTTAATATAGAAAAACAAAATATCACAATATATAATTAGTCTCTCCTATTTTTTAACAAAAAAGTCCCAAAAATAATATATATATATATATATATATATATAACAATTTAGGACCATTAACAATTTTGTTACATATTAAAAAATTTGGTGATTATTGTGGTGAAATGCAGGGAGAATTTTTATTTTATTATTGTAGATAATTTGGCACAATTTTTCTACTTGTCTTGTCTACGTGTGGTTTCGTATTTTTTTTTGTGATATAAGATCTGAAATATTATACATAAAAAGAAGATGCCGAAGTTATTTTTCACAAAAATAACATTGACTAATGAATTTTTCTCACAATTATTATAGTTGTCATTATAAATATTATTATACATAATTAATATTTTGATTATTATTGGTCATACTATCGATGACACCGTCATTGTTATTTAAAAAAGATTTTGTTTTATTTGTTAAGATTTATTCCTCGTATTAAAAAATATTTTAGAATACTAATAGTAAATTATCATTTCTTGAAAATAATAAATAGGTCATTTATATATATATATATAGGGGTAAATTTGTATTTAGCTATTTAAAAAATTATGTGTAATAACCTTAATGCCCCTGGCGGTTCCTGTATATTTTTGTCTTATTCATGGATATTATAGTTATTTTACTGTGCAAAAAGAAAGGGAAAATACAAAACTATCCCCAAACAATCTAGTAATGTCAACCGGTCCCGTGAAGAATTGAAAAATACACCTGATCCCAAGGCAAGGGCTGAGGCGCACTGAGGTGCAAAATTGTTAATACACTGTTATAATCCACAGTGTTTTGCGAGTGTGTGCACAGTGTTTGAGCGAGCTGTTTTAGCTTTTTTCTTAATAATAATAGTCGTGGTGCGCGTAAGCTGGCTTGGACACCCCGGTTATCAAAAAATATGTATAAGTGCAACAATCTATAACATTATACCTAGGGGAGTATGTTATTCAAAATTATGAGTGGAATGGCTTTAATTAGTGCATATTTAGTGAATTATATGTCGATTTTGTCACTTGTTGTTGTTATTAAGGATTTTTGTATCCTCAAGATTAATAATTTATATTAATATTATATGATCAATTGTAGTTTATAGTATAATTTATATTATAGTTTATATGGAGCATCTTAGTCAATACTTAGGTGGAGATATTCAATCCCTTTGGCTATGCCTAGAGCAACACGATTCAACCTTTCCCAGCCAAGGAAATGGTTCCTTGAGTCTGCTGAGGATATGAACTTCTGTAATGAATCATTTGGCAAGTAGTCATAAACAAGAGCTCGCCTAAATCCATCAGCACAGAAACCGATCAAGCGAACCACATTGACATGGTGAATCCTTGCCATCGTTCCCACTTCGTTGATGAACTCCTCCCCTTCTCCGATGGAATTATTGAGGAGCTTCACAGCTACAGCAATTTCATTGCTTAGCTTTCCTTTAAACACGGTGCCATAAGCTCCCTGGCCCAATTCATCCCTGAATTGATTTGTGATCCTCTTGAGATCAGCATAGGAGAACCTGGTGGGATTCAGTGTTCTGTAATCATCCAAAAACATCTCAACCATTGCTAATGCATTTCTTGAGATTCTCTTGATATTCTCGTTGTGTTTTATCGTTGCTGTAGGCAATAATCACACTATAGCAAAAAGGGGTATTTGATAATGCATTTCGAAAAGGTCTTGATCACTCTCTCACTGTCTGCTTTGCTACTTCTATCCCACGTCTTGGTATGTAAAATGCGGTTGTAACTATATTTTTTTCAACATTAACAAATATTAATTATGTTAATTTTTTTTATTATAATATAAATTTAGAAAAAATAATAAATATGTGCATAATTTTTATAAAGTGCAAGTTTCTTATAAAATATATAAATTTTAATTCAATATAAATTTTTTTATTTAGTAAGTTTCAACAAAATCACCAGCATAAAATTATCATTATCATTAAAAAAAGAGATTGGGATACCTGAATTATCGAATTCATTGTATTAGGATTAATTAATTTTATTATCCAATTTAAATTAAACACAACAAGTAAAATATAAATTGTGAAAATACCTGCAATAATCAAATAATAAAAATAAATAGTTAATTTTCTATCTACAAAAAGAAGAAATCATCATTGAAAATCTATCCCTACATTACTATCATTATCATGACTATAACAATTAAAATTATTATCAATATTATTTCGCAAACAATTAAAATCATTAAATTGCCTTAGAGAAAAAAAAAAGCAAAACATTTTTACAAAAAAAATCACTAAAATTATTATTATTATTGCACAAACAATGAAATTATAAAATCATCTGATCCCAAGAACAAATAAAAATAACAGAAAACATAAAAAAAAAGAACAAAGGGAAAAAGGAGAAATATTAATTTTAATATGATCACCAACATTAATTAAAATTTCAGGATTGAACTGAATTAAAAAATAAAATGACAAAAATTAAAAATAAAAACTAAAAGCGTAGGTGCATAAATACAGGTAAAAAATAAACATTGTCTAAGAAGGACCAAAAAAACAAAAGGAATTAATATAAAATCAAAAATTCAAAGAATAATGGCCGAAACAAAAAAAATATATATATAATTAATTGCAATCAAAGGAAAAAATCAAAACAAATAAAATTTTGGGAACAAAACAAATAAAGGCATTTTTTAAAAAAACATTACTGTGTAATTTTGTTACAAAAAAATAAAAGAAAAAGGACTCAAATGAAATTTAGCATATATGACCAATTTCAATTGGAGGATAATATTAAAACAAATTAAAACCTGAATAACAAAAAAAAATTAAAGGAACCAAAAACAAACAAAAAATCAAAAGAATAAGGATTAAATGAAAACCAATATATATAATTAGTTTCAATTGAAGGGCAGAATTGAAAAAAATCAAAATTTGCATTGAAGAAATTAGGAATAAAACCAAAATCAAAAGAACAGAGACTAAAATAAAACATTCACAAACATGAAGGACTTACATGTAATTTATAGCGGCAGGAGAGAGAAAAGAGAGAAAAAACAAAAACCGTTCACCAGCGATTCACCGACCACCTGACACCGACACGCACCGTATTGTTTAATTCTTCCCTTAAAAATCTTCTCCGTTTTCTTTCTTCAGGGGCTGCGCTTCCTGCTGTGTTCAAGCTTAATAATAATTTTAATGTAAGTGAACTAAAAAAAACATTAAATAATAATACAACATCAATGTCATCACAGTAAACTCTTTGCTTTCTAACTAAACAGGTCTTAAACCTTAATTATTTGTCTTCAACTTTAATTATTGCTTTCAAATTAGAGAGGAAACTGATAAGAACTTTGATTGACTTCAAAGAAAAGAAATTTCAAGATAACGTATTTGCTGATATTAAGCTAACCCGTCAAATATGCAATCACAGTGAATTTGAACGAGTTTAATAAGTTTGTTTTTCTTAAATTATTTTTATTTAATTATATATAATGAGAATCAGCCGGTAAATAAGCCTACTAAGAAAAGATTATGATGAGCTAAACAAAAAGAACGTTGCTTAAGAATGATGTAAGAAATAAATGAAATAAAAAAAATATATAAATATTATTTTAAATAGAAAAAAATTGAATATATAAGAAATCATATTTGTTTCTAAACAGAGTGGTGTTACTACCCCTAAAGAGGTGTTCAAGTTTCAGCCACAACTTGAAAATATTGGGTTGGTTAGGAATTTAAATTTATAATCCTTTTTTATTATATGTCTATGTTATTATCTCGTTCTCATGATCTATATTGTAGGTACCATTGATTTTCCCGAGTTGACTCAAAAACAATTTTCATTGTTCTTTTATATTTTTTTCTTTTCATTTTCATTATCTAGCATTGGTTATTTGGAAATGTAGCTTCATAACATTTTCCTATTTGTGTTTTATAGGATTATCGTGTTTTGATGACTCACATTATGAATTTTGCAAATTAATAATGGTCGACCAAGGTGAATTTAGTTTGTTTGTTTTTGTCTCAATATTTAAAATGTAAAGATGCCATCTTGCTATGTTTCTATATCAACATGTAAAAGCTTTATTGTACAATACGCATAATATTTTGAACTCATAATTATTTATTTCCTAGAACACACGTTAACAATGCATTTTTTTTACACGTTAAGAAAAAATAATTCAACCTGCAGGGTAACGCAGATCACTATCTTGTTAACACAAACTCTAAATCATGTAGGGAAAACATTATGGATGTTCATAGTTTTCTCCATTTTACCCCTCTCATCAAAATATTTACCAATGGAATGGGGGGTATTTTTATCTTTTCACATGGACACAAATGTTGTTTAAAAAATCATTGGGGGCATAATTATTTTTTTGAATTATATAATTACTAAAATAACCTTTTAGACAAAAAAAATAGATATTTGTTCAGGGGCTTTGTATTAATTTTCCTTTTAAAACAAACAATTAATGTACTTAAATCCCCTTAGGATCAAGTGATTATAAATCTTCTTTGGAGGGTATTTTTATCTTTGTCTCTTTTTTCTTTTTTTTGTTATTTTTGAGTTGGGGGTCATGGGCATTTATGTCTTTAAATAATATAAAAAAAGAAAAGAAAATGTTCCGAACAGGTATAAGCACGCGCCAGCGATTGGACGCTGCACACACCCTTCAAGCAGCTGGTGTTGTGGCATTCTACTATCAAATGTCAGTTGACTTCGTCTCTTTTGAAGTGATTTCATATCCTCTTTCTGATGGTGCAGAGTTTGTTAGAGGGAGATAGATGATTTGTCATCAGTGGTCTTCTCTCTCTCTCTATCTTTCCCTAAAAAGTACATATTGACCCTCTTTGTTTTGATTGTTTCAATTTCAGTCATTATTCTATTGATTTTTTTTCCTTTACTTTTTAGTTAAAGTTTTATTGGTTTTCAACTTTAGCATTTAATCAAAGTTTATTTTGTTGTATTTTTTTGAATTTGGTCCTTATTCTTTTGGGTTTTTTTTTTAAAATATACACTGATTGCTTACTTGATTGGATTGACATTTGAAAAGTTGTTTTTTATCTGCCTAAAAGATTCATTCATTTACGCATAAACAGCATGTCATTTTGTGTTTATTTCAGTCCTTATAATATCCATTTCCTTTTACTATTAGTCTTGTGATATGATACCAAAAAACAAAACAATCCCTAAATATCATGGAATTCTAATTGTATCCCTTGACATAATAGTAAGGCAGTCTAAAAGTGCTTTTAAAAAAAATAACTTCATATTAATATTTTTGAATGGTTTTATAGCTTGCGTATTAAATATTGTACTATAATTCTTTTTTAATTTTTATGGGTAATTGTAACTCAGTTACAGAATGTTCAAAAGTCAAATGCATTTCTAAACACAGGATTATGTGAGAGATCATCCTAGAGAGGAAAAGATCCATATTACACTCTGCAGTTTACAGCTGAAGATGCATGGATTTTGGAGAGTGAGTGCCAATGCCTTCTGGTCTACGTTCAGCGCCATGAAAATCGATCCAGCTTCAGCTGTTGCACAGTGCCATATCCTGAACAAGCCGAGAGGAGCTCATCACAATAAATCACTGCAAAACAGGATTAAAAAACAATAAACGTAAGGGGCGCTGTGAAATGCAGAAAAATCTTATCGCTCGCTAAGAAAAAAAACAAGAAGAGAGGAGAGAATGAAGCTTGCTTACCAGTCATTGCATTTCACCAGCGAGCTCTGCTTCTAATTGTGCAGCGCATCTTCTTGTGGGTAAGAGACAGGTTCTGTAGAAATCAAAAAACAAAAGTCAACGAAAAAAGTCAATTGCGTTGACTTGTTGACAAAAACAGGCACTATTCAGATCAAAATCTGGAATTGCCAGAAAATGAAGAACACGAAGAACAGCTGCCCAGAAATTGAAGAACAATAAAGAACCGAATTTTGATTTCAAGGAGCAGAATCGAGGTAAGGTTACTGTCATCCTTTTTATTTATTTATAGCAAAAAATAAATGATTACAAGAGTTCTAGTTGATTACAACTTCTTCTTGTACTAGATAAGTCCTAGAATTCAAATTGCACCTAAGCTAGAAAACATGATCAACATGATCTGAAATAGATAAAATGCCCTACAGCTAATTCAATACTAATCTAAAACATTAATACTAGAAATCAAATAGGACTCCATGCTCTAATCTTCAATCTGCTGCAGACTCCATGCTCTAATCTTCAATCTGTTGCAGTCTTGATATCCATGATCTTCAGCAGGTTCTTCAGAAATGATAGCCTCAATTGTGTTTCGCAAACTTTCAGGATCTACTTGAATTTTCTTAAGAGGATGAGGAATAGTGAGCGGGATCATCGTTAGCTGCGGGCAATCATATAAAGTAATTTCTTCGAGAGAATTGCATTCAAGTTTTCCAGAGTATATGCTATTCAAATTTGGTAATTTCCTCAATACCAAAACCTTCAAACGACGCAATGGAAATGTGATCTGATGGGCCCTGTCCTCTTCATCTGTTTCCATTATCACCCCCATGTTGTGACAATCTTCGACTACAATCACTTCCAATTGGAGTGTAGACAACAACCAAGGAGGGATCAGCACCTTCATTCTATGACATTTATGTATTACGATCTCTTTGAGATCGCGAAAGCGGGGAAGAGGAAATCGATCTGAAGGTGCTACAAAAAGGGTTTCTAAGATAATCAATCCATCAAGTTGAAGAATCTTAAGCTCAAGAATCATATTTAATGGACATAAGCTTCTCATGTTTTGACAATTCACAATGACTACTTTTCTAAATGAGATTCTGGATAGAAAACTTGCGGTGTCATTCATGAGGTCATAAAACCAGGCCTCTGTATCTAGCTCTGACTCCGATTTTGTATAATTTAGATCTTCGAGTAAAGAGAAAGAAGGTCTTCCTACAGTAACCTTGCAAGCAATTTGTGGAAGAACACCTGCGCGGTCGAAAATTCCGAAATTTTCTAGATCACGGAAGTTGCATTCCAAAGTTTCCAACCTCTGTAATCTCAAGACTTCATGTCCTTCAACTGGGAGAAAAACTCCAAATTTCTGATGAAGCTTGAGGAACTGTAATTTTGAGAGTTTAGGTAAAATACCTGGCCGTAAAACACGCACCGCACTTCCATCAAGATTAAGATACCTCAGATCCTTCAGCCTTTTCAATCCCTCTGGCAAATTTTCAAGTCCAGTGTAACTGAGATCCAACTTCTTCAATGCCTTAAGCTTTGCTAATGAAGGTACATAACTCAGCTTTGCACACCATCCGAGCAACAATACAGTGAGAGTCGTTAGATGACAAATAGAATCTGGCAACTTCTCTATATCTGTGTCGGAAAGATCAAGAACCTCGAGTCTGATGAAGTGCTGGAAAAAAGACGACTCAACCAAATTCAATTTGTAGTTTCTGCATAACAATAAAGTTGAAAGATTGGGGCACCTTGGTGAAAAGTCTGATGGAATATCCTTGATTCTATTTTCCATGAGAGAAACTATCAACAGATCCTCTCTCCACCATGTTCCATCAGGTAATTCTGTTAATTGTGCACCTGCTTGAACCCTACCCCGCCAACTTTCGTTCAATATTTTCCGAGCCATGTCCCAAATCAAATCATGCATCTTCACATATCTGTAATTTTCATCGTCCCTGGAACCTTCTAATAAGCTGGCATTTTCAAGTTGATCAAGCATGGTATAACCCCTATGAAATTGTGAACTCCTACTCCACATTTCTTTGACAATACCCTCATCAATCAAATACTCTATCAAGTCCTTTCTCCGGATGATCTTGCCTTTTGGAAATAGTGTGATGTGTAAGAAGCACTTCTGCAGTTCTGGATCGTTCAACTGAGCATAGCTAAATTTCAATACTCGAAATACCTCGGTTTCCATGTCACTTGGTCCAACTTCTGGTATTCTCAGTCGTAGCAATGCATCTCTCCAACGATATTCAAGCTCCACCCCCTTCATGCTTCCAGCCATTGTCATGATTCCAAGAGGCAGACCAGCACACTCCTTCACAACAGACTCTGCAATCTGTTTCGTTTCAGGAAAAAGTCTAGCACCGTGCCCTAATTTTTCAACGAACAAATTCCAAGCTTCACCCTCAGAAAGAGGCTCCACTTTTAGTGTCTTTTGGCAATCCATTTTTGTACATATGTCCAATGATCTAGTTGTGAAAATCAACTTACACCCGTCTGTTCTATGAGGTATTCCCACTTTCTCAAGAGGAAAATGATCCCACAAATCATCAAGAATGAGAACATATTTTTTTCTCACACTCAACTCTGTCAACAGCATCCCGGCTCTCACCACCGCATCTTTTTCATCCCAAGGATCTAAATCAAAATATTTTACAATGCGATCCTGCAATGCTTCAATGCTAAAGTCTTGGGACACAGTAATCCAACAAACGTGATGAAAAATATCTTGTCTCTCTTGACAAACTTGACGAAGCTGATTATGGATATGGGTAGCGAAAGCTGTCTTTCCCACTCCCCCCATCCCGTAAATGCCAATACATGAGACCTCATCATTCAACAACCAGGACCAGACATCTTTCATATTTCTTTCAAACGCTTGGCCCACTAGCTTCGTTGTCGGCAAAAAATATCTTCTAGTCCTACGTCGCTTATGTACAGGGCTTTCACAAGAGCTTCCTCTCTCAACAACAGAATGCTTATATCCCTGAGACATTATATTTCTACACATTCTCAAAACATCATCCATCATTGATGAGGACGAGATGCTTTTCGTGTTCATTTCAAATGACTGATGTGCTTGCTTTATTCTTTGTCTAGTCTCGGGTTCATCTGTCATAAGTACGACAGCAGCTCTAGGTTCCTCAACAAGCTCAGTCTCCCCACCAATCAAGATATCCATCCCTCCTTGTCCATCATCCGAACGAGGTTGTTCATTTGCTAAACCCCGAACAGGAGTTGAAGCTGAATTAGTTGCCTCATTATTGCTTGAACTTGGCACACTCCTATCTACAGGCCTTTTAGAAGAGCTTCCTCTCTCAACAACAGACTGCATCAATGAAGATGAGATGTTATTCATATCCATGAATAACATCTCATCTACAGGCCTTTTAGAAGAGCTTCCTCTCTCAGCAACAGACTGCATCAATGAAGATGAGATGTTACTCATATCCATTTCAAATGGTTGATCTGCTGGCTCTGTTCCCAATCCAGTCTCGGGTGCATCAGGCATAAGCATGCCAGGAGCAACGTTTTCATCAGTAAGCAAAATCTCTCCCCCGATCAAGCTATCCATCCATGATGACAGGTCATCATCCAAAAGTGGTTGTCCTTGCATTTCTAAATCTTGCGGACGATCTGAACCTGCAGTAGCTATTATATTATTGCTTGAACTTGGCATACTCCCATGCATTCTGTTAGGAAGCTGATCAAACGCTGCTCGCTGAACATCTGTAGTTACTTTTTCACAAGGATTAACACCACCCCCTTTAACTTTTGCCAAATGATATTTTATCCTTGAAATGGAAGTGCTTCCAGCAAATACACTCCCACAAAAAACGCACTTCAAAGAACCACCAGTCGTTTTCTCAACATGACGCCAAAATGGATCACTTCTTCTACTCATTTTTTCGTCTGTATCCCTACCTACGGACATCAGAAAGAGCTTTCAAAATATTGAATAAAAATGGAGCTTAAACTTGTTGGTGGGAGAGGCCACTGGTGGTGGCTTTGAAACACTCAAAATGGATAAAACACACTGTTTTATCTCAACAAAATAACTTACACACAAAGCTTTAAACACTGTTAAAACTCTCTCTTTTCTCTCGTGTTTTCTCTCTAATATCTCCCACTTCTCTTTTCTCCTTAACTAAGCTTCCTATTTATACAGAAAATGAAAGCTAGATATTTTTGACTTTAAAATAAGATTTTTGGCAAGTTGTGGGCGGCTTGCAGAGGGGCGGTGGATGCAGACGGTGGTCTTGCATAGTGGCTGTCAGGGGCTTTAATTGATGGAAGCCGGTGGTTGCATTTCTTGACTTGTAGATTGAGTTTATCCTAACAAATTCCCCCTTTAAACTCAATTGGGAGATGTCATCCCAAGCATGAACTTCAGTCTGATAAATATATCTCCCTTCAATGGCTTTGTGAAGATATCTGCAACTTGATCATTTGTTTTGCAAGAGATCAATTCAACTTCTTTGTTCTTCACATGCTCCCGGATAAAGTGATGACGTGTATCGATGTGTTTGCTTCTTTCATGATACACTGGATTCTTTGCTAATGCAATCGCTGATCGATTATCAATATAAATCTCCGTCGGATCTTCTTGAGGAAATCCCAGATGCTTCAGCATATTCCGTAACCATATTAAATGGCATACAGCTGAGTTGGCAGCAACATACTCAGCTTCACAACTTGATAACGTCACTATCGATTGCTTCTTGGATGACCATGTGAAAGATGTGTCTCCCATAAAAAATACAAACCCTGTTGTACTTTTCCTTTCATCCAAATCTCGACCCCAATCATTATCTGAGTAGCCAATAAGTTTAAAGTTCTTACTAGATGTATAGAACATACCTTCACTTATTGTTCCTTTGATGTAGCGGAGAATTCTCTTAGCTGCACTCAAATGCGTCTGATCCGGTGTCTCCATATATCTGCTGATAAGTCCCACTCCATAGAGTATATCCGGTCTTGTACATGTCAAGTACCTCAAGCTTCCCACCAAGCTCTTAAAGTAAGTAGGATCAACATTTCCTACTTTACTTTTCTTCAATTCCACTCCATTTTCAACTGGAGTTGAAACTGGATTGCAGCTTTCCATCTTGAACTTTCCAAGAATTTCTTTGGCGTAGCCGCTTTGGGACACAAATATCCCTTCTTCTTTCTGAGTAACTTCTAAACCCAGAAAATGTGCCATCAGACCAATGTCTGTCATCTCAAACTCCTGTACCATGTTTTTCTTGAAGTCTATAAACATGGTAGAATTGTTGCCGGTGAATATCAAGTCATCAACATATAAGCAAGCAAATAGTGTGCTCCCATCATCTTCTTTCTTCACATATATGGCGTGTTCATATGGACATTTTTCAAATCCATTTTCTTGAAAATACCTGTCAATTCTGGTATTCCAAGCACGCGGAGCTTGCTTCAAACCATAGAGAGCTTTCTTCAACTTGTATACTTTGCCTTCATTGTCTTCTTCAATGTAGCCAAGTGGTTGCTCAACATAGATCTCTTCTTCTAGGAAGCCATTCAGAAATGCTGACTTCACATCAAGTTGATAGATCTTCCATCTATGTTGTGCTGCAAGTGAGATAACCAGTCTGATTGTCTCCAGACGGGCTACAGGAGCAAATACTTCTCCATAGTCTATGCCTTCTCTCTGTTTGTAGCCTTTTGCCACCAATCTTGCTTTATGTCGTTGTACTTCACCTTTTGCATTCTTCTTGGTCTTGTAGACCCATTTCACACCAATTGCCTTCTTTCTTTCTGGCAGATTGGTTAACTTCCATGTATCATTCTTCTCAATGGCATGTATTTCTTCATCCATTGCTGTGATCCATTTCTCTTCTTTAATAGCTTCATCAAAGCTAATTGGATCACTATCTGCGAAGAAACAAAATAATGTTGTATCTTCTATTACCTGAGTTGCATCGTATAAATCTTCAAGATTTCTCATCCTTCTTGGTTCTTCTGATGAGGATGCTTCTGGTGATGTTGATGATGTTCCTGGTGTTGGAGAGTTTCTCCTGTTGAATACAGGAAAACTGTGTACCGGAGACTGTGGCTCCTCTTCTGGTACTCTTGGATCTTCAGCAAGTACTGTTGGTACTCCTGCTTCATCTTCAAGGATCAAATCTGTATTGATCCATTTAATTTCTTCTTGATCCTCTTTCCACTCCCAGGTTTTATCTTCTTCAAAGATAACATCTCTGCTGGTAATCACTTTCTTTGTGATGGGATTATACAGCTTGTATCCCATTCTTCTATCTCCATATCCCACAAAGATGCACTTCTCGCTTTTATCATCGAGTTTTGTTCTTCTTGCATCCGGGATCTTTGCATAAGCCACACAACCAAAGACTCGAAGATGAGTCACACTTGGTTTGTGGCCACTCCATGCTTCTTCTGGAGTGATGGCTTGCAAACTTTTGGTTGGGCAGCGGTTCAGTAAGTATACTGCACAAGATACAGCTTCAGCCCAGTACTGTTTGGGCAACTTCTTAGCTTTAAGAAGACTTCTTGCCATATCAAGGATAGTTCTATTCTTCCTTTCTGCTATCCCATTCAACTGTGGTGTATAAGCCGGTGTAGTCTGATGTCTGATGCCTTGTTGTGTACAAAAGGCTTCAAAATCATTCGATGTGAATTCACCACCTTGATCAGATCTTACGGATCTGATATTATACCCACTTTGCTTCTCCACAATTGCTTTAAAATCTTTAAAGCAATTAAACACTTCTGACTTCATCTTCAGAAAGTAAATCCAGGTCTTCCTACTAAAATCATCAGTAAAAGTGAGGAAGTACCTGTTATGTCCAGTTGACATAGGCTTTATTGGTCCACACACATCTGTGTGAACTAACTCCAATGGCCTCTTTGCTTTCCAGTTGATCTCCTTGGCAAAGCTATCTCTGTGGTGCTTGCTGAGGACACAGCTCTCACAGACTTCTTCTGGATGATCAATGTGAGGCATTCCTTTGACCATCTGCTTGCTTGCAAGCATCTTCAGGCTTGTAAAATTCAGATGTCCAAGCCTTAAGTGCCAAAGCCATTCTTCACTGTTGGTGATGGCGGTCAAACACTTTGCTGCATCATACTGGATGTTTAGCGGGAACATCCTATTCTTAGACATCTTTACAAAGGCAATCAACCTTCCATTGCTGTCTTTGACTGCAACATGACAATCCTTCATGAAGAGAGTGTACCCTTTCTCCAGAAGTTGTCCTATACTCAGCATGTTGTGTTTGATTGCTGGAATATAGTACACATCAGCAATGTAGCTATCATCTCCATTCTTCAACTTTATAGAGATGTTGCCTTTTCCTTTAACCGGGACTTTGGAAGTATCTCCAAATGTGACCTGTCCTTGTATGGTCTCATCGAGATCACTAAAGAGGTCCCGTTGCCCGCACATATGGTTGCTAGCTCCAGAATCTAGATACCACACATGCTCCTCATTTTTGCCCAGTCCTTGTTGGACAAATAATGCAGCTGACCCATTGATGATGACATCTTCGTCTGCATAGTTAGCTTGCTCATGCAACTCTACTGGAGCTTTCTTCCAGCATTCAGTGCTATAATGCCCAAATTGATTGCATTTATAACACTGAATGTTTCTCTTATCACGGTTATTGTAACCGCCTCCTCTTCCTCTGGGAGTAAAAGGTTGTTGTCCTCGTCCTCCTCTGGTGGTGTTTCTACCACCTCTTCCTCTGAAGCTTGTATTCCAAGCTCCTCTTCCTTGAAATCGTTGGAAGCCTCCTCTTCCTTGTTGATTTCTTCCTCGAGGGGTATATTCATGTGTTGAAGTCCCCCTTTGCTCATATCTGCCTTCCTTCAGAGACAGTTTCGATTGCAAGGCATGCTCTATTGCCTTCTCTCCATTTCTTCTTACAAGCTTTTGTTCATGAGCTTGTAAGGAACCCATCAACTCATCTACCATTAATTTATCCACTTCCTTGGATTCTTCAATGGCAACAACAACATAATCAAATTTTGGATCTAGGGATCTCAAAATTTTCTCTGTAATCCGAGCTTCTGAAAGAGCTTCTCCATTTCGTCTCATCTGATTGATTATCACCATAATTCTCATGTGATAATCAGAAACAGATTCCGAGGGTCTCATTTGTAAAGACTCAAATTCACCTCGCAAAGATTGAAGACGAATCTTCTTGATTCTGTCAGCTCCTTTGTATTTTTGTTGGAGAGCTTCCCATATATCCTTCGACTTTTCCGCAGAAGAGATAATCTCAAACGTGGCTTCATCAAGACCTTGATAAATGATGGTCTTGGCTTTGTTGTCCTTCTTTCTGTTGTTTCTGAGAGCTTGCTTCTGCGCTTCTTGTAAAGCTTCCTCTGCTTCTCTGGACTCTGGTTCATCATAACCATAATCCACAATCTCTATGCATTCTTGTGAGCCAAGAAATGCCTTCATTCGGATGCGCCAATTGTCAAAATTATCTCTGGTCAGCTTCGGAATGAGTGTCTGAGCATTTTCTGTAGTCATTGTATTTGAAAATGACTATATCACCCTTTTTTCTTTCTCTTTTCACAAAACGGACACCACGGTTGGATCCGGAATGGTCCAAATAGTAGGGAACCGGTCTGAGTTGGTTCAAAATGAGGCTGAAAACGGGTGAACCGGTCCAAAAATCACTTCTGGACGCTGGTTGGTTCGGTCTGATTGAACCGGGAATATTCTAGGGAATATTCTTTTCAGCTCGGCTTGTGGCTCGGCTTGCACAGTAGCGGCTCGGCTTCGTGGCTCGGCTCGGCTTGGATTAACGGCTCGGCTTGTCGGTAGCGGCTCGGCTTATCGGCTCGGCTCGGCTTGACGGCTCGAATATGGCGCGCGTGAAGACCACTCGTCTTCTTCCTTGGGGCGCGTGGCTGAGAGTGGTGAATAGTGTCAGATTTTCAGAGGGAGAGTGTGGCTCACCCCTAGCTCCGATTGAGTTGATGTTTGTACCGACGAGTTCGTATTGAAGAGCTCTATACTCTTAAATGATCAAAATTTGTTTTCGACAAACTTGAAAATTCGGATGTACCCCCAAAAACCTCTCTGTTTTTGACGAACGAGGCTCTGATACCAATTGTTGGTGGGAGAGGCCACTGGTGGTGGCTTTGAAACACTCAAAATGGATAAAACACACTGTTTTATCTCAACAAAATAACTTACACACAAAGCTTTAAACACTGTTAAAACTCTCTCTTTTCTCTCGTGTTTTCTCTCTAATATCTCCCACTTCTCTTTTCTCCTTAACTAAGCTTCCTATTTATACAGAAAATGAAAGCTAGATATTTTTGACTTTAAAATAAGATTTTTGGCAAGTTGTGGGCGGCTTGCAGAGGGGCGGTGGATGCAGACGGTGGTCTTGCATAGTGGCTGTCAGGGGCTTTAATTGATGGAAGCCGGTGGTTGCATTTCTTGACTTGTAGATTGAGTTTATCCTAACAAAACTAACTAAGAAAAAAAAGAAGCTAAATTTAAGATAAGAACTAGATCACAAGTATTCTTCTGTCTAGACCAAAGTCAAGCTAAACCACTCCCAAGATCAAAGTGTTCTTCTTCTCTCTCTTTTTTCCCAGTAACTATACAGCTGATCATATCAGTAATTTAAAAACCAGTACGTTTCTTTTTGCTTAGAGCACTCAACGTACACGTGTTGGAAAAGAAATGGTAGGAAATAAGAGCAAAAATTAGTCAAACTCAATTACCTGAGCAGGAGCAAGATGCTATCCAATGATTTGATTAAATCAGAAAAAAAGAAGATGGACGGGGAAGAGTAATTAAGTGTGTTAGAGACGAGTGATAGAGCTTCGGCTTGTGTGGTTGTGGATAAGAATAGATTCAGACAGAGAAGCAGATGGCAGTGGAAAAAAAGTCAAACTTTCATTCATGGATGCCAAGTGGACATGTCGATGGTCTTCCAGGAGGCGAATCCGGCTATAGAACGGTGCTCTGGTGAAGGCGTGGTGGGGTAGGCAGTGGCTGATGATAATCTCCGACAGCAAACGATGGGAAAGAGAACAATCCACCACAAACAGCAGAAGAGAAAGCAAAAGGCCGGGAGGAGAAATGGTGAAAGAGGTGACAGAAAGAGCAGCAGAGCTGACAGAGAGAATTATCTGATTGAGAAAAGGTATCTTCACAAATGGAGAGGTTCGAGTTTTCTGTAGCTGGTAGAGAAAAGAGATCGAGGATTGAGAGGGAGAGACTACCCGTTTGCTTGCTGGTTTTGACAAAGTTTTTTCTAGAAAATAAATTATTTTTTTATATCTGCCCGGTTGTTATAAAAAATTAATTATAAAAGTATTTACTTATCTTGACTGTAAATTAATTTATAGATAGTAATTTAAACACTTATCATTTGCATGTGCATGGAGGAATAGGAAGGCCAAATGCTTCAAAGAGTTTCATTTTTCAGCATTTTTATTAGAAAATAATAATAATAATAATAATAATAATAATAATAAAATCACCTTAATTTATTTTTCAGCATTTTTATTAGAAAATAATATTTGGTATTGAAAAATCGATCTCTAAAATAATAGGGACTAAATAACAAAAAAATAAAACTTTAGGGACTGAACTAAAATTTTCCATGTCAAGATCTAAATAGTGTGTGTTTTTGTTCTTCATCAAATCTAGTCATTGTTTTTTTTATTTATAATTTTGTACCCTATTTAAATTTCAATTTTGCAAAATCAAAACTAGACTCATATTTGATTATCCTTAAAACCAAGCATGTAGGAGATGACGCAAATGAAAAGAAATACAAACAAAAGATACCATGATAATATAACTCTAAAGGATGAAATTGTGAAAATCAAAAGTTAAATGACCAATAAAACAAAATAACACATCGTTCATATAAGCATTCGAATCCACAATAAAATAAGTATACATAAATATCATATTTTGTGCTACAATGAAAGACTTATTTTTTTTAGAGGCGTTTGAGAATATGATAGCGTGACAAAACTCAAACTCAACTACTAAAACCCCAACAAACTTGAGTTGATTCATCAAATTTGTGGTCCAAGTTATTAGATCAAAACAACTCGATATAAGAAAATAAAAAAGTGCATTTTAAAAAGACAAAATAACTTTTGAATAATCAAGGTGAAAAGAAAATAAGTAAAAAAACAATATTAATTTGCGTTAATTAGGCTACACTTACCTTATCTAGAAAAACTAGAAAGCCCAATTACCAACACAATCAAATATTGAAGGCTAAAAAATATTGATCATACAAAAAGATCCATAAAAAAATAGCAATTAAAAGAATATAAGTCAAAATTAAGATAAAAAATAAAATTTATTTTTTATTAAAGGGTGAAGTCGAAAAGAAAGATTAATCTAACAAAAGTAAAAATAATAAGGAATAAAATTGAAATAATTTTTTTTATTGAATGATACAATTAGTAGAAAAATCAATTTAAGTAAAGGACTAAAAATAAAACAATAAAAGACTAAGTTAAAAATTAAAAAATAACATATAACAAATTGAAATTGAAAGATGAAATTAAAAAAGAATCAAGAATTTACAAAACAAATAGAATAAAAATCAAAATCAAAAGAAGAAAAGCTAAACTTTAACATATCAATGAACCAAAGGATAACTGTGAAATTTTGCATGAGAGGAAACAAAACTAGTTTTGGTTAATAATATAACTCTGGAGGATGAATTTGCAAAAAATAAAAAATCGACGATTAAAGTAAAATTAATCAGCAATTGGGCTCTGCACTTTATGGGAACTATGAGTAACCGTCATCCATTTGTAAGCTACATGTCGTCTGTGATTATGAATCTTCCATTCAGACATTCCCTCTTCTCTGGGGATCTTACTATGGCACCAAATAGTTAAACTGAAGAACAAGAAAACAAATCCCTCTCCTCTCCGCTCTCCCCACTCTCTAAATTCTCCCTGTAGGAAGCCATGACTGCAGCCACCAAGAAACACTACCCCTCTTCTATGATTTTTTTTTTATTATTTTAAATTAAAAAAAATTTGTTTTTAAATTATTTCTATGTATTAATGTAAAAAATTATTTTTAAAAAATAAAAAATAAAATATTAATATATTTTACAATAAAAATCACTTTAAAAATATTTTCAATTACACTCCATACAGACATTAAGATACCATATAATAAAGGTTTGAACGACAATGAAGGTTCTCTTGAGAAGCGGCATCAAGGAATCCTTTTGACTTTAGTTGGACGACGGCGTATTATTTGTTCCCTGTATCTTTGTTTTTGAGTTTGGAGGAGGAAGAGAAGTGCACGCAGGAATTATGATCTGACAACGAGTTTGATACGGCCGGCTGAGTTAAGTAACGTTACAGTAACGCTTCTGCTGCGAGGAAGTGGAGCATCTGCGGGGAGTACTTGAGGCAGCAGCGTCGCTGCTTGACATGACAAAGTAATAGCAAGTTCAATGAAAAATCTAAATGAAAAGCTAAAGGGATTAGATAACAAAATTTAGCTTTTATTTTTTATTTTCATAGTTTCAAGGGGGAAGATATATTGAAGAATTAAAATAATATTTTTAAATTGAAGGGTTATTCTTACAATTATTTAATATATTTTTATGTAAAAAAATAGTTTTGATTGTATTTGTAATAATTATTTATTATTAATAAATAGTTATATTAATATTATATATATTAAAATAAAATTACTTCTCTGAATAGTTTTTTTTCCATTGAAGTTCAAATATAAAAAAAATATTATATTTATATTATTTAAAAATTCATATTATTAATTTGATTTTTCTAAATAAATTTTAATTCGGAGATGCTGTAACAGGATGGCTCCAGTAATGTACTCCATTCAAATGGGTTGTTCATAAAATAAATTTCCTCGTTAACGATGAGAATAATTTGTTCTGAACTGACGAAGAGACAGATCACTGAACTGAGGGAGAGAGACCGATGACGGCTGCAAGACCGATGACGGCTGCAAGCTCTGTTCTGAACTGAGGAAGGGGACGATGACGGCTGCGTGCTCTGATACCAAGTTAGAGTTTAGGGGAGAAGGAGAGTTTGGAAAATATATATTCTTGGGGGCTGCTATTGTGTGTGTTAGCAGTACCCTTATGTAGTACATATATATATATACGTAGGGCTGTACATGATAGTAACCATGTGGTATTCTACACATGATTAGAAACCTATAAAAGATAAATACAAAACTAGAGATTCCATAATATAATTATTGATCACGAAGATAACTTTATGTCCAGTCATAAGCTGCTATAATTATTTTTGGAGATTTGAAAGTATGAATCCTAACCAGTTGCAGTGACAAACTACTATTTTATGGGAGAAATGGCAAATCAGTGTTAGCCATATTACTTGTGAGCATGTGAGGTCTTGAACTTTTCTTGGGCCATCTCACAGCCTATGATAGATGTAATTTTTCTTTTGTGTTTATAGTCATTTACTCGGGGATGAGGACTGCAATGACATCTTTAGAGTTTTCATATGTGATGGCTGCAACTCTGTTTAACTGTGGTTTAGGGAATATGGACATTAATTGAGGTTCTGTCATGTTCTTGCCATTTCTTAGATTTTTCATGAAAAAAATGAAGGGTTGCCCTTTTAGCAGATGGATTTGTTTCTTAACCATTTTTATATACCTATCTTATTGGTCTGAGTGTGCTCAATAATGTTACTGGTTTGTATGGATAGGGGCTAGACATGAGTGTCACATCTATTTGGATTATTGATTTTTACTAGATTTTTAGGTTTGATTCTCTTAATGGAAGAACTTGGTTGCACTGTCCTGCTTAGCATGACCATTTTGATCACCTTCAAGCTACTCTTTCTGCTGCTGGAAAATATTTTTGCTTCCAAAGAAAAACTACACAGACAAGCTAGTCCTTTGAAGAAATACACAATGACCTTGTATATGGGTTTGAGCTTTCATGGTGCAACTTCTACTGTGGAAAATGCAGAAGAGTTTGCATGCTACCTAGACAGTGCAGACCGTCGTAAATGCATTGGTATGTAGCCAAGGAGGTTGGTTCATCTTTTTTGGTGCTGCAGACATCATTTATTGATACTGTTATCTGGGACATTAATTCGAGTGAAGCTGACACAGGAAGCAAATTTCATGCTTTTATTAGTAGTTTAGTGCCACAGAAAGTGGTTTCTATTTCTTTGCAAAGTTCAAAGAGGATTAGTCTTGATGATAATGTTCAGTCACGGATGGTGAAGTTGTTATCTCCTTATATGGACGTGTCAATGTGGAAGTTGAGTCCATCAAGTTCTGTTTCAGAGTCAGGATTAAAAGAAATTCAGCCAACATTTGCCCAATCTGTTTATCCATTACTCCTAGATCTACATAATATATTTATTGATCTCCCATCCATTGGGAGGGCTTTAGCCTTTGCACAGAAAATGCTAGATGATGTAAACAGGGGGGAAGCTGTGGATACCCAAATTATATCTGAAGTGCACACCTTCCGAGTTGCTGTTGAGGGGCTGAGAATTGCCCTTAACAGTGCCGGTCGATTGCCCGTTAAAGAAGTGGGGAAGCCCAACAAGACTAAGGTTGAGTTTTCAGAGCTTCAGGTTCAGGACAAGTCATATGCACTAATTGCACAGGCCCTTCAAAGCCAGACTAGGAAGTTCAAGACTATAGTAGCTGTGGTGGATGCTAGTGGCTTAGCAGGTATTAGGAAACAATGGAACACTCCTGTTCCTCCAGAAGTGAAGGATTTGGTTGGGAAGCTTGTCACTAATTGTGAAAGTGATGGAGAAACTCCTAATCATGATGAAAAGAGACGGCTACTTTCTAACAAACCTATGGTGGCAGTTGGAGCTGGGGCAACAGCAATTTTTGGAGCTTCATCTGTTTCTAAAGTAGTTCATGCATCGACATTCATGAAGGTTGCTACATTTAAATTTCCTACTTCCCTTAAGCTTTTGCTGATCCAAACTCAAAAGATAATGGCAATATCGATGGGCAAGACTCTTGGTCCAACAAAACTGCTGGCCCCTGGACTGGTCAATTCTGGAGCCAATGCAACATCTGCCTTGAAAGCAGCTGCTTCTGCTGAGAAAATCCGGACAGTGGTCCACAGTGTTATAGCCTCTGCGGAGAAAACCAGTTTCTCAACTATGAGAACAGCTTTCTTTGAAATAATGAGACAACGGCAGGTGCAATCTATTGGTGTCTTACCTTGGGCAACATTTGGTTGCAGTGTTGCAACTTGCTCAGCGTTGCTCATGTATGGAGATGGGATTGAATGTGCTGTTGAATCCCTTCCAGCAGCCCCGTCAATTGCCAGTTTGGGTCGTGGGATTCAAAGTTTGCACCAGGCATCTCAAGTAGTTGGGCAGACAGATGGCACCAGAATACAAAAATCTATAGAGTCCTTGATGAACAGGTTGAGGAAAGTAAAGATGCAATAAAGTAGGCCTTGCATCATTTATGTTGTTGTATACAAGCTGATACTGCTCAAAAGTTATTTGGAATTTAGAGAAATCTGCTGTATATAAATAGAAAGCAGGAGAGGTGATTTGTACTGTCATGGATGTTGATATCTGTCTTTATTTAAAGTCAATTTTCTGATGGCTTCTTTACCATGCTGCCTGTTAAAAAAATTACAATTGTTTCTTCTCCCTGCTTCCCTCTCCCTTGATCTCTATGTTCAACTCCATTTGACAATACCCCCTCTCTTTTGTTACCTATGATAGGTTTTACTTTAGATAGCGACATAGCGTTGTTAATTCTGATGTAGTGGAGAATAGCTTTCTTTGCTCTCAGGCAATGGCTGCTATTTCTATGAATAACAGGCTGCTTGCTCGATGCTCTTCATTGGTTTCACAGTCATTGATTCCATTCTCTATTGTTTGTGTTATTTAAATCATAATTGAAAGTTTTCGAATCCTATGATGAAGCCAAGCATATTTGTTACTAGTTATTTTGGGATGCTAGGAAATTCTGCAAGTTATGCGGCTTTTTCCTTGATATTAATTATTGATCACAAAGATAACTTTATGTCCAGTCATAAGCTGCTAGAATTTGAACTGCCATGCTTTATAATTATTTTTGGAGATTTGAAAGTATGAATCCTAACCAGTTGCAGTGACAAACTACTGTTTATTGGGAGAAATGGGAAATCAGTGTTAGCCATATTACTTGTGAGCATGTGGCTGAATGGCTCTTGAACTTTTCTCGGGCCATCTGACAGATGTAATTTTTCTTTTGTGTTTATAGTCATTTACTAGGGGATGGCTACAGCTCTGTTTAACTGTGGTTTAGGGAATATGGACATTATTTGAGGTTCTGTCATGTTCTTGCCATTTCTTAGATTTTTCATAAAAAAATGACCTTTTAGCAGATGGATTTCTTTCTTAACCATTTTTATATACCTATCTTATTGGTCTGAGTGTGCTCAATAATGTTACTGGTTTGTTTGGATAGGGGCTAGACATGAATGTCTATGGGACTACTGTTAGTGAGGAAGCAGGGGTGTCACCCTTGAACACATCTATTTGATTTATTGGTTGTCGCAGAGCTATTTGTAGCTACGAGCAGTTATGCCAACTTCTTTTTTATAATTATTTCACTGCCTTTGTCATGAAGATTGTGGGTTGGGAGTTGACTGAGAATGCAATATTTTTGTTTATGCAAGGATGAACAGTTTTGGTTGGTTGCTTCATTTCTTGTATTTTTAAGATACATAGGCTGGTCTTGGCAAATTTGCTAGCATATTTCCCTTGCTTTAAATAATTTATATGGTTTTAGTGATCTTCCTCTCATTGTTCCATGCGTTTATGCATCAAGAGAAGTTGTTCATGCATCCTTTCGAGGCTTATGGACTGTTTTTTTTTTCAGATTTCAGATTAATTCTGCATGCTTTTATCTCAGTTGTGCAACTGTCCTAGCTGGTTTTTGAAACACGAACCATGCACAAGGATGTCTGGTTGCTTGCTTAGCAAACTTTTTGTTCTAGCTTTCTTTTTTTCCACACCTATGTTTTGTCTTCGAGTTTCCAGTTGCTTTTTGGCTGACCTGAGTGCTTTTAACTTTAGCTCTTGCACAGCAGATTTGAGATCAAATTGAGAGGAAATTGATGGTCTTAAATCTCAGAATACTTGAAGTTTGGTTTCCCTTTCTTCTCATAAGAATTTTGTGGGATGTAAATGGGTTTTTAAGCAGAATTCTGATGGGTCTGTTACTCGTCATAAGGCTAAGTTGGTGGTACAGGGGCTCAATCAGGAACCTGAATTTGATTATGGAGAGACTTTCAGTTCTGTGATTGATTCTTACTAGATTTTCAGGTTTGGTCCGCTTAATGGAAGAACTTGGTTGCACTGTCCTGCTTAGCATGACCATTTTGATTACCTTCAAGCTACTCTTTCTGCTGCTCAATCCAACCTGTTACTGTTTCTTGGCAACTATTATATCTCCATCCACTCTAAAGATTGATTTCACTTTCATTCTTCTTCTTCTTCTTGCTTTTTTTTTTTTTTATGATTTTTCCTTGGAGTATTTATCGTGATAAATATGAGAATTGCAATCCCAGAGGATATGCATGATTGGTCAAGCCCTCATAAAGGCAAAGATCATGGCCAATTTTTGTTTTATCAATAATGGCCGATCTTATAAAAAATGAGATTGTTACACTGTAAGGGCAAGTCCAACGGGAGAGGCATCCCAGCAGGCAAAGGCAAAATTTGCCTTTTTTTGTTCAATTTTGTCACTCCAACGGGGAGAGCCAAATGAAGAGGCAAAATGCCTCTTCCATTTTCGGCAGCCATCCCCACAGGTTTTGGCCGGGGAGGCAAAACCAAAAATATGACCGTTGGCATTTTAACTGTTGAATCTCAACATTAAAACAAAACACAGACACAACACTACGAATTGAATCAACTCCAAAAAACACATCAAACTCCAAATTTCAGTTTGCACCGTGAGAGGAGAGTGAGATCGTCGGCGTGAGAGGAGCGAGGTGAGGAGTGAGGTCGTCGGTCGTCGGCGTGAGAGTGAGAGCAGAGGGTGAGAGTGAGAGTGAGAGCAGAGGGTGAGAGCAGAGACACAACACTACGAATTGAATCAACTCCAAAAAACACATCAAACTCCAAATTTCAGTTTGCACCGTGAGAGGAGAGTGAGATCGTCGGCGTGAGAGGAGCGAGGTGAGGAGTGAGGTCGTCGGTCGTCGGCGTGAGAGTGAGAGTGAGAGCAGAGGGTGAGAGTGAGAGTGAGAGCAGAGGGTGAGAGCAGAGGGTGAGAGTGAGAGTGAGAGCAGAGGGTGAGAGTGATATTGCGTGAAAAATGAGAGTGGGTTGAGAGTGAGAGGGGGCGGCGCAAGTTGAAGAATGAAAATGAAGTAGGGTTTTGTGTTTTTGTGTGTGTGGGTGGGTGGGTGGGTGGGTGGGGTGGGTGTAATATTATTTAGAAAAAAAATTAAAGGGTAATTAATAATATATTTAGGAAAAAAAACGTAATGTTTTAATAATATTTAGTAAAAAAATAATTATGTGAAATTGAAAATTTATGATTTGTTTGATCAATTAGATTAATTACATGTATTAAATTTACAGTTAAATTTAAGAACCGTGTAAATGTAGCTTTTAGAACTGTTGTGGAGGTAATTAATAATATATGTAGGAAAAAAAGCGTAATGTTTTAATAATATTTAGTAAAAAAACTTACTCATATTAATTGTATAATGAATTGTATAATTATTCTATACACAAAATAATTGAATTTTATTTAAAATAAATTTAAAAAAAATGGCTCTTAAAAATGGCTCTTACCATTGGAGACCACATTACCTCAAGAGCCATTTATACACTATTCAAAGAGTCATTTCTATCATTTGCCTCTTAAAAATGCCTCCTACCATTGGACTTGCTCTAAGGGCAAGTCCAAGGGAGGAGGCATCAGAGGAGGCAAAGCCAAAATTTGGCTCTTTTTGTTAAAATTGTCACTCCAACGGGGAGAGGCAAATGAAGAGGCAAAATGCCTCTTCCAATTTCGGGAGCCATTCCCACAGGTTTTGGCCGGGGAGCCAAAACCAAAATATGACCGTTGCATGCAATTTTATTAACACAAAATCAACACAACCAAGCAAAATCAACACAACAATTGAATTAATTGAAAAATTGCAAAAAAAATTACTATACAGCAAACTCATCGGTTTGTTTTCAAACAAGGAAAATAAAAAAAAAATACCATAAATCCAAGGAGCTGCATCTTCACTTCGTGCTCATCACTTCGGGTAAAGAGTAGAGTGAGGAAGAAGAAGAGGAAGAAGAAGAAGAAGAGGAAAAAGAAGAGGAGGAAAAGAGAAGAAACAAGTGTGGGGGCAGCGAAGAAGAAGAAGAAGAAGAAGAAGAAGAAGAAGAAAAAGAAAAAGAAGAAGAAAAGAAGAAAAAACAAGTGTTGGGTGCGGCTGGAGGGAGAAGAGAAAGATGGGTAGGGGTAGGGTTTTTTTAATTTATGGATTGAAATGAAGGGATTTGCACGGGGGGTGGGTTTTTATAATTATTATTATTATATTATAATAATTATTATATATAATAATAATAATAATTATTATTATTAATTATTATAATAATATTTAACATAAAAAATAGGGGTATTAATTTGTAATTAATTTGATTCAATTATTTATAATGGAATGTATTTTAATTCATTATGTTTGAACTTATTGGTTATTTGTTAATGTGTTTATTTTATTTTTTAAAGTTTTTCTAACACTCAAAGACAATAAGTAACATTAATTAATTTTAAATACAACAACCATAAAAAAACATAGAAATATTGTGGTTTTTTTAATTATATTTATATTCATTTTTGTAATTTAAATATAATTAAAAAAATAATTTTATTGTTTGGGAGTTTTTCAAAAGCAATTATTTAATTATATAACTTACTCATATTAATTGTATAATGAATTGTATAATTACACTATATACAAAATAATTGAATTTTATTTAAAATAAATTTAAAAAAATAGCTCTTAAAAATGGCTCTTACCATTGGAGACCACATTACCTCAAGAGCCATTTATACACTATTCAAAGAGCCATTTCTATCATTTGCCTTTTAAAAATGCCTCCTACCCTTGGACTTGCTCTAAGTGTAGGATTTCCTTGTTCACAAGATCGATATAGGAATAAACATATACCATTGCAAGCCATATAGCCAGATGAAAATGAAAATGTATTTTTAAAAAAATATGTTTTAATCAAATAATATAAAATACAAATATCTGACAATAATATGAATCCAAACTCTAGATCTAGGAGGAAAAAACAAAACTTAAAATTATAAGAAAACACTAAAATATAAGGTTAAAAAATGTAAAATATAAAAAATTCAAATTGAAAACTCGTCCTTCACCCCTCTATTTTATAGTGAATTTTGGAAGCTAAAAGGTTAAAGAATTAATTTATATCATTATCAACTTTTGCTTAGCTACCATAAATCAAGAATAAAATATGGGAAAATCAAAGGTTCTTTGAGATTAATTTCTCATTCATCTATAACTTGTTTAAATCATGTTACCAAAATAAATTTCCAACACCAAGCATAACAAGGGTATTTCAGGTAGAGAAGTTTGTTCATCATCGTTGTAGGCTTCTGGGTTATTTCAGGTAGAGAAGTTTCCCCCATGCACCCTCTGGTCAATGATGAAGAATTGTAGGCTTCTGGGTTATTTCCGCTCAAGAAGTTTGTGCCTAGCAACAATCCATCACGTTGTGCTGTCAGGAAAGGTGTGCATTTTATACTTAAGTATACTTTAATATCTGATTTTGATTTGTTTTTTAATATAAGTAGTGAGTGAATAATTTTTAATATGTATTAAAAATATTATAATATTTAAATTGCTAATACACATTAGTCTTAATAATATATATGTTAATTATTATTTTTTGTTACCATAAAATATAATTAATTATTGAATCTAAATTCTTGATATGAGTCAATATACACTTTTGAATTGATAGCTACTATTTAATTGATGTCATGATTTGAGTTTTGTGAAATGATTATGTTGGTTTAGTTATGATATAAACTAAGGTATGTCAATCAAAATATCCATGCTAATAGGGTATTGTTAGTTGTATGCACATCGTATCTGAAACCCTAGTTGGTTGGAGGAGTCACCAACCTGTATGGACTGATCATCCCACAGTATGGAGCCTCATGCTCATTGTATTTTGATTTTTTGATGAGCTATACCTTATAATATTTTTAATATAACCTATTTGAGAAACCTTTCTGAAAGAACTTAAAATCACATTCAAAAATATATTTCTCATTGTTGTATTATCTTGTATATGTATATTGAACGTTATCTACCCACTGAGTTGTTGAACTCACCCTTTCATTATTTATCATTTTCAGGCTTATAACCTGTTTGTAGATTATTTTTGTTGTACTCTCTAAACTTGCTCTTTTGGTTGCAATTGATTTTTTTTTCTTATGCCTAGTTAGTGTTCCACAATTATAAAAGTTTATATTTAACTCTTGTATTAAGACAATCAAATTATATTATAAAATTAATTTTGTCATTAATGTTGCATTGAATTCTGATTAACTTATTTAAAAGATAAGTTCGTATGTAAGTTTGGTTTAACATGGGTATGAAACTTTGGAGGAGGACCACGTCTATGTGTCAGTTATGAATCCGAAAATCAGATCATGAAATTATCATTATCAGCTTATGCTTAGCTACAATAAATCAAGAATAAAATCCAGAAAAAAAACTAAGAGTTTTTAGAGATTAATGGCTCATTCATTTATAATTTTTTTAAATCATGTTAACAAAATAAATTTCCAAAACCAAGCTTCATCCAAGCCACCAATCTAGTCTTTCCTATAAACATATCTTCTCATCCCATCCGAAGTCACATCATTTAAAACCACCCGTGGGTTCAACGACAGAATATTGAATACTGATTGAAACAAACTCATTTAAGTCCTCAACTCTTGATTTTTTTCAAAGCAAGACTTTGCCGCCATGCACCCTCGGGCCAATGATGATGAACATGTAGGCTTTAAATGAGCTTGTCCGTTTCTGTTTATTGGTCCGCCACAATTGATTTTTTTCAAACCAAGACTTTTCCCATGCACGCTCGAGTCAATGACGAAGACCTGTAGGCTTCTGGGTATTTTCTGGTCGAGAAGTTTGTGCCGTGCAACAGTCAATCACGTTGCGTGCTGTCAGGAAAGGTGTGAATGAGATGAGGTCTTAGCTGTAACAAATTTTCCAGCCATGATTTTAGCTGTAAGAGAATGAGATAAGGTTAGAAAATGTGCGACCGTACTCAGCCTGTCAACAATTACCAAGATCGTATCCTTGCAAAGTAAGATTGATAATCCTTCAATGAAATATAAGGTGATATGTCATAAGGCTGTGAATTTCATTCTAGTAAGCAGTTTTTTATTATTAAAACAATATATAAAGCGTGAATAAAAATCTTCATCATTAACATAACAATAACGTTTGAAAGTTTAAGTTCGTTATAGCTTCATCATCTTAAAATCTATAGACATAATAAAAAATAATAAAAACTAAATAAAAAACGTTAGTACTTGTACTAAACAAATACCGATATGTTTGTTTACATATCATCCATGAACCTAACTAACACAATACTTTCCTTTACTAATATGTTATTGCTGAGAAAAGTAAATTTCTGATCACTCTATTTCTGAGATGGCTGCCAGCTCTTGGTGGCGGCGTCTCGCTGGCATGCGGTGGCCTGCACTGGTTCTCTTAGGGACAGTACTGGAGCTAAAAGGATCAGGAGGCTTTGATAAGTTTTCTCCTTCCCCTTCAAGCATCTGGACAACAGTTTTCATGGAAGGACGCTCTGCTGGGTTCCACTGAATACACCATAGTCCCACAATTGCTAGTTTCTTTGCAGATTTAGCATCTTCTTCTCCATCAATATTAAACCGCAGGTCTTCTTCTGTTTCTAAGAGATTATAAATCCATTCCGGGAAGTATATCTGCTCTCCATTTTCTTCTGTGTCATCCACGTTCTTCCTTCCCCCGACCATTTCCAACACCAACATACCAAAGCTGTAAACATCTGATTTAGAGGAGACATTCCCGAAGTTCCTGGAGAACACTTCTGGGGCAATGTAGCCAACAGTCCCCCTAGCAGTCGTCATGGAAATAGCACTTTTATCCCTGGAGCACAGCTTAGCCATCCCAAAATCGGAGATTTTGGGATTGAATTCGTTGTCGAGCAGGATATTCTGTGGTTTGATATCAAAATGGAGGATTCTTTGATCACACCCCTGGTGAAGATATTCAATCCCTTTGGCTATGCCTAGAGCAACACGATTCAACCTTTCCCAGCCAAGGAAATGGTTCCTTGAGTCTGCCGAGGATATGAACTTCTGTAATGAATCATTTGGCAAGTAGTCATAAACCAGAGCTCGCCTAAATCCATCAGCACAGAAACCGATCAAGCGAACCACATTGACATGGTGAATCCTTGCCATCGTTCCCACTTCGTTGATGAACTCCTCCCCTTCGATGGAATTATTGAGGAGCTTCACAGCTACAGCAATTTCATTGGTTAGCTTTCCTTTAAACACGGTGCCATAAGCTCCTTGGCCCAATTCATCCCTGAATTGATTTGTGATCCTCTTGAGATCAGCATAGGAGAACCTGGTGGGATTCAGTTTTCTATAATCATCCAAAAACATCTCAACCCTGGCTTGATATTCTCTTTGTGTTTTATCGTTGCTGTAGGCGCGGTAGAGAGCAATAATCACTATTGCAAAAAGGGGCAATCCTAAAATCACACCTGCATATCAACATTCCGAATCAGAAAACTCTGTTTTTTTCCGGGAAGTAATGTAAAAATCGAGATGGAGATTTGAGCAGACAACTAACCAGTAATCAGCAGCTTTCGCCTCACACCTGTAAGGGATTGAATAGTTGTTCAAATGCCAATTATTAATTTGCAAGGAGCAAGAAACATAAAAGAAAATGAAAGAAAGAAAAGCATGCCTTTACTGTGCTTGATAAAGCCAAAGCATTCAGCTTCAGAAGATCCACAAGTTGGATTGAACCAAGAAATAGTAAGACGGTAATTTTCTTCGCGCAACATACCATATGGAAATCCATAAATGTTGTACATCTTGGTACAAGATAATAAATCAGAGTCACTAATGGTATCATATGATTCAACGGCATAAACGTCATGGTTAAAAGCACTCAGACATGGGATTTTAACCGAGTACGGAAACCTTTTCTCATTAGAAGAACAATTGAAGAAGGTCCAATCATGCAGCCAATCATTCTTAATTTGAAAGCGAGAAGCCCCTAAACTGAAGTTTAAACGTTTCCTTGGAAAGCAACCAAGAGGATCCCTTGCATAAATAAGTCGAAATCTGTAGTCAATTTCTTCTATGTGGAGACTCACTCCAGTAGGCAGCTCCAGCACTGTACTGTTGTCATCGGAGCAGGATAGATCAAACCCACGATAGCCACAGTGGTCTGGTTGTTTGCCCTTGATTCGGAAAGGAAATCGGATGTCGGGGCCACCGTTTCCACATGATCCTGTGCAATTCAAGCCTGCTCCATGGCCGGCTACGAAGACAATGTTGAAATTCAGGTTGAATTCTGGAAAATTGAAAGAACAGCTACTGTAGCGATTTGTACGGACACAAGTGGATTTAAAGAACACAAACACTTACTGTAGCGATCAAATTCTGGGAAAGGGTAATTTTCCAGAATTTGATGGAAAATTTCCAGAAAAGAACGAACTAAAGAACTCTAGAAATTTGAGAATTAAAGGATCAAGAACGTAAACATGGGCATAATCTCATATGTGGTTACTGCCATCCCACTCATCTTATTTATAGAAATCAAAACATTACAACGGCTACAATTCAGAAAATCTGAATTGACAAAGTCAACAAAATACAAAGTCAACCTTTAACTGAATTAACTAACAAATTGACTGTTTGACTAATACAATATGGACTAGAAACAGAGCACTATAATATGATTACAATGTCTTCAATTCTTCAATTCTTCATCTCCTTCAGCTTGTAAATCTTCTTCAGCTTGTAATCCTGTGCAGGTCTGGAATCATAATTTCCAGATTTCAACACTCCCCCTTGATTCCTGAGCTGCACATTTTCCACCATTCTCCTTAGCTCCTCAAGTCTTTCTTTTGCTAATGTAATCAAGTTAGTCCACTGTTCTCTTGAGCAGTAATCATTCATCTCCATTTTACATTGTTTTCTTCCCAAACAATAAGCTAACAGTCCAAGTTCATTTATTTCGAACTTGCCTTTCATATTGGTTCTTAATTCAGTAACCAATCTTTCATCATTATTGATATCAGCTGCAATTGCAGCACCTTGAGTTTCAGCTATCTTCAGAGAGAAATTTTTCTTAGTATTTCCATGATGGTCCAGGACATAGAACAAGCCAAGTGAAGTCCCAACAAGGGTGTCCATGTTCCCATCAACATTCAAATCAACCATTGAAGGTGAAGAGTATATATATACACGAAATTTTTCAGTACTTGCACTTAAATCTAGTTCTTGACTCCTCTGAACTTGCTTTGTATCAAGATTGTATACAACACTAGAACTTGCATCACACTTCCCAACATCTTTATCACCAAGCACTTTCAAATGCTCAGGATTGTCATAATACTCATGATCAAAGTAATATGGACTTGCACCACTCATTTCAGCTACTCCATCATTATCAATGTCAGCTAATTCAACACTCTCACAAGATAAATCTGCATCTGCTTCTCCTTCTTCATTTTCAACATTTGTGTTTGTATTTGTGCTTTGGTGTTCTAGTTGAATACTAAAGCATCTATTAGACATTTTTGCAGTGAATAAATGTGCCCCATGTTTGTCCTTAATTGTGCATACACCATCTATAAAGAACAATGAAAAACCATCCTCTAACAATTGACCTACACTTATCAGACTTTGTGCAATTTCAGGTACATATAGGATGTTTTCAAACTCTTTTAACCCAGCTAGAGTGTTAATTTTAACTTCACCTTTGCCCTCAACACCTACATATTGTCCATTAGCAGCCTTGACTTTAGACTTATAGTTTGTATCCAGATTTTCAAACAAGCTCAAATCAGCAGCCATGTGGTTTGTACAACCACTATCAATTAACCAAGTTTGATTGTTTACCTCAGTTTTGTTGCATTTGTGTGCTTCAGTGGCTGTGAATAACATTTCCTCTTTGTTCTCCTCCACTTCAGCAACTTGAGCTTGATTTGCATTGTCTTCATTGCAAAAAATTTCAATGTGGCCGAACTGCTTGCACTTTCTGCATTGTACATTTTTGAGCCAACAAGATGACTCAAGATGATTGTTTTTCTGACAGTACTTGCAGGTGGGAAGTGGCTCTCTTCTTTCCTTCCACCTTGCATTGAAGTTGTTGCCTTGTGTTTGATTATTTGGCCAATTTCTCCTCTGCCATGAATTTCCAGAATTTGAGTTTTCTGGATTCCTGAAGAACACTTGTGAATTCTGGGAATTCTGGAACTTTGCTCTACCTTTGAATCCAACAGCAAAGGCTTCCTCACTTGTATTCTCCTGTCTCAATGCCTGCCTTTGCTCCACAGTTTGCAGTGCATTAATGAGTTCTTGAAGACTTATTTTAGTCAAATCTTTAGACTCTTCCAATGAACAAATCTTGTTCTCGAATTTTTCTGGTAAACTGACCAGAATTTTCTCCACCACTCTTGATTCTTGAATGTCTTCTCCAAGCAAAGTCATTTGGTTCACAATTTTTGACACTCTTGATGAGAATTCTTTGACATTTTCTTGATGAGAATTTGAGTTTTCTGGATTCCTGAAGAACACTTGTGAATTCTGGGAATTCTGGAACTTTGCTCTACCTTTGAATCCAACAGCAAAGGCTTCCTCACTTGTATTCTCCTGTCTCAATGCCTGCCTTTGCTCCACAGTTTGCAGTGCATTAATGAGTTCTTGAAGACTTATTTTAGTCAAATCTTTAGACTCTTCCAATGAACAAATCTTGTTCTCGAATTTTTCTGGTAAACTGACCAGAATTTTCTCCACCACTCTTGATTCTTGAATGTCTTCTCCAAGCAAAGTCATTTGGTTCACAATTTTTGACACTCTTGATGAGAATTCTTTGACATTTTCTGATTCTTTCATCTTTATGCCTTCGAATTGTCTTCTTAAGTTCATAATCTGCATCCTCTTGGATTTCTCATCTCCTTGGAACTCATCCTTCAACTTGTCCCAAGCTTCCTTGGCTGTTTCGCATGCCATAATCCTTGAAAAAATTTCCTCATTCACTGCATTGTGAATGCAGGTAAGGGCTTTGAACTTCTTTGTTCTTTGCTCATTGTAGTATCTTAGTTGGGCCATTGTTGGATCTTCGTTCAAGGGATTCAGTTCCCTTTCATTCTCAACATCATCCCACAAATCAAATGCCTTCAGATACATCCTCATCTTCACAGCCCATACTCCATAATTCACACCTGTGAAGATTGGAGATTTTGAGGAAAAAGAATCCATGTCTGTCAGCTAGTGTTTCTTCTCTAGTCTTGCAATTCTCGATCAAGACTTCACCGAATGGAGAACAAGGATATCAATTGATGAATCTTTATCAATTGTTTATCCTTTTAAAGAACAAATCAAGACTAACTTCTTGATTTTAAAAATCTGCTAATTTAGGAAAAATTCCTTCTTTCCCTTTCAAGATTTGATTAACCTTGAAAAATCTCACTTTTTCTAATCTCTCGTATTTCACTTGTCAATCCCTTTTCTAAGACCTATTCTGCTCTGATACCATGTTGAAATTCAGGTTGAATTCTGGAAAATTGAAAGAACAGCTACTGTAGCGATTTGTACGGACACAAGTGGATTTAAAGAACACAAACACTTACTGTAGCGATCAAATTCTGGGAAAGGATAATTTTCCAGAATTTGATGGAAAATTTCCAGAAAAGAACGAACTAAAGAACTCTGGAAATTTGAGAATTAAAGGATCAAGAACGTAAACATGGGCAGAATCTCATATGTGGTTACTGCCATCCCACTCATCTTATTTATAGAAATCAAAACATTACAACGGCTACAATTCAGAAAATCTGAATTGACAAAGTCAACAAAATACAAAGTCAACCTTTAACTGAATTAACTAACAAATTGACTGTTTGACTAATACAATATGGACTAGAAACAGAGCACTATAATATGATTACAATGTCTTCAATTCTTCAATTCTTCATCTCCTTCAGCTTGTAAATCTTCTTCAGCTTGTAATCCTGTGCAGGTCTGGAATCATAATTTCCAGATTTCAACAGACAACGAACAGGACGGAGAACAGACACGCAACCATTTCTGATGAATAATTCGTTCTCTCCTCACTTCTCTTAAGATTTTATCTGTACGCGCTGATATGGATTTGGCCTTTCAGAAAACTCATTTTGTCCTTAGATGGGCGAGCACTTTACACTGTCCTTGCATGAGAATATAATCATTTTTTATATTTACTAAAATAATAATCATTCGGGTTTTTTAGGAGGTTTATAATAGATCACAAATTCTATTTCAACTAGAAAATAAAATAAAAATTCAAATACGTGGTCGCACTCTTAATGCTTATGCTAGTAGGGACCAGGGGCTGCGATGGATGCGAAATTCTCAGCAAGAAATAACTAAGAAGCGTATAATCTGCATCATTGACTCTATGGGGAGAGGGGCAAAAGTCTTGCTATGGGAAACTTCGAGTGATGGACCAATGTTCCTATCAATGACTTATGTAGTTACGTGTCTATGTCCGAAAGGATAAAAAGTCTTGCTATGTAAAATAACTCACTGTCTGCCTTGCTACTTCTCCTATCAGTACGTTACTATTATTATTATTATTATATCTATAACAGTTAAAATTATTATCAATATTATTTTCCAAACAATTAAAATCATTAAATTGCTCCAAAGAATATAAAAATCAAAACATTTTTACAAAAAAATAACAACTAAAATTCTCATTATTATTGCACAAACAATGAAATCATAAAATCATCTGATCCGAAAAACAGATAAAAATAATAGAAAACACAAAAAAAACCAAAGAAAAAAAGGAAAAATATTAATTTTAAATTTGTTTTTAAATTTTCTAACTCAACAAGAAATAACCAAGAAGCGTATAATCTTCATCATTGACTCGAGGATGCAGGGGAGCAAAAGTCTTGCTATGGGAAACTTCGAGTGATGAACCAATGTTCCAATCAATGACTTACGTGTCTATGTCCGAAAGGAGAAAAAGTCTTACTATGTAAAATAATGGAACTTCAACAAAATGGATCAACAACTCACAATGCATTATCAAAAGTTTTTGTCAGAGAAAAAAGGAAATACAAAATCTGGACTGTTCTCAAGGCTTGGAGAATAGTTTGTGCAGAAATTGTGTATCATCTATGTTTAGAGGAATGAACCTCCTCACTGCTTCCTACATAGCCTTTCTTTCACAGCTATTATTCCTCCAGACTTGCCATTCTAGCAACATCACTACTCCCTGCGCACCTTCTTCATGCGGCAGGATCCAAAACATAAGCGACCCTTTCAGGCTAGACACTGATCCACAAAACTGCGGAAACTATAATTACAATCTGACTTGCGAGAACAATAATTCTGCAGTATTATACTTGTATTCAGGTAAATACTACGTGCAGGCAATCGACTATGGTAACTACACCATCCGAGTGGTTGATGCTGGTGTGCAAGATAATTGCTGCTCCATCCCTCGTTATTCTTTGGCACCTGATAACTTCAGTGCCGGAGATCCGTACAGACTGTATAACTACAAGGGAGTGCTGCAGCGCGTAAGTGAAGGTTCCATAGAAAATTCTTACTATTGGACCCGATGGTTTCCCCCAGCACTATCACAGCCTATGGTTTTCATGAGCTGTAAGAACAAGGTGGATTCTCCTCTTTATGTGAACACAGCTCACCACGGCCTTAACTATAGACCAGTAAATTATTCCAACTCTTCTCTTTTGACTCCTTTGAATTATGTGACTGATGGGGGCATGACTGCCTCGGATTTGATGGAGCTGTGCAGCATAGAGAGAATATTTTTGGTTCCAAAGAAGAACTACACAGACAAGTCCTTTGAAGAGATACACAATGACCTTGCATATGGGTTTGAGCTTTCATGGTACAACTTCTACTGTGGAGAATGCAGAAGAGTTTGCTACCTCGACAGTGCAGACCGTCGTAAATGCACTGGTATGAAGCACTTGATGATTAAATTGTATAAGGTCACTTATTTAAATTGTGTGTGCTCTTATCTATTTAGAACTCGCTTTTTAAACTGAAGCTTCAACAGATTTTTATCAAAGCAATTGGACATTTCTACTCTACACAGTGCTAGGTGCGAATTCTTTTTCTACATCTCACCTTGTTTGTGTATTCTCAAGTGTTTCATTAAACGACATATTTGTGAAATAAGGATTGAATAGTAATTGTAATTTTGCTTAAAATTTTCTGCAGGAACTCTCTTATATACATCCGCTTCATATGGTAAGAGATTCCTTTACTTCTTTAGTTTCGCCAGAAATTTCTAGTGGAGACAACATATAAGGTCTCAAAAACTGATTGTGTTTTGGGAATTTTCTACACAGCACTACTTCACGTGCTAATATCTGTTTGTGGGACTCCATGTGTGTTTATATTTCTGGTCTACAAATGGAGAAGGAGACATTTATCAGTATACGATACAGTTGAACAATTCCTACAGAGTCACAATAACCTGATGCCAGTAAGGTATTCCTACTCAGATATCAAGAAGATAACCAGAGGTTTCAAGGACGAATTGGGTAAAGGAGGCTTTGGTTGTGTTTACAAAGGAAAGCTTCGTAGTGGACGTTTAGCAGCAGTAAAATTGTTGAGCAAATCGAAAGCTAATGGACAAGATTTCATTAGTGAAGTTGCTACCATCGGAAGGATTCACCATACTAATGTTGTGCAGCTAATCGGTTTCTGCGCTGAAGGATCAAAGCGTGCTCTTGTATATGATTTCATGCCTAATGGATCTCTTGATACTCACTTATTTTCTCGAGAAGGATCCATCTCTTTAAGCTGGCAAAAACTGCATCAGATTTCCCTCGGAGTGGCTCATGGTATCGACTATCTTCATTTAGGCTGTGACATGCAAATACTACATTTTGATATCAAGCCTCACAACATTCTTCTCGACGACAATTTCTCTCCAAAAGTTTCTGACTTCGGGCTCGCTAGGCTGTACCCAACAAATGGCAGCATCACGTCTCTCACTGCAGCAAGGGGCACAATAGGATACATGGCTCCTGAATTGTTCTACAAAAACATTGGACGCGTCTCATATAAAGCTGATGTTTATAGCTTTGGAATGATGCTGCTGGAAATGGCAGGGAAAAGGAAGAATCTAAATGCTTTGGCAGAAAACTCAAGTGAAATCTACTGGCCATATTGGGTTCATGACCAAGTATCCAATGGAAAGGCCATAGAAATCGGAGATGATGCCACTGAGGAAGAAAGTATGATAGTCAAGAAGATGGTGATGGTTGGATTGTGTTGTATACAAATGAAACCTACGGATCGGCCTACAATGAAAAATGTGGTGGAGATGCTTGAAGGAGATTTGGAAAACCTGCAATTGCCTCCTAAACCAGTTTTAAATCTAGATGAGACGCCAGCAAACATTGGAGGAGAGTCATCCTCATTGTCAGGTGATTCTACCGAATCAATCAGTTTGGTTGAAAATTGTTCCTAAGTGATTTGACTTGTAATGCTCCTCCCACATCCAGGGAAAATATGTTCTGTTTTGTGTTATACACCATATAAAATGATTTCAGGCTTACGTATTAGCTACAGCTTGTTCCTTCGGTTTGGTCTGTATAATAACCATAGAAATATGTTTTGTATTGTGTTTAACAATCCGATCTCCACTCTCTTCAATAAAAAAGGGTCGTTTCTTCTGATTCATTTGATAGCACAATTACTAAATAATGAGGCTATGCTTGAGGATTGATAGGAATCAATTCAGGCCCAGCTCTTTCACACCAGACCAAATTGCATCATTTTACAATGATTTTGAAGAACACAAGAATCAAGTATTTAGACCTTTGTGTTGGTACTTAAATTCTTAGAAACATTTAGATTGATAATTGTGGCTTATTTTGTGAATAATGGGGTAGTCCATTGATTTGAAAATGTAAATAATTATTAGCATTAAGCTACACACACATATATGAATTTTCATTCAAACAGAAGAAGGGGATACTTCTTTGACAGTCATAGCTGTCAGCGAGGATGGTGCATCCTCCAGTTGAAGTTTGAAGTCTGAAGTTTGAACCATCTCATTCTGTTCTCCAGTAGTTTGCCTATGCTTGACGTCTTGGATGAGAGATTCTACAGAATCTACGTCCTTAATAATGAATGATACATAATCTTCATCCTGTGATGTAGAACAGGTTGCGGAATCATATATGTTGAAGAGGGATCACCCGAAATTCCATCGTTTCGGCCCCGAAATCGTCATTTTTGCTATTTTAGGAAAGTTTCGTTTTTGCAATAACTTTTGATTTAAGAGTCCGAATTGACTTTGGTCAATTGGTACTCCCTCAGAATTCATAGGCCTTTCACATTCTGTATTTATCTCAAATTTGCCATTTATGGCAAATTTAATGTTTTATGTCCTTTCCTTTTCTGTATTGAATTAGGCTAGGGTTTTATCTTTAAATATCCCTTGTAAAACCTGCAGCCGACTTATCTACCATTTTATTGAATAAACTTTGAGTTTGATTGAGATTTAATCTCGTTTTCTTTGATTTTACGGAATATTGACGTTGGTCGTATTCCCTTGTGATTTTCTGCTGCATCATCCTGTGAAGCTGACTCTAGTAAATAAATTTACCAGGGATAGGCAATATGATTCCAGCACCACTCGCACAAAACCTGTCTGATGAGCTACGAGGAGTCCATGTAAAGCTGCCTTAGCTTCACCAAGAATAACAGATAACTGATGTTGAATGCTTTTGTGGGCAGCAAGGAGAACCTGTCCCTCCTGATCTCCTTCATTTACTCCAAGCCCACACCTTGTTGAATTTTGTTTGATTGATTGCTGATTGATTTTGTTTTGTTTGCTTTACAAAATACAACGTCAACATTGATTTTGTTATTGAAATGAGCTTGTTAAAATACAACGTCCTTATTATCTCGTTCCCATTAGCTATATTGGAGGTTCCACCGATTTCCCCAACTTTACTCAAAAACAATTTTCATTGTTTTTTTTTAGATTTTTTTCTTTTCATTTTCATTCTCTAGCATTTGTTGTTTGTAAATCTAGCCTCATAACATTTTTCTATTTTTTTTTTTATAGGGATTTATTGTGCTCTGACAACTTGCATCGTTAATTTTGCAAATTAATAAGCGTCGACCTAGGTGAATTTCGTTTGTTTTCATCTCAATATTTAAAATAAAAAGATATAATCTTGTTATGTTGCTATAAAAAATATCTAAAAACTTTATTGTACAATATTCACGTTAACAATGCATTTTCTTATACACATTAAGAAAAAAATAAATTAACCTACGGGGGTAAGGCAAGTCACTATCTTGTTAGCACAAACTATAAATCATGCAGGGAAAACATTATGGATCCTAATAGTTTTCTCCATTTTACCCCTCTCATCATAGTATCTATGCAATTGAATGGGGGGTATTTTTGTCTTTTCACATCGACACAAATGTCATTTAAAAAATCGCTGGGGCATGGTTTTGAATTGTGGAATTACTAAAATAACCTCTGAGACAAAAAAAAAAATAGAACAATTAAAGTACTTAAATACCTTCAGGGCAAATGATTTTAAATCTTCTTTGAAGGGTATTTTCATCTTCATGGAACAATTAAAGTACTTAAAATAGAACAATTAAAGTACTTAAAATCGCTGGGGCATGGTTTTCAATTTCGTTTTTTTTTTTTTTTTTTTTCTAGTTGAGGACATTTTTTTTATGGACATTTTTGTCTTTAAATAATATAAAAAAGAAAAGAAAATGTCCATAACAAAAATGTCCCTGACACGTATAAGCACGTGCCAGCTAGTGGACGCTGCACACACCCTTCAAGCAGCTAGTGTTGAGGCATCCTACCATAAAATGTGAGTGGACTTTGTCTCTTTTGAAGTGTGATTTCATATCCTCTTTCTGATGGTGCAAAGTTTGTTAGAGGGAGATAGGTGATTTTTTTGAATTTGATCCTTTTTTTTTTTCAAATATCCAATAAATATCCAAATATCCAAGCAGATAGGTGATAATATCCATTAATGTCTTGTGCTATGATACCAAAAAACAAAACAATCCCTAACTATCATAGAATTCTAATTGCATCCCTTGACATAATAGTAAGGCAGTCTAAAAGTGCTTATCGAAAAAAAATAAATTCAGATTAATAGTAATGAATGGTTTTAAGGCTTAAATATTAAATATTGCACTATAATTCTTTTTTAATTTTTATGGGTAATTGTAACTCAGTTACAGAATGTTCACAAGTCAAATGCATTTCACCAGCGAGCTCTGCTTCTAACTGTGCAGCGCATCTTCTTGTGGGTTAGAGACAGGTTCTTCAGAAATGATAGCCCACTCAATTGAGTTTCGCAAACTTTCAGGATCTACTTGAATTTTCTTAAGAGTATGAGGAATAGTGAGCGGGATCCTCGTTAGCTGCGGGCAATCATATACAGTAAATTCTTCGAGAGAATTGCATTCAAGTCTTCCGGAGTAAATGCTACTCAAATTTGGTAATTTCTTCAATACCACAACCTTCAAACCCATACGACGCAATGGAAATGTCATCTGATGGATCCTGTCCTCTTCATCTGTTTCAATTATCAACCCCATGTTGTGACAATCTTCCAATTGGAGGAGGGTAGACAACAACCAAGGAGGGATCAGCACCTTCATTCTATGACATTTATGTATTACGATCTCTTTGAGACAGCAAAAGATGGGGAAAGTATATCGATTTGAAGGTGCTTCAAAAAGGGTTTCTAAGAACATCAAACCATCAAGGTGTAGAATCTCAGGGCTTCCATATCGAACCAATGGACATAAGCTTATTATGTTATGACAATTCACAAAGACTATTTTTGGAAATGAGATTATGGACAGAAAACGTGCATTGTCAATCATGAGATCATAAAACCAGGCCTCTGACTTCGATTTTGTATAATTTAGATCTTCAAGTAAAGAGAAAGAAGGTCTACCTACAGTAACCTTGCAAGCAATTTGTGGAAGAACACCTGCGCGGTCGAAAATTCCGAAATTTTTTAGATCATGGAAGTTGCATTCCAAAGTTTCCAACTTCCATAATCTCACGACTTCATGTCCACTAACTGGGAGAAAAACTCCAACTTTCTGATGAAGCTTGAGGAACTGTAATTTTGAGAGTTTAGATAAAATACCTGGCCGTAAAACACGCACCCCACTTCCATCAAGATTAAGATACCTCAGATCCTTCAGCCTTCTCAATCCCTTTGGCAAATTTTCAAGTCCAGTGTAACTGAGATCCAACTTCTTCAATGCCTTAAGCTTTGCTAATGAAGGTACATAACTCAGCTTTGCACACCATCCGAGCAACAATACAGTGAGAGTCGTTAGATGACAAATAGAATCTGGCAACTTCTCTATATCTGTGTCGGAAAGATCAAGAAACTTGAGTCTGATGAAGTGCCGGAAAAAAGACGACTCAACCAAATTCAATTTGTAGTTTCTGCATAACAATAAAGTTGAAAGACTGGGGCACCTTGGTGAAAAGCCTGATGGAATATCCTTGATTCTATTTTCCATGAGAGAAACTATCAACAGATTCTCTCTCCACCATGTTCCATCAGGTAATTCTGTTAATTGTGCACCTGCTTGAACCCCACCCCCCAGACTTTCGTTCAATATTTTCCGAGCCATATCCCAAATCAAATCATGCATCTTCACATATCTGTAATTTTCATCGTCCCTGGAACCTTCTAATAAGCTGGCATTTTCAAGTTGATCAAGCATGGTATGACCCCTATCAAATTGTACACGCCTCCTCCACATTTCCTCGACAATACCCGCATCAATCAAATACTCTATAAAGTCCTCTCTCCGGATGATCTTGCCTTTTGGAAATAGTGTGATGTGTAAGAAGCATATCTTCAGTGCTCGAAATACCTCGGTTTCCATGTCACTTGGTCCAACTTCTGGTATTCTCAGTCGTAGCAATGCATCTCTCCAACTATATTCATCATACACTCCCTTCATGCTTCCAGCCATTGTCATGATTCCAAGAGGCAGACCAGCACACTCCTTCACAATAGACTCTGCAACAATCTGTTTCGTTTCAGGAAAAAGTCTAGCACCGTGCCCTAATTTTTCAACGAACAAATTCCAAGCTTCACCCTCAGAAAGAGGCTCCACTTTGAGTGTCCTTTGGCAATCCATTTTTTTACATATGTCCAATGATCTAGCTGTGAAAACCAACTTACACCCGTCTGTTCTAAGAGGTATTCCCACTTTCTCAAGAGGAAAATGATCCCACAAATCATCAAGAATGAGAACATATTTTTTTTTAACAGTCAACTCTGTCCACAGCTTCCCAGCTCTCACCACCGCATCTTTTTGATCCCCAAGATCTAAATCAAAATATTCCACAATGCGATCCTGCAATGCTTCAATGCTAAAGTCTTGGGACACAGTAATCCAACAAACATGATGAAAAATGTCTTGTCTCTCTTGACAAACATGACGAAGCTGATTATGGATATGGGTAGCCAAAGCTGTCTTTCCCACTCCCCCCATCCCGTAAATGCCAATACATGAGACCTCATCATTCAACAACCAGGACCAGACATCTTCCATATTTCTTTCAAACGCTTGGCCCACTAGCTTCGTTGTCGGCAAAAAATATCTTCTAGTCCTACGTCGCTTATGTACAGGGCTTTCAGAAGAGCTTCCTCTCTCAACAACAGAATACTTATATTCCTGAGACATTATATTTCTATGAAGAATTTGATATGTATTTGAAATGAAGAACGTGAGTTCTGGAATAAAAGAAGGTTGCTGAAATTTCAGCAATGTTATATTAATTTGTCATAAGGCTTGATGAAGATACAGTGGAAGTTATATACAATGGAAAGAGAAGCTAAGCTGCAATTTTGGACAGTAACGGGAATAATCCCGTTATGTAATAAATGCTAGATATTGAGAAGCACAATAGTAATTGCTTGTGCACAGTAATCTATTTTGGTAATTAAGTGCACTGTCTTCAACATTCTACACATTCTCAAAACATCATCCACCAACGACTGATGTGCTTGCTCTGTTCTTTGTCTAGTCTCGGGTTCATCAGTCTCCCGACCAATCAAGATATCTAAACCCCGAACAGGAGTTGAAGCTGCATTAGTTGCCTCATTATTGCTTGAACTTGGCACACTCCTATCTACAGGCCTTTTAGAAGAGCTTCCTCTCTCAACAGCAGAATGCTTATATTTCCGAGACATTATCTTTCTAGGCATTCTACGAAAAGCATCCATCATTGATGAGAACGATATGCTTTTCGTGTTCATTTCAAATGACTGAGGTGCTTGCTCTGTTCTTTGTCTAGTTTCCTCAACAAGCTCAGGCTCCTCAATATTGTCCATCCATCCTAGTCCATCATCCAAACGAGGTTGTTCAATTGCTAAACCCCGAACAGGAGTTGGAGCTGCATTAGTTGCCTCATTATTGCTTGAACTTGGCACACTCCTCTCTACAGGCCTTTTAGAAGAGCTTCCTCTCTCAACAACAGACTGCATCAATGAAGATGAGATGTTACTCATATCCATTTCAAATGGTTGATCTGCTGGCTCCGTTCCCAATCCAGTCTCGGGTGCATCACGCATAGACATGCGAGGGGCAACGTTTTCATCAGTAAGCAAAATCTCTCCCCCGATCAAGCTATTCATCCATGATGACAGTTCATCATCCAAAAGTGGTTGTCCATGCATTCTGTTAGGAAGCTGATCAGACGCTGCAAGTTGAACATCTGGGGTTACATTTTCACAAAGTTTAACACCACCCCCTTTGACTCCTGCCAAATGATATTTTATCCTTGAAATGGAAGTACTTTTAGCAAATACACTCCCACAAAAAACGCACTTCAAAGAACCATTAACCATTTTCTGAACATGACGCCAAAATGGATCACTTCCTCTAATCATTTTTCGTCTGTATCCCTACCTACGGACATCAGAAAGAGCTTTCAAAATATTGAATTAAAATGGAACTTAAACTAACTGAGAAAAAAGAAGAAGCTGAATTTAAGATAAGAGCTTGATCAAAAGTGTTCTTCTGTCTCCAAAGATCAAAGTGTTCTTCTCTTTTTTTATCCCAGTAACTATACAGTTGATCATATCAGTAATTTAAAAACTAGTACGTTTCTTTTCGCTTAGAACACTCAACCTTGAAATGTGTTGGAAAAGAAATGGTATGAAATAAGAGCAAAAAATAATCAAACTCAATTACCTGAGTAAGTGTGGTAGAGAAGAGCGATAGAGCTTCGGCTTGTGTGGTTGTGGATAAGGATAGATTCAGACAGGGAAGCAGATGGAAGTGAAAAAAAAGTCAAACTTTCATTCATGGATGCCATGTGGACATGTCGATGGTCTTCCAGGAGGCGAATCCGGCTAGCGGTGCTCTGGTGAAGGTGGTGGGGCAGGCAGTGGCTGATGATAATCTCCGGCAGCAAACGATGAGAAAGAGAACAATCCACCACAAAACAGCAGAAGAGAAAGCAAGAGGCCGGGAGGAGAAAAGGTGAAAGAGCTGAGAGAGAGAATTATCTGAATGAGAAAAGGTATCTTCACAAATGGAGAGGTTCGAGTTTTCTGTAGCTGGTAGAGAAAAGAGAGAAGATTGAGAGGGAGAGACTACCGTTTGCTTGCTGGTTTTTGACAGAGTTTATTCTAGAAAATAAATTATTTTTTTATATCTGGTTGTTATAAGAAATTGATTATAAAAATATTTAGTTTCGTTGACTTTAAATTAAATTATTAATATTAATTTAACAACTTGTCACTTGCATGTGCACGGAGGAATAGGAGGGCCAAATGCTCCAAACAGTTTCATTTTCATTTCGTGCGTGCCTCTAAGTATGGCTTAAATTATTTTTAAAAGTCTTTTTTTATTTAAAAATTTATTAAAATGATATTTTTTTATTTTTAAAAATTATTTTTGACATTAAAATATAAAAATAATTTAAAAATATTAAAAATTTAATTTAATATAAAAAATAAAATAAAATAATATTTTTTTCAAAAATATTTTAAAAATACAGTGTAAAAACATCCCTTCAAATTCAATTCAAAGGTATCTAATAATAATAATAATAATAATAATAATAATAATAAACTCACCTTAAGACCCTAACCCAACCACTATTCCATCACCACTATCTCCCACCCTCAAAGACCAGGTCTTGTCACGCGCCACCCACATCACGCGCCAAGATCTCCTAAAAAGGTCTTACAAGCTAAAACAACTCTCAAAATGCTTCAGAGATCATTACTGGGCATTAATGGAAGAACTCAAGATTCAGTACAGAGAGTACTATTGGAAATATGGTGTCAGCCCTTTTAAAGAGGACAATCAAAAGCAAGAACAGCAGAAACAGGGTGGTGGGGTTGGCGTTTTACAGAGGGAGAATGAAGAGAGCGGGGCTAATATAGAAGTTATTGGTGAAAATAACAAGAAAATAATTTGTATATTATGATACGATTGTTTTAAAAAAATAATTCACTTGAAAATATATTAAAATAATATTTTTATTTTTTAAAACTTATTTTAATATTAGCATGTTAAAATGATATTAAAACACAAGAAAATAATAATTTGAAACAAAAACATTTTACAAAAAATACTTTTAAAACATCAAAATCAATCAAGCTATTACTCTTCCAGCAGATGCACTATTATATTATCGAGCTTGCGTGCAGCTTCGACTAAATAAACTTCAATGGACTCAAACTAACAATCAGGGGAGCGCTTTCAACTTGAAGGCCTGCCCGCAGAAAGTTTCTACAATTTCCTGAGATAAACTGATGTTGGCAGTTGTAATGTCATACAAACTCTAAATCATATTGGGAAAACATTATGGATGCTCACAGTTTTCTCTATTTTACCCCTCTCATCACAATATTTATGTAATGGAATGGGGTGGGTATTTTTATCTTTTCACATGGACACAAATGTCATTTAAAAAATCATTGGGGGCATGATTATTATTTTTTAATTGTGGAATTACTAAAATAACATTTTAGACACAAAAAAATAGATATTTATTTAGGGCCTTTATAGTAATTTTCCTTTTAACAATTAAAATACTTAAATACCCTCAAGGTCAAATGATTTTAAATCTTCTTTGAAAGATATTTTCATCTTCATCTCTTAATTTGTTTTTTTTTTTTATTATTTTCAAGTAGAGGTCATGAACATTTTTGTCTTTAAATAATATAAAAAAGAAAAGAAAATGTTCCTGACATGTGTAAGCACGCACCAACGAGTGGATGCCGCACGCACCAGCGAGTGGACACCACACGCACCCTTCAAGCAGCTGGTATTGTGGCATCCTATAATCAATGGTCTTTTCTCTCTCTCCTCCTCCTCCCCTAAAAAGTATATATTGACCTTCTTAACTTCAACATTTAATCAAAGTTTATTTTGTTGAATTTTTTGAATTTAATCCTAATTCTTTTGATTTCTTTTCAAAAATATCCCGTGATTGCTTACTTGGATTGACATTTGGAAAGTTGATTTCTATCTGCCTACAAGATTCATTCATTTACGCATAGAAGAAAGGTTCCATAAACAGCATGACATTTCAGTCCTTATAATATCCATTACGTTTACTATTAGTCTAAAAGTGCTATGATACCAAAAAACAAAACAATCCCTAAATATCATAGAATTCTAATTGCATCCCTTGACATAATAGTAAGGCAGTCCAAAAGTGATTTTAAAAAAAAAAACATAACTTCAAATTAATATTTTTGAATGGTTTTAAAGTATTAAATATTGTACTATAATTCTTATTTAATTTTTATGGGTAATTGTAACTCAATTACAGAATGTTCAAAAGTCAAATGCATTTCTAAACTCATATAGTTTACTATTACACTCTATAGTTTACTGTTGTGCTCACCAGTCATTGCATTTCACGCTATAGGTATTTCAGAAATGATAGCCCACTCAATTGAGTTTCGCAGACTTTCAGGATCTACTTGAATTTTCTTAAGAGAATGAGGAATAGTGAGCGGGATCCTCGTTAGCTGCGGGCAATCATATACAGTAATTTCTTCGAGAGAATTGCATTCAAGTCTTCCAGAGTAAATGCTATTCAAATTTGGTAATTTATTCAATACAAAAACCTTTAAACGATGCAATAGAAATGTCATCTGATGGGTCCTGTCCTCTTCATCTGTTCCCATTATCACCCCCATGTTGTGACAATCTTCGACTACAATCACTTCCAATTCGAAGAGGCTAGACAACAACCAAGGAGGGATCAGCACCTTCATTCTATGACATTTATGTATTACGATCTCTTTGAGATAGCAATAGGGGGGAAAAGTCAATTCATATGAAGGTGCTTCAAAAAGGGTTTCTAAGATCATCAAACCATCAAGGTGTAGAATCTCAAGACTAGTAATATCACGCCTACTAATCTCATTGAATGGACATAAGCTTCTCATGGCTTGACAATTCACAATGACTACTTTTGTAAATGAGATTTTGAACAGAGAAGTTGCATTGTCAATCATGAGGTCATAAAACCAGGCCTCTGTAACTCGCCCTGACTTCGATTTTGTATAATTTAGATCTTCGAGTAAGGAGAAAGAAGGTCTTCCTACAGTAACTTTGCAATCAATTAGTGGAAGAAAACCTGCTAAGTGAAAAGTTTCGAAATTTTCTAGATCACTGAAGTTGCATTCCAAAGTTTCCAACTTCCGTAATCTCACGACTTCACGTCCTCTAACTGGGAGAAAAACTCCAAATTTCTGATGAAGCTTGAGGAACTGTAATTTTGAGAGTTTAGGTAAAATACCTGGCTGTAAATCACGCACCTCACTACCATCAAGATTAAGATACCTGAGATTCTTCAGCCTTTCCATTCCCTCTGGCAAATTTTCAAGTCCAGTGTAACTGAGATCCAACTTCTTCAATGCCGTAAGCTCTGCTAATGAAGGTACATCACTCAGCTTTGCACACCATCCGAGCAACAATACAGTGAGAGTCGTTAGATGACAAATAGAATCTGGCAACTTCTCTATATCTGTGTCGGAAAGATCAAGAACCTTGAGTCTGATGAGGTGCTGGAAAAAAGACGACTCAACCAAATTCAATTTGTAGTTTCTGCATAACAATAAAGTTGAAAGATTGGGGCATCTTGGTGAAAAGTCTGATGGAATATCCTTGATTCTATTTTCCATGAGAGAAACTATCAACAGATTCTCTCTCCACCATGTTCCATCAGGTAATTCTGTTAATTGTGCACCTGCTTGAACCCTACCCCCATGACTTTCGTTCAATATTTTCCGAGCCATATCCCAAATCAAATCATGCATCTTCACATATCTGTAATTTTCATCGTCCCTGGAACCTTCTAATAAGCTGGCATTTTCAAGTTGATCAAGCATGGTATGACCCCTATCAAATTCTGCACTCCGTATGCCCCACATTTCTACGATAATACCCTCATCAATCAAATGCTCTATCAAGTCCTCTCTCCAGATGATCTTGCCTTTTGGAAATAGTGTGATGTGTAAGAAGCACTTCTGCAGTGCTGTATCTTTCAACTGAGCATAGCTAAATTTCAATACTCGAAATACCTCGGTTTCCATGTCACTTGGTCCAACTTCTGGTATTCTCAGTCGTCGCAATGCATCTCTCCAACGATATTCACCTCCTACTCCCTTCATGCTTCCAGCCATTGTCATGATTCCAAGAGGCAGACCAGCACACTCCTTTACAATAGACTCTGCAACAATCTGTTTCGTTTCACGAAAAAATCTAACACGGTGCCCTAATTTTTCAGCGAACAAATTCCAAGCTTCACCCTCAGAAAGTGGCTCCACTTTGAGTGTCTTTTGGCAATCCATTTTTGTACATATGTCCAATGATCTAGTTGTGAAAACCAACTTACACCCGTCTGTTCTAAGAGGTATTCCCACTTTCTCAAGAGGAAAATGATCCCACAAATCATCAAGAATGAGAACATATTTTTTTTTCACAGTCAACCCTGTCCACAGCTTCCCAGCTCTCACGACCGCATCTTTTTGATCCCCAAGATCTAAATCAAAATATTCCACAATGCAATCCTGCAATGCTTGAATGCTAAAGTCTTGAGACACAGTAATCCAACAAACATGATGAAAAATGTCTCGTCTCTCTTGGCAAACATGATGAAGCTGATTATGGATATGGGTAGCCAAAGCTGTCTTTCCCACTCCCCCCATTCCGTAAATGCCAATACATGAGACCTCATCATTCAACAACCAGGACCAGACATCTTTCATATTTCTTTCAAACGCTTGGCCCACTAGCTTCGTTGTCGGCAAAAAATATCTTCTAGTCCTACGTCGCTTATGTGCAGGGCTTTCAGAAGAGCTTCCTCTCTCAACAACAGAATGCTTATATTCCTGAGACATTATATTTCAACACATTCTCAAAACATCATCCATCATTGATGAGGACGAGAAGCTTTTCGTGTTCGTTTCAAAAGACTGATGTGCTTGCTCTGTTCTTTGTCTAGTCTCGGGTTCATCTGTCATAAGTACGACAGGAGCTCTAGGTTCCTCAACAAGCTCAGTCTCCCCACCAATCAAGATATCCATCCCTCCTAGTCCATCATCCAAACGAGGTTGTTCAATTGCTAAACCCCGAAAAGGAGTTGAAGCTGCATTAGTTGCCTCATAATTGCTTGAACTTGGCACACTCCTATCTACAGGCCTTTTAGAAGAGCTTCCTCTCTCAGCAACAGACTGATGTGCTTGCTCTGTTCTTTGTCTAGTCTCGGGTTCACATGTCATAAGTACAACAGGAGCTCTAGGTTCCTCAACAAGCTCAGGCTCCTCAATATTGTCCAACCATCCTAGTCCATCATCCAAACGAGGTTGTTCAATTGCTAAACCGCGAACAGGAGTTGGAGCTGCATTAGTTGCCTCATTATTGCTTGAACTTGGCACACTCCTCTCCACAGGCCTTTCAGAAGAGCTTCCTCTCTCAGCAACAGACTGCATATATTCCCAAGTCATCCTATCTATACCACTGCTGAACTCAACATCCCTCATCAATGAAGATGAGATGTTATTCATTTCAAATGGTTGATCTGCTGGCTCTGTTCCCAATCCAGTCTCGGGTGCATCAGGCATAGGCATGCCAGGAGCAACGTTTTCATCAGTAAGAATAATCTCTCCCCCGGTCATGCTATTCATCCATGATGATAGGTCATCATCCAAAAGTGGTTGTCCTTGCATTTCTAAATCTTGCGGACGATCTGAACCTGCAGTAGCTATTATATTATTGCTTGAACTTGGCATACTCCCATGCATTCTGTTAGGAAGCTGATCAAACGCTGCTCGCTGAACATCTGGAGTTACTTTTTCACAGGGTTTAACACCACGCCCTTTATATATGCTCACAAAAAACGCACTTCAAAGAACCATCAGCCATTTTCTCAACATGACGCCAAGTTGAATCACTTCCTGTAATCATTTTTTCGTCTGTATCCGGACCTACGAATATCAGAAAGAGCTTTCAAAATATTGAATAAAAATGGAACTTAAACTAACTAAGAAAAAAAAGAATCTAAATTTAAGATAAGAACTTGATGACAAGTATTCTTCTGTCTAGACCAAAGTCAAGCTAAACCACTCCCAAGATCAAAGTGTTCTTCTTCTCTCTCTTTTTCCCAGTAACTATACAGCTGATCATATCAGTAATTTAAAAACCAGTACGTTTCTTTTTGCTTAGAAAGCTCAACCTACATGTGTTGGAAAAGAAATGGTATGAAATAAGAGCAAAAAATAATCAAACTCAATTACCTGACCAGGAGCAAGATGTTATCCAATGATTTGATTAAATCAGAAAAAAAGAAGATGGACAGGGAAGAGTAAGTGTGTTAGAGACGAGTGATAGATCTTCGGCTTGTGTGGTTGTGGATAAGGATAGATTCAGACAGAGAAGCAGATGGCAGTGAAAAAAAAGTAAAAAGGACTTTTTTCATTCATGGATGCCATGTGGACATATCGATTATCAACTTTTGCTTAGCTACCATAAATCAAGAATAAAATCTGGGAAAATCAAAAGTCCTTTGAGATTAATTTCTCATTCTTCTATAACTTGTTTAAATAATGTTACCAAAATAAATTTCCAACACCAAGCATAACAAGGGTATTTCAGGTAGAGAAGTTTGCTCATCATCGTTGTAGGCTTCTGGGTTATTTCAGGTAGAGAAGTTTCCCCCATGCACTCTGATCAATGATGAAGAATTGTAGGCTTCTGGGTTATTTCTGGTCAAGAAGTTTGTGCCTTGCAACAATCCATAATGTTGTGTGTTGTCAGGAAAAGTGTGCATTTTATACTTGAGTATACTTCGATATCTTATTTTGATTTGTTTTTGAATATGTGTAGTGAGTGAATAATTTTTAATATGTATTAAAAATATTATAATATTTAAATTGCTAATACACATTAGTCTTAATAATATATATGTTAATTATTATTTTTTGTTACCATAAAATATAATTAATTATTGAATCTAAATTCTTGATATGAGTCAATATACACTTTTGAATTGATAGCTACTATTTAATTGAGGTCATGATTTGAGTTTTGTGAAATGATTATGTTGGTTTAGTTATGATATAAACTAAGGTATGTCAATCAAAATATCCATGCTAATAGGGTATTGTTAGTTGTATGCACATCGTATCTGAAACCCTAGTTGGTTGGAGGAGTCACCAACCTATATGGACTGATCATCCCACAGTATGGAGCCTCATGCTCATTGTATTTTGATTTTTTGACGAGCTATACCTTATAATATTTTTAATATAACCTATTTGAGAAACCTTTCTGAAAGAACTTAAAATCACATTCAAAAATATATTTCTCATTGTTATATTATCTTGTATATGTATATTGAACGTTATCTACCCACTGAGTTGTTGAACTCACCCTTTCATTATTTATCATTTTCAGGCTTATAACCTGTTTGTAGATCATTTTTGTTGTACTCTCTAAACTTGCTCTTTTGGTTGCAATTGATTTTTTTTTCTTATGCCTAGTTAGTGTTCCACAATTATAAAAGTTTATATTTAACTCTTGTATTAAGACAATCAAATTATATTATGAAATTAATTTTATCATTAATATTGCGTTGAATTCTGATTAACTTATTTAAAAGATAAGTTCGTATGTAAGTTTGGTTTAACATGGGTATGAAACTTTGGAGGAGGACCACGTCTATGTGTCAGTTATGAATCCGAAAATCAGATCATGAAATTATCATTATCAGCTTATGCTTAGCTACAATAAATCAAGAATAAAATCCAGAAAAAAAACTAAGAGTTTTTAGAGATTAATGGCTCATTCATTTATAATTTTTTTAAATCATGTTAACAAAATAAATTTCCAAAACCAAGCTTCATCCAAGCCACCAATCTAGTTAACAAATAACTAAAAGAATACGAAATTTACTGTTCATTTACTGTTCACTGTGTCTAAAATCACTGTGGACGCGAGCTTTTTCATCCGTGCGTCGCGCGAGTTCGTCCACCCTTTTTTTTTTTGTCTTTTCCGGATGTGAACAGTGTATTACCGATTTCGTCCCTGATAATAAGACAAAATAACGATTTACGCTGAGGGGCACGGGCGTAATTGACCACGTACGGACCGGTCCGGTTCGGTCCGGCCCGCCTGACTCTTTTTTTTTTTTAATATTTTTGAAAATGTGTAATGACGTTCGTAGCCCCCGAAACGACAAAATATATTAATTCGGATCAGGGGTGGTTTAGTAATTGACCATGCCGTTACTGTGCGCTTGCGTCAGCGCTGTCAGCGGTCCGTACGGGCGCGTCGGCGCGTTTTGTGACCCCGGTTGATTCAGGCGGCGCGTGCGGCTTCATACGGCGGTGAAAAATTTTCCTCCGCCAGTCAATTCGATTCGCAACTCTTCCCTGAATCTCATGGAGTGGCGCGTGCAGTGTAAATATGGACGTGTAGGCTCAAATAGTCGGTTGAACGTATATGTCCTCTTTTCTCTCTCCTCAGCGCCGGAATCAATTTCAGTCCCCCGAGTTATTGTGCATGCATTTCAGTCCCTTGGTTTTGTTTGATTTCTGTAATCCAAGTTTCGAATTCTTTCAATTTCATCCTTGCATTCAAATTGATATATATGCAATTTGCATGTCAGTCCTTCTTCTTTTAATTTT